>JAGIQG010000021.1:48676219-49206219 GCA_024679065.1 Sphyrna mokarran | reverse complement strand
CACAGTCCATATATTTCCTTGGCAAATCCAGTATTACTGTTAGTAACATTGGTGTGTGTTTGTGTGTGTGTTCCTGTGTTTGTGTGTGTGTGTTTGTGTGTGTGTGTGTGCATGTAACTGGGTGTATATGTGTATGTCGGTGTCTGTGTGTGTATGCGTGTGTTCCTGTGTGTGTGTCTGTGTGTGTGTTCCTGTGTGTGTGTGTCTGTGTGTGTGTCTGTGTATGTATGTATGTAACTGCGTGTATGTGTGTGTGTGTGTGTGTGTGTGTCGGTGTCTGTGTGTGTATGCGTGTGTGTGTGTTCCTGTCTGTGTGTCTGTGTGTATGTGTGTGTCTGTGTTCCTGTGTGTGTGTGTATGTATGTATCTGTGTGTGTGTGTGTGTGGTTGGTGTCTGGTGTGTGTGTGTGTGTGTTCCTGTGGTGTGTCTGTGTGTGTATGTGTGTGTGTGTGTTCCTGTGTGTGTGTCTGTGTGTGTGTATGCGTGTGTGTGTATGTATGTATCTGTGTGTATGTGCGTGTGTGTGTATGTATGTATCTGTGTGTATGTGTGTGTTTGTGTATGTATGTATCTGTGTGTATGTGTGTGTGTGTGTATGTATGTATCTGTGTGTATGTGTGTGTGTGTGTGTATGTATGTATCTGTGTGTGTATGTGTGTGTGTATGTATGTATCTGTGTGTATGTGTGTGTGTGTGTATGTATGTATCTGTGTGTATGTGTGTGTTTGTGTGAGTGTGTTTTGCTCTATTCTCTCTCTCTCTACATATATATTTTACATCATTCAATCCTATAACCTTTTACCTGATGCATCTGGAATGAGACTGTTCTGCTTTTCGTCAGTAAGGCAAGAAATTTATAACAATTCCCTAAAGTTAGCATTTAATAAACATTGATTCAGAGAGATGATAACTCAGTGAGCGTAGGAGATGAAAATATCACACCACTACTGTGTTGAACTGAGATTCTCCATAAAGAGGTGATTTACTCGACCCTTCTGCTCAGCCTCAGTACCTAGAACTAAAAATCAAACACTCCCAGGACAGGTACAGCACGGGGTTGGATACAGAGTAAAGCTCCCTCTACACTGTCCTCATCAAACAATCCCAGGACAGGTACAGCACGGGGTTAGATACAGAGTAAAGCTCCCTCTACACTGTCCTCATCAAACACTCCCAGGACAGGTACAGCACAGGGTTAGATAAAGAGTAAAGCTCCCTCTACACTGTCCCCCATCAAACACTCCCAGGACAGGTACAGCACGGGGTTAGATACAGAGTAAAGCTCCCTCTACACTGTCCCCCATCAAACACTCCCAGGACAGGTACAGCACGGGGTTAGATACAGAGTAAAGCTCCCTCTACACTGTCCCCCATCAAACACTCCCAGGACAGGTACAGCACGGGGTTAGATACAGAGTAAAGCTCCCTCTACACTGTCCCCCATCAAACACTCCCAGGACAGGTACAGCACAGGGTTAGATACAGAGTAAAGCTCCCTCTACACTGTCCCCCCATCAAACACTCCCAGGACAGGTACAGCACGGGGTTAGATACAGAGTAAAGCTCCCTCTACACTGTCCCCATCAAACACTCCCAGGACAGGTACAGCACGGGGTTAGATACAGAGTAAAGCTCCCTCTACACTGTCCCCATCAAACACTCCCAGGACAGGTACAGCACAGGGTTAGATACAGAGTAAAGCTCCCTCTACACTGTCCCCATCAAACACTCCCAGGACAGGTACAGCACGGGGTTAGATACAGAGTAAAGCTCCCTCTACATACTCCCCCATCAAACACTCCCAGGACAGGTACAGCACAGGGGTTACAGAGTAAAGCTCCCTCTACACTGTCCCCATCAAACACTCCCAGGACAGGTAGCACAGGGTTAGATACAGTGTCCCTCTACACTGTCCCCATCAAACACTCCCAGGACAGGTACAGCACGGGGTTAGATACAGAGTAAAGCTCCCTCTACACTGTCCCCCATCAAACACTCCCAGGACAGGTACAGCACGGGGTTAGATACAGAGTAAAGCTCCCTCTACACTGTCCCCCATCAAACACTCCCAGGACAGGTACAGCACGGGGTTAGATACAGAGTAAAGCTCCCTCTACACTGTCCCCCCATCAAACACTCCCAGGACAGGTACAGCACGGGGTTAGATACAGAGTAAAGCACTTGTCATTGTGGAAAATCAGAGCAGGCACAACACGGGGTTGGATTGTTTCTTGTTCCGATTCATCTCATTATTTTAAGCATCATAGTTTTTTTTAAGTTGGTATACATGTCGTTGTAAAAGTGCAAGGTCGGGTCTTAATTGAAATATTAGGGAAATTTTCCCAAACGGAGATTAGGTGACCAGCAGGCAGGAAAATGGAAACTCTCCTGTCCGTTTTTTGGGTGTATTTAGTATCACGGAGTGCCACAGGGGATTCACGCCGGGATGGTGTGAGTGTGTGTGGGGAGGGAGCCTCATCTCACCTGAGAGACCGGAATCAGCGTGCTTAGTGAATGGACCACTCTGCGTGTGCCAACCCGTCAGTGAGGAGGTCAGGGCCCAGACGCTGCTACCCCATCACCAGCCTTTGATCACCAGCCTTCAGATTGCTTTGATGTGTAAGTTAGGCAGGTTAGATATATGTAGGGTTACGGAGATACGGATTTGCTGAGATGCTCTATCAGTGCAGACTTGATGGGCTGAATGGCCTCCTGCACTGTAGGGTTTGATGATTCTTCACAGGCCTTCCCTCTTCTCTTTGCTGGCTTCCCACCATGCCCCTGCTCCCCCCCCCCCCCACACACACACACAATCGCCTGTCTTTCTCACTTCTTTCACCCATCACTAGCCTCACCAGCCCCCTCCATAGCCTGCCCTGATCACCCCCTCCCTGTCCCACTGATCGCCTGCAGAGACAGTCCCACCCACCCATCCCCACCCATTGACCCTGTCCGCAGCAGTTCCCATCTCCTCAGGCGCCTTGGCACTGCCAGTCCGGGCGCCAGCAGCTTGGCATCACCTAAGGATTATGAGGAGAGACTGAACAGGCTGGGTTTGTACTCTTTGGAGTTTAGAAGGCTGAGAGGGGATCTTATAGAGATGCATAAGATAATGAAGGGGATGGATAGGGTAGAGGTTGAGAGACTCTTCCCGCTTAACAAAGATAGCAGGACTAGAGGGCACAGCCTCGAGATTGGCAGGGGGGGGCGGTTCAGATCGGAGTTGCGGGGGAGTTTCTTCACGCAAAGGGTGGTGAATCTTTGGAATTCTCTGCCTGATGAAGTGGTGGAGGCTTCCTCACTGAATATGTTCAAGTCAAGAGTGGGTAGGTTTTTAATTGACAAGGGAATTAAGGATTATGGGGAGAAAGCGGGAAAGTAGAACTGATCCACTTCAGATCAGCCATGATCTTATTGAATGGCGAGGCAGGCTCGAGGGGCTGGATGGCCGACTCCTGCTCCTATTTCTTATGTTCTTAAGGAGCAACCCCTGTCCCGATCACCCAGGAATGGCTCAATGGCATCTGGCCCCACCAGTGAGGTTTACCTCACCTCTCCCAGTGAGGGGGAGATATCAGAGAGTGTGGAAGATAACCTCCCAGATTCGCTAATGATATGAAATGAAGTATTCCATATTGTAATCTGATTTCTGGTGTGAAATGGCCTGGGAGACTCATGATTCATAGATTATAGAATTCTACAGTGCAGAAAGAGGCCCTTCAGCCCATCGAGTCTGCACCGAACACAATCCCATCCAGGCCCTACCCCCATATCCCTACACATTACACCCACTCATCCATCTAACCTACGCATTCCTGGCCAATCAACCTAACCCACATACCTTTGGACTGTGGGAGGAAACTGGAGTACCCGGGGGGAAACCCATGCAGACACGAGGAGAACATGCAAATGCCACACAGACAGTGATTCTGGATTTGTGAAGCAGCAGTGCTAACTTCCGTGCTGCCCATATTAGATTGTGATTCTTGGAGACTGGTCGCGAATCCCATACAGGCCTCTTCCCTCCCCCCCACACCCCGCACTCCCCACTGCTATCTTGCAGGTCAGCTGTGCTAGTCACACTGTGAGTGGATAAACTAAGGTTAAGTATTTTCAGGTGGAGAGATTTATTGGCTGATCGCTTGAGTACATAGAAAGATACACTCGTTTTGTTTTATGTACTAATTTTTGTTTTTTTTTAAAAGATACAATGAAATATGAGGTGTACAAGATTATGAGGGGTATAGATAGAGTAAACAGGGTTAAGCTTTTCCCTAGGATGGACTCGAATGGCACAAAGGGTCACGGGCTTAGGGTGAGGGGGGTAAGGTATAATTTGGATGCTAGAGGGAGTTTTTTCACACAGAGGGTGGTGGGGGTATGGAATGCGCTGTCAGGTAAAGTGATGGAGGCAGGTACTCTGGAGTTATTTAAGAAATACTTAGATGGGCACATGAACAGAATGGGAATGGAGGGGTATAAAAACTGATTTAAAATAGGGATCGTGAGCCTTGGGAGTCCCTGGGGAGTGTGTAAATAGATGATGATATTGGTGTACTTGTTTTTATCCTACAGGTGCTTTGGTCCAACTTGTTGTCTAACGAGGGCCATGTACGTGATGGGTCGTGAGAGGACCGCTCTTGGATTTTTTTGGAGAGTATCCTAGTGCTTCACATCGTTAGTGTACACTTGACCTGGACCATCTGATGGGCAACATGACAACTCAGTGACTATCGCTGTGCTGTGCAGATACATGGATTTGGGCCTGTGTCTGTGGGAGTTTGCGCATTCTCTCCGTGCTTGCGTGGGTTTTCTCCGGGAGCTCCGGTTTCCTCCCACATCCCAAAGATGTGCTCTTAGGCTAATTGGCAAAACAAATTCTCCCTAAATTGTCTCAAAATTTGGTTTTTCATCCATAGATCTATAAACATGTACAGGGATCGTGGGTAGAGGTGGGAACATCAGGGTGGCGGCGCGGGCTCGTTGGGCCGAAGGGCCTGTTTCCTGTGCTGTTTTGTTCTTTGTTCTAAACTGTAATACATCTGGAAAGGACGGAAGGGAGGTGATTGATGAAGCATCTGAAGATGGTCAGCTGTTGAACACTACCCTGGGGAACTCTTACTCTCTCTGATAAGAGTTAGCATTTTGAACAATTTTTCAGGATTTGGGAATAAGAGTTAATTGATTCTGATACTCTTAATTCTAACTACAGCCTCATCTAACACAGGTACATCATGGGCAGGGTTTGGAATTGTTGTAGGTAAATTAATGCCTCGAAGATTGTTAGTGAGTCAAAATACAGTGGTTTTTATTCCAAAGCTTTGGGGAGAAACTGGCTCCGATTAAGGCTCACCAGCCTTCTCCTAGAACACAAGTGGACATTTATACATTATGAGCTGCAGCAGGAATCAGGATTCAAAGTTCTGATTCCTGCTAGACCTTCAGCTCTTCCTTCCTGGGTAGTGATGCAACCTCAGAGTTCATCAGGAATTACAGTGCTGCAGGCAGGACTCAGGAAATCCCTTCTGCAGCAGGACCGGCATCCCTGTCTTTGCAGTTACATGTGCGATCGTGGCTATCCCAGCAGGACTCTTCCTGTTAAAAGCCGGTACCGTAAACTACCATCTGTGTAACGATTCCACTAATACAATCAGGTAAGATTTGCAAAGTCTACAAAATAACAGTCACACTTAACTATCAACTGTTCTAAAAGTTTCACATATTTTAACATGAATAAATAACTTATATTACTGCCAGGAGCAGTATAAGCTTAAGGAGATCAGTCATGAGGAAGGGTTGTGTTTGTGACATATTCCAGTTACAAAATCCATTAACCCTTTCCCTTCAAATGCATTCCCTACTTCGGAATAAAGCTCCCCCCGATCTGTCTGGTGTCGCACTCTTAGGACAGATACAGTATGGGTTAGGTACAGAGTAAAATTCAGTCTACACTGTCCCATAACAGAGCATGTTCAAAATAAAGTTTGTTATATGCACTTTAAGGTCACGTTTTCCATAAATCGTATGAAATTAGATGATAAATGCCATGAAAATTATACTGTCTGTTAAAGAAATATAATGGCAGAGTAAGGGATTATATAACAGCCAATTATGCAATGTGTGGGTGTGAGAAATTATACGTGTGGATGAGTAGAAGCTATATACTTTTGGGATTTTATCTGTACGTGTGAATTGATACACGAAGCATAACAAATTTTCATTTTAACTTGACAGCTTTCTCCTCTACCCAAAGGCTTCTTTGGGTAGAGGAGAAAGGTAGAGGTGGCTTCTTCACCCAAAGGGTGGTTTGGGAGTGGAATGCCCAGCCTGCAGCAGTTGTAGATGCGCCAAGTTTGGTGGCGTTTAAGAGGTTAGTTGATAAGTATATGGAAGAGAAGGGAATGGTTTAGTTTGGGGGGTCATTGCTTTTTATATTGGTCGGCGCAACATCGAAGGCCAAAGGGCCTGTTCTGTGCTGTAATGTTCTATGTTCTATGTTCTATGTTCTACGCCTACTTCCTTCCTAAGGCCTCCAGACCAAGAGACAGACAGAGCAGAATAAAGGAAGCGGTAAGAGCCTTTAAAAAGAGAATACGAGATGAAGCCAGTGAGGGATATTGAGGACGTTTGTCGACAATGTAGAAAGGAGCAGGATGGTTAATGTAGCTCTAAAATCTGAGTGAATTTGGTCGCTGGAAATC
This sequence comes from Sphyrna mokarran, assembly GCA_024679065.1. Classification (NCBI taxonomy): domain Eukaryota; kingdom Metazoa; phylum Chordata; class Chondrichthyes; order Carcharhiniformes; family Carcharhinidae; genus Sphyrna; species Sphyrna mokarran. The sequence goes on along the minus strand of JAGIQG010000021.1, from coordinate 49,199,517 downwards.
AGGAAACAGAACACTGGCTCAAAAAGTTACTTCAGTGCAGAATATACAGAGATAGAGGGGAAACTAAACATAACACATCTAACTACATTCCATCAAAGCTTTTTAAGAAAATGTTGGATGGACTAATCCTATTAAAGATTGACCAGTCTTCAGGATTTGATGGTTTCTACTCCAGAGTATTAAAGGAAATTGGGGGACATATTAGTCACAATCTTCCTAAACTCTCGATTCAGGAATTACCCCTCAGATTGAACAATGTCACTCCATTGTTGGAGAACGCTTTGAGAGATACAAAGGAAAATTACAGAAAGGCTTGTAAGTGTAATGTCAGCAGCTGGGAAATTACTCAAATCTATTAGGGACAAAGTGACTCAGAATTTGGACAAGTATGATCAGAGAACCAGTGAGGATTGTTCAGAGGATTAAGACCTCACACTGATATATACAATATATGAATATATCCTCATGGCTAATTACTAAAAGCACAGAATTCCAGTAACATTTTTAAGATTTTAAAAAGCAAAAATATTGAACAACAGGAAGAAAAATCTTAAGCATTCAAGATTGAAGTTACAAAGTTAAAACAATCTTACAAAACATACCGCCCTACCGCAAACAAAAAGACCCACTTGGTCAAAATGCATAAGAAAACAACTTGATAACAACTTCCTTACAAAGTTAAAAACTAAAAATCCAGTAGTATCTCCCAAGGCAGAAACGGCTGTTACTTTGGTAGAGTGATACATCAGGTGCTTTCACTCTGCTGTGGAAATCCAAGAAAATTCAGAAACGCGCTGCTTTATGAAAACAAGACTTTTCTGAAGACTGTTTCACATTTCATATCTTATTTCAGCATTGAGCTGATCTTGGGAAGTTGGTCCCACACAGCAACCCCAATTTAACAGGACATATTTCCTCAAATATTCTTTTCCTCTCTGATTCCATTGTCCTCAGTTACCTCCACTTTTCCAAAACATAAAGATATTTCACATTTTCCTACTGCTTCTACTTTTGGTTCAAACAAAATGTGTTAAACTTCTCTTGTTTTCTAATGAAACTTCCTTAAGTTGTAAAAATCCCTTAAAATTGAAAAGCCAAGTCCCTAAACCCTGAGATTTAACAGCAGAAGAGAGTAGGTAGATTAGGGATTAGTTATAGGAATCAATTTAACATCAGAAAAACAGCTGTTTTATATAAGTAACTGAATTATATTAACATTTTTAGTATGTTATAAGATTTTAAAAAAGGAATTCTTTATATGAAAAGGATTAATGTTGATTATTCATTCAAGGTCAATGTGCAAGATAAATTCGAACTCAAATGAAAGATGTAACAAATTAGTAAATAGGCTAAGAAACACAATGGACTTTTTGATGAAGAATCTGAAACGTAAAGTATGAAATATTCTAGGATGAAAGCCGGTCAATATCAGACAGTTAACTCACTAGGCGGATCAGCCTTTATCTCCTCAGAGTGTTGACCAAGTGAGCTTGTACTTGGTGGAGTTCTATAGCAGTGAATCTGCAGTGAAACCTTCCTCTCTTTCCTGAATTTGGCATCAGGGCTGGGACCAATCCCCACATACTGGCACAGTGGTTAGCACTACTGCTAACCACTGGGTTTGATTCCCAGCATAGGTCTGTATGGAGTTTGTACATTCTCCATGTGTCTATGTGGCTTCCCTCTGGGTGCTCCGGTTTCCTCTCACAGTCCAAAGATGTGCGGGTTAGGTGGATTGGCCAAGGTAAATTGCCCCTTAGTATCAGGGGCACTAACTAAGGTAAATGCATGGGGTGATAGGGATAGGGTGGGATCGTGGTCAGTGCAGGCTCGATGGGCCAAATGGCCTTCTTCCGCACTGTAGGGATTCTATAATTCTATGATTCTACCCCAATCTTCCATGATATTGCCATCTGTTGTGGCTTTAGCTCATATGGTGTTGGGTATAACCAATGCTGGGTCTGATACTGATTATACTCTGAACAACCCCAATTTGCCACAAACACAATAGGTGAGTTTGAACTCCCTCTACTTTGTAAATGACAAAGATATTGATCAAAAGCTGGAAAGTGGAATTTAGTTGAGTTGTTATTTATCAGCTACCAAGATATGATTGGCCAAATGGTCTCTATCGACTGCATAGTGTCATACACACCTGTGGGTTTTTACTAGCAAATAAAGATAAAGTCAACTTTAGATATTTAAACACAGTTTCTTTTATTTAAGTCTCAGCATGCCATCTAGCAACAATAGATCTCTATTTTATTAATTTCCACTCTCTGAACCCCATCTCTGCTCCACTGAGTTCAAATCAACTGTCTCCTACATAATAGCAAGCTTGTATTGAGTGCTGATTCGAAGCTCTGATGTTCACTTCAGTGCTGGTTAAACCTTCCAGTTTAATTGTATCCCGTTGATACTGCAATCAGTGCTACGTACAAAATCTGAATGGGAACTTCACTGTCTTGGAACATTGAACGCTGGAGTCTTCTCCCATCTAATCCCACCGTACCAAGGGCAATTTACCCTCTGATTTCCGAATCTGGTTTTATATGGCCCTCCTCTGCTGTACTCTGCTACACCCCTTCTTATCCCACCCACTGAGCAAATAATCCTGGAGTTAAACTATCTCCAAACCACACCCCCTCTCTCCCAGTTTCCACTCACCCAAGTTAAAATTCAGATAAGTTTTGAAATGGATTGAGTTTTTGCAGAGAAAATAAGAGGATTCTCCAGTCCCGCTGCTGTGAATGGAGATTTGGCCAAGCACCAAATTCTTGCTCTCAAAGGTGTTGGGTTTTGAGAATTCTGGCCTATATTAACATTTTAAAGTGTTTTATTATTAATATTGTTTGGCAGTTCTGAACTTGAGTATTGCTGAATGAAATTGCTGTTGAAGCTTTTTGTCTTGTAGAAATCATACAAACACTCCAGTGCAGAAAGCGGCCATTTGGCCCATCGAGTCTGCACCAACCACAATCCCACCCATGCCCTATCCCTATATATTACCAACTAATCCCTCTAACCTACACAACCGGTGACACTAAGGGGCAATTTTAGCATGGCTAATTAATCTAACCCGCACATCTTTGAACTGTGGGAGGAAACTGGAATACCCAGAGGAAACCCATGCAGAGACAGGGAGAATGTGCAAACTCCACACAGAAAGTGACCCAAGGCAGGAATCGAACCCAGGACCCTGGAGCTGTGAAGCAGCAGTGCTAATCCACTGTGCTACCGTACCACCCAAACTACTCATTTGGTGGGTGACATGGTAGTACAGTAGTTGGCACTGCTGCTTTACAGCTCCAGAGTCCTGAGTTCGATTCCCAGCTTGGGTCACTGTCTGTGTGGAATTTGTACATTCTCCTTGTGTCTGCGTGGGTTTTCTCCAGGTACTCTGGTTTCCTCCCACAGTCCAAAGATGTGCGGGCTAGGTTGATTGGCCACACTAAGAAATTGCCCTTTTGTGTCCAGCGATGCGTAGGTCAGAGGGATTAGTGGGTATAATATGTAGGGATATAGGAGTAGGGCGTTGGTGGGATTGTGTTCGGTGCAGACTCGATGGGCTGAAGGGCCTCTTTCTTCACTGTAGGATTCTATGGTTCTGGTACTCATCAGCACCCATGTACTCATCGGGATTGTGTGCTGATCCACTTGTCAGCCAATTGACACTCTCTTCTCTTGTTGTACAAATTGTTGTTTCCTTGTAATTCTTGCAAACCGTCCTGATGAGTGCAAGATGAAAAACTTTGACTGCATGTCTTTTTCAGCAATACTTAAGTTTTATTATTTGTAAATTGAGGTGAAACTGCTTGTACAAAGGCTGATACATGATCTTAGAGCCTTGCGGTTAAAGGAAATGAATGCCAGGTAAAATTAAGGTGAAATATCTGAAATTGTATATTAAAATACTCTATATACATTGTACCTAAATACATTGGGTAAGATTTTATATCCAGCACATATATGCTTTACATAATGTGTACAGAGCTTTTAAAATGATGGAAGTAGATTGGTTTATTGTGGGTGTTTCATAGCAATAAAGAGCATACTGAACAACATATTAACAATATAAATACACCTGATGGATGTTGAAATGTTCTGTTTAAAAGTCTGAGCCCGCTGGAACATTTTTCTGTAATTATTCTGAATGTATTTAAATGCGCAGTGACTTTGAAAACAAGCTGTAGATTATCTTTGAAGAGCTGAAAATAATAAAATAGGGGTTGACTGCAGAACGTTGATGATCTGTAGGAATAATATTAGGAAGCGATTGCTCAGTGACACTCAGACGTTGAGGAAGAGAGAGAGTGACCATGGATGGTCTGGGATCACATGGAAGTTCTTTGATTTGTTGAGGATTCAGCATGTCACATGGTACACACCTGGACACTCCCCTCGTGTATGTCAGCAAACACTGAGGCTCAGTATATATCTTTCTTTGCTCCCACCCCTGGGTGCCCTTGTGGAGTTGTTGGGTGTGCAGAGAGCTGGGGATGATGTAACTCTAGCCATGCGCTATCAGTGTATCTTACACAGTTAACTTCCGTGTAGAAGATGCGGATCTCGTGGGGACATTCTTTTGCTGTGTGATGCTACTGTGCCTTTAAGAAAAGTTGCTTTTTTTTAATCATGCTCTCTGCAGTTATAAACAGCACTGTTTTTCTTTTCATTATGGCAGAGGCTGCCTGGTTAGATGTCCTTTTATTGCTGCTTAAATAGAGAACAAAGAACAAAACAGCACGGGAAACAGGCCCTTTGGCCCAATGAGCCCTCGCTGCCACCCCGATGTTCCCACCTCTACCTGTGCTCCCTGTCTATGTTTATAGATCTATGGATTAAAAACCAAATTTGAGACAAATTAGGGAGAATTTGTTTTCCCAATTAGCCTAAGAGCACATCTTTGGGGTGTGGGAGGAAACCTCAGCACCCGGAGAAAACCCACGCAAGCACGGGGAGAATGCGCAAACTCCCACAGACACAGGCCCAAATCCATGTATCTGCACAGCACAGCGATAGTCACTGAGCTGTCGTGTTGCCCATCAAATGGTCAGGTCAAGCGAACACTAACGACGTGAAGCACTAGGATACTCTTGAAACAAAAATCCAAGAGCAGTCCTCTCACGACCCATCGCGTGTATGCCCCTCGTTAGACAACAAGGTGGACCAAAGCACCTGTAGGATAAAAACAAGTACATCAATATCATCATCTATTTACACACTTCCCAGGGACTCCCAAGGCTCATAATCCCTATTTTAAATCAGTTTTCTATCCCCCTCCATTCCCATTCTGTTCATGTGCCCATCTAAGTATCTCTTAAATAACTCCAGAGTACCTGCCTCCACCACTTTACTTGGCCGCGCATTCCATACCCCCACCATCCTTTGTGTGAAAAAACTCCCTCTAGCATCCAAATTATACCTTACCCCCCTCACCCTAAGCCCATGACCCCTCGTGTGATTTGAGTCCATCTTAGGAAAAAGCTTAACCCTGTTTACTCTATCTATACCTCTCATAATCTTGTACACCTCTATCAGATCTCCTCTAAGCCTACGTCTGGTAATTGATTCTCAGAGACTATTTCCCCGAGCTGAAATGGTCACGACGAGAGGACACAGATTTAAGGTGCAGGGAAGCAAATGCAGAGGGGATGTAAGGAGTAAGTTTTTCACTCAGAAGGTGGTGAGTGAATGGAATCGGCTACCGTCGGAGATAGAACATAGAACATAGAACATAGAACACTACAGCACAGAACAGGCCCTTCGGCCTTCGATGTTGTGCCGACCAATATAAAAAGCAATGACCCTCCAAACTAAACCATTCCCTTCTCTTCCATATACTTATCAACTAATCTCTTAAATGCCACCAAACTTGGCGCATCTACAACTGCTGCAGGCAAGGCATTCCACTCCCGAACCACCCTTTGGGTAAAGAACCTACCTCTGATATCCGTCCTATAACTATCACCCTTTAATTTAAAGCTGTGTCCCCTCGTGCTAGCTTTTTCCATCCTAGGAAAAAGGCTATCACTGTCCACCCTATCTAAACCTCTAATCATCTTATATGTTTCAATAAGGTCCCCTCTTAGCCGCCTCCTTTATAACGAAAACAACCTCAAATCCCTCAGCCTCTCTTCATAAGACCTGCCCTCCATACCAGGCAACATCCTGGTAAACCTCCTCTGTACCCTCTCCAATGCCTCCACATCTTTCTTATAATGTGGGGACCAGAACTGCACACAATACTCCAAGTGCGGCCGCACTAGAGTTTTGTACAGTTGCAACATGACGTTGCGGCTCCGAAATTCAATCCCCCTACCAATAAAAGCTAAGACTCCGTATGCCTTCTTAACAACCTTCTCGACTTGACTGCCTACTTTCAGGGATCTATGCACATACACACCAAGATCCCTCTGTTCATCTAGACTACTAAGAATCCTACCATTTGCCCTATACTCTACACATTTATTATTTCTGCCATAGTGCATTACCTCACACTTTTCCACATTAAACTCCATTTGACACCTCTCGGCCCAGCTCTGCAACTTGTCTAAGTCCCTCTGCAAACTATAACACCCCTCTTCACTATCTAACACTCCACCGACTTTAGTGTCATCTGCAATGGTAGATGGTAAAAGTGAACTCGCTGGAGTCTTTTAAAAGACTTCTGGATGAGTATATGGGAACTAATAGGATAGGAGGTTATAGATAGGTCTGTGGATTGGTAGGTATAGATGTGATCGGCGCAACTCGTGGGCCGAAGGGCCTGTTTGTGCTGTAGTGTTCTACGTTCTATCTTTCTAAGGAAAACAGCCCCAATTTCCCTAACCTTTCCTCGTAACTCAGACCTTCCACACCAGGCAGCATCCTGGTAAACCTCCTCTGCACTCTCTCCAGAGTCTCCACGTCCTTCCGGTAGTAAGGCAACCAGAACTGGACGCAGTATTCCAAACGAGGTCGAACTAATGGTTGAACCAAATGGTTCAAATGAGGTTTTATTTACTTTTTTAATTTGAGCCAAATGAAATATCCTGGAGTTTTGCAAGTTTACGGCCCTTTTGAATTGTCGTGGGAAGATAGGTTGTCAGGTTGGCATCAAGTGTTTCCTTCACAGTGGAATTCAAAGACTCACTTCCAGCTTGAATTAGTAAGTGTTTGGAGTTCAGGCTGGATGGTGTATTGGGAAGCGATTCTGATTTTAAGCCATCAATGTGTTTGTGTCAAGGAAGCTACAGAATCTAACAATAAAATGTGAGCATAAGAATTTCTGTGCTAATTCCAATAAAGGTGTTGATTTATAGAATTTGTTTGGTTGTAACAGTGCATTTCATTGTTAAGATTTATACAATATCATGGGTTTTATTCTTGTTTGTAATTAGTAGAAGTTATTGCTAATTTTCTTTTATGTGTTAATTGTATTCTTAAGTAAACTTGTTTGATAAAAGCTTCCTCGTGGGTCATTTGAATCATACCTGGAATGAGACTTATATTTACCTGTGCCGAATTCTAAGTGGAAAACCTATGGTCTAGTCTGTCCTGGATTAAATAGCAGCCGTCACAGCCAGCATTTCATAATGACGTGATGAAACTGCCTAAATTCTGCAGGATGACAATGCTTGAATCGTTATGAAATCAGTGTCCTCATGATCTGTATGTCAAGCGGTGGGTAGGTAAATCCTGGAGAGGGTATCAGTGAGGTATAGCTCCTTATTGCATTTGTAGATCTCTCTAAGATTGTAGGTCACTCTGGGATTATAGATCATATTTTCTCGATCACTGAGATTGTAGATCACTGAGATTGTAGATCACTCAGATTATAGATCACATTTGGAGATCACTGAGGTTGTAGATCACTGAGATTATAGATTGCTCTGAGATTGTAGATCACTCTTAGATTATAGATCATATTGGTAGATCACTGAGATTGTAGATCACACTGAGATTGTAGATCACTGTAAGATTGTAGATCACATTTGGAGATCACTGAGATTGTAGATCAAACTAAGATTGTAGATCACACTGAGATTGTAGATCTCTCTGAGGTTGTAGATCTCTCTGAGGTTGCAGTGTTGGAGTTTGAACATCATCTGCAGTAGGTGTGTGGACACAGCGTGGAGGAGCTTTTAAGGATGATGATGAGTGTGTGGTGATCAGTTTCAATATTGATTGGACATTAATAGATTAAATCATGGAATTTTTGATATGCACATACAAAGGCAAAGAGTTTCTCCTTGATCTGGGCCTAGTGAGTTTCTATGTCAGTGAGGAACCTCAATGCAAAAGCCACTGGTTTGCCATTCTGGGTACACACTGCTCCGAGTCTGTGCGAAGACTCGGCTGCTGATAAAAGTACAGGAGGCCGAATGGCGAAGTACTGTAACACTGGAGAGGGTGATAGCAGACCCCGAGTGCAGCATTGTGGTGCTCCGACCATTCTACATCCTGGTGGGGGAGTTGATGGAGGAGTCCAGTTTCCTCACTGCAACAGGGAATGAACTTTGACGGTTAATCCAACAAATTGAAGAAATGCTGTTTAATTTAACACGTGGAGAGAATGCTGTGGGACATGCTTGTCCTCAGGAGTGGATATTTGCCAGATAGCTATTGTCTTATCCGGGTCTGGCTTCACACCATTGGCTGTGAGAAGTGTAGGGGATCTTGCCGACCCGAACTCTGCATTTAGCAGGGTTGAACTGTAACCATCTGCTCCTGATTCTGTCGAGCACGGATATGTATCATGTTCCTGCATTGTACGGCCCCAGACCAGGATGTCACTGATGATGAGTTCACAAGATTGTCCTGCAAAGAGTTGTTTCACAGACCATTGGAGATTCCATAGGGCCTGTGGAGGAATCTGTATCTGCCTGCTGGAGAAATGAATGTAACGAGCTTCGAAGATTCTTCATCCAGCAGGATTTACCAAATCTACCAGCAGGATGATGAAACCTGGGAGTGTCGACTAAAACATGTTCAACCATCTCAATAGTGGGGTCTCAGGAGTGCTACATTTGGGTAAACTGGGTCAGTGCAGATCCTAACCACACTGTCATTTACTCCGAGTACCATTGTAGAAACCCATTCTGCAGCCTTATCAATTAGAGCTATAACACCCAGTCTTGTCATTCAATCCAATTTATCAACTACATCGGGTATTAGTGAACTACTCCAGCCCCATGTAAGATATGACAGGAGCTTCCCAATGATAGTCGAATATATCTTTATATTCCGGTATCTCTGGGATTTGGTACTGTAGGGGTGAATACACCCGGCTCCGGGTGGATTAGCCCCAGTGCAATGCTGTCCTAAAGAGCCAGCAATGAGTTGACATCCTGGTTGACTCTGTAGAACTGGAACTTGTCCTGAGTTCAGTGCAGGGGTGACTATCTGTTTTGTCCACATATGCAACAAGATTTACCTTGGTGCTGGAATCTAGTGTCGCAAAGGCATTGATTTCCACAAAAGCTGCTTCAACAGAGCATTGCAATTTACTCTGCTACTGATTTTGACTTTAAGTTTTGCATTGCTGGAAGCAATGTTTAATGTGAATATTTCACCCTATCCTGTGTTAAAGTCAACACTTTCACAGCAGAATGTTTTGATTTTATCTCCAACTTATTCACTTTCGTGTATGTCCTGAACCTCGGAGGGGCAGTCAGCTGTAATGTTGCTGAGGCTTAGACCTGTAACATTTAGCAGTGATTCCAATTGCCACAGATGTTGCAACATTTATCAAATGAGAAGCATATGCTTCGGAGTTGTGGATGAAGGCCAGCACATGTGGGCAGGATGTGTGACGGAAACTTGTTTGCTGTCTTAGTTCTTTGGTGTTTCTCTCCGATTGTTCATTCAACCTGGAGATACTGGATTCTAGTGTGGGCTTTATTCCTCAAAGCAACTGCTTGTGCACAATGTTGCTGTGTATTCCACACACTACACAGTCTCTAGTGAGTTAATTGGTGACAGTACTAAAGAAATTCTTTGTCGCCAGAACGTCCAAAGTCACCGCGTGTTGAGTTTCTGCTTAGTGGGCCAGCCTCTGGACAGGTTCTCCTCTTGCAAAGGCAGCCACCAGCTGTGGCCACACTTTACCCAGAGAGCACCTCCAGCCAGAGGCTACTGCTGCTGTTTGCCTTCGAGTAAAGGAGGTTGGAGGAAGATTTTAGAGGTGTGCAACATAATGCCAGGTTTAGGTAAGAGACAAAGAGAAGCTGTCTTCAATAGATGATGATATATGGATGGGAAATACAAATGGGCAGCACAGTGAAGTGGTTAGAGTGCTTAGATACCGAACTTGGGTCACCGTATGTGTGCACATTCTCTCCTTTTCTGCATGGGTTTCCTCCCACAGCCCAAAGATGTGCAGATTAGGCGTGCTGTCCATGCCAAATACATGCCATTACAGGCATAGGGCCTGGATGGGATGCTCTTTTGGAGAGTCAGTGCAAATTTGATAGGCCAGACAGCCTCTTTCTGCACTGTAGGGATTCTATGGTTCTACGTAAGGATTTATGCAAAAGACACAGGCAGAGGTGAGGACTTTTTAAATAGAGCAAGTGACCTGGAACTTGCTGCCTACAAGATCTGAAAAATCATTTTATCCCAAGTTTATTTTAGGAATTGTTTGTAAAATTGCAAAATCCACCTTCTACTTATTGAGCAAACACCTAACATTTTTTACTTTTTAACTAATGTCCCAAACTCCTCCATCATCATTCCTGGGTACATCTGTCTTTTTGATAGGATCAAACCAGCAGAGGTGGCAGCAATGTGATAATGCTGTCTACCCTCAGCTGATGGGTGGGTCGCATGGACAAGTTGGGCTGAAAGCCCTGTTTCCATGCTGTAAACTTCTATAACTCTAGAAATAAACTGTCCAACTAGAAAAATTGAAACCTCTTTCAATGCAACAGTGGAATCCCTGTAAATGAAATTCGAGGTATTTGGATAAATTAAACAGGGTTTTCATCTCTGAAACACAAGGCAATCCTGAGCCAATTCATTGACGATGTTCTTCCACTTTATAAATTCAACATTTCTTCCTGAACTCTCAATTTCACAAGTGAATCCACACACGGAGAAACTGCACCCTCTGCTGTTTTATTTTGCAAAAATATGCTTTATTCATAAAATATCAGAACATAAAATGACCATCACAGTGCAAGAATATTCAGGCTGTCTGCATGGATCAAGTTGCACTCTGAGATGCCTCAAATCAATTGTGATATGTGTAATATTCACCATATACATTTAATGTGAGCCATGGTGAACAGGTTCTCTACAATTCCACTCCCCTCGGTTCATTAGCCTTACACAGATGACCTTTTCCCCATTATGCCTCTGCAGCATCTGCTCCAGGCTTTAATGCACTCCACAGCTTCGTTAACTACTTATCGATTGCTTTTCGCAAAAATTTTACTTTATTCATAAAATCTCTAAAGAAACATTACAAAAACATTTCAAATTTTGTAACAGGAAAACGCAATGATATTCTCCAGGGATTAAGATGCACTGTGAAGTGCTTCAGTTCAGTGTGAGAACATTACAAAGATTTCAAAATTTTTGTTACAGAGAGTACAATTCTGTTCAAACTACATACATTGATCATGTAGTACTCTGCGGTGTTCAGTATAGTTACATATAGAACATTACAGCACGGTACAGGCCCTCGATGTTGCGACGACCAATGGAACCAATCTAATGACCCTCTAACCTAAACTATTCCAATGCTATCCATATGCCTATCCACTGACAAACTGAACGCCCTTAAACTTAATGAGTCCACAACTGCTGCAGGCAGTGCATTCCACGCCCTTACTACCCTCTTAGTAAAGAACCCACCTCTAGCATCTGTCTTATAACTACCACCCCTTAATTTAAAGCTATGTCCCCTCATGTTATCCATCTCCATCTGAGGAAAAAGGCTCTTACTATCCATCCTATCTAACCCTCTGATCATCTTATATGTCTTAATTAAGTCACCTCTTAGCCTTCTTCTCTCTAATGAAAATAACTTCAAGTCCCTTAGCCTTTCCTCATAAGACCCACCCATCATACCAGGCAACATCCTGGTAAACCTCCTCTGCACCCTTTCCAATGCCTCCACATCTTTCTTATAATGTGGCGACCAAAACTGTGCACAATACTCCAAGTGCGGCCACACCAGAGTTTTGTACAGTTGCAACATGATATCTCAACTCCGAAATTCAATCCCTCTACCAATAAATGCTAACACACTGTACGCTTTCTTAACATTGAGTTGGGATTAAGCACAGTTAAATTATCTGCTGATGTCCTGAAATGCATACTTTTCACACTATACATTAACAATTTGGAGGAAGGAACTGGAGGTACTATTGCTAAGTTTGCAGATGATAGAAAAATATGTAAAGTGGTGGAGGCAGGTACTCTGGAGTTATTTAAGAAATACTTAGATGGGCACATGAACAGAATGGGAATGGAGGGGTATAGAAAACTGATTTAAAATAGGGATCATGAGCCTTGGGAGTCCCTGGGAAGTGTGTAAATAGATGATGATATTGATGTACTTGTTTTTATCCTACAGGTGCTTTGGTCCACCTTGTTGTCTAACGAGGGGCATGCACGCGATGGGTCGTGAGAGGACTGCTCTTGGATTTTTTTCGAGAGTATCCTAGTGCTTCACGTCATTTTGCAACTGTACAAAACTCTAGTGCGGCCGCACTTGGAGTATTGTGTGCGGTTCTGGTCGCCACATTACAAGAAAGATGTGGAGGCATTGGAGAGGGTACAGAGGAGGTTTACCAGGATGTTGCCTGGTATGGAGGGCAGGTCTTATGAAGAGAGGCTGAGGGATTTGAGGTTGTTTTCGTTAGAAAGGAGGCGGCTAAGAGGGGACCTTATGAAACATATAAGATGATTAGAGGTTTAGATAGGGTGGACAGTGATAGCCTTTTTCCTAGGATGGAGAAAGCTAGCACGAGGGGACACAGCTTAAATTAAAGGGTATGAGTTATAGGACGGATATCAGAGGTAGGTTCTTTACCAAAGAGTGATTAGGGAGTGGAATGCCCTGCCTGCAGCTGTTGTAGATGCGCCAAGTTTGGTGGCGTTTAAGAGGTTAATTGATAAGTATATGGAAGAGAAGGGAATGGTTTAGTTTGGAGGGGCATTGCTTTTTATATTGGTCGGCACAACATCGAAGGCCGAAGGGCCTGTTCTGTGCTGTATTGTTCTAGTGTAGCTGACCTGGACCATTTGATGGCAACACGACAGCTCAGTGACTATCGCTGTGCTGTGCAGATACAGGATTTGAGCCTGTGTCTGTGGGAGTTTGCGCATTCTCCCCGTGCTTGCGTAGGTTTTCTCCGGGAGCTCCAGTTTCCTCCCACATCCCAAAGATATGCTCTTAGGCTAATTGGAAAAACAAATTCTCCCTAAATTGTCTCAAATTTGGTTTTTAATCCATAGATCTATAAACATGGACAGGGATCGTGGGTAGAGGTGGGAACATGGGGGTGGCAGCGCGGGCTTGTTGGGCCGAAGGGCCTGGTTCCCATGCTGTTTTGTTCTTTATTCTTCTTTGTAAAGGGAAGGATAGTGTTGAGGAACCAGGGGGCTGCAGAAGGACTTGGACAGGTTAGAGGACAAAGAAGTGGCAGATGGATACAATGTGGAAAAGTGTGAGGTTATGCACTTTGGAAGGAGGAATGGAGGCATAAACTATTTTCTAAATGGGAAAATACTTAAGAAATCAGAAGCACAAAGGGACTTGGGAGTCATTGTTCAAGACTCTCTTAAGGTTAAAAGGCAGGTTCAGTTGGCAATTAGGAAGGCAAATACAATGTTAGGGTTCGGGTCGAGAGGGCTAGAATACAGAGCAGGAACGTATTTCTGAGGCTGTATAAGGCTCTGGTCAGACCCTTTTTGGAATATTGTGAACAGTTTTGGACCCCATATTTAAGGATGTGCTGGCCTTGGAAAGGATCCAGAGGAGGGTCACGAGAAAGACACCCGCAAATGAAGAGCTTGTCGTACGAGGAACGGGTTGAGGACTTTGGATCTGTATTCGTTAGAGTTTAGAAGGATGATGGGGTGGATCTTATTGAAACTTACAGGATACTGCGAGGCCCGGGTAGAGCCAATGTAGAGAGATGTTTTCACGGGTAGGAAAAATAGAACCAGAGGGCAGAACTTTAGACTGAAGGGACAATCCTTCAAAGCAGAGTTGAAAAGGAATTTCTTCAGCCAGAGAGTGGGGAATCTCTTTGTCGCAGAAGGCTGTGGAGGCCAGGTCATTGAGTGTCTTTAAGATAGAGATGGGTAGGTTATTGAGTAATAAAGAGATCCAGGGTTATGGGGAAAAAGGCTTGAGAATGGGGATGAGAAAGACATCAGCCATGATTGAATTGCGGAACAGACTTGATGGACCGAGTGGCCTCATTCTGCCCATCTGTCTCATGGTCCGTCCTGTGGGTTGGAGTTCTTAAGACCTCCAAAATCCCAGTGTTCTGCACGGCCCGACCTCCCTCAGGTCCTCCAACATCCCAGTGTTCTGCACGGCCCGACCTCCCTCAGGTCCTCCAACATCCCAGTGTTCTGCACGGCCCGACCTCCCTCAGGTCCTCCAACATCCCAATGTTCTGCACGGCCCGACCTCCCTCAGGTCCTCCAACATCCCAGTGTTCTGCACGGCCCGACCTCCCTCAGGTCCTCCAACATCCCAGTGTTCTGCACGGCCCGACCTCCCTCAGGTCCTCCAACATCCCAGTGTTCTGCACGGCCCGACCTCCCTCAGGTCCTCCAACATCCCAATGTTCTGCACGGCCCGACCTCCCTCAGGTCCTCCAACATCCCAGTGTTCTGCACGGCCCGACCTCCCTCAGGTCCTCCAACATCCCAGTGTTCTGCACGGCCCGACCTCCCTCAGGTCCTCCAACATCCCAGTGTTCTGCACGGCCCGACCTCCCTCAGGTCCTCCAACATCCCAGTGTTCTGCACGGCCCGTCTCCCTTTCAGGTCCTCCAATATCCCAGCGTACGGCACGGCCCAGTCCACCCCCCCCCTCCACCCCGCCAGTCTCAGTTCCTCCATTATCCCAGTGTACCGCCCGGCCAGGCAGAGTCCTCCACTATCCCGTGGTACTTCGAGGCTTGGCGATCATGGCGGCAGTGAAGGAGGATGCTGGAGAAGATAAAGAGAATCAGAAGGTGGAGCTCGGATCCACCCTGAGCCTGGAAAGTATCCTTGGCCGAGCTCACTGCTTTACCGCGGCGCTGCTTTCCCCATGGCCCGGGGGAATGTCGAGAGAGACAGAGAGCCCAGCGCGGAGCGGCTCAGAGCCGAAAGGATTACGTGTCAATCCCGGCAATGGGCGGGAGGCTGAGACCCGGAGGGGAGGGGGGTGTCCGGGGGGGTGGGGGGAGAGTAAGGGTCTTGGTGTTGTGGGGAATCATTCATGGGGTGACCTGGGAAGGGACTGTTGAGCAGAGGGGGAAGACAGATTGGGTTTGGGAGCTACATTGGGATAGATTGTGAAAGCTGAGAAAAGGTTAGAGACACACTGGGGTGTGAGGAGGAAGTGACCCCCCCCCCCCCCCCCCTTCTGGGGACCATGATGTTCTGGGAGCCCAGTTAATAGTGCGAGTTGCTGTTTTTAATCTATTGAAGACTTACAAAAAGACGAGACTTGCTGCATTTCACTCTTCCCATCATCTTATCATGGCCTGTATTTTTGACCATGTTGCCATCACATTTCATCAGCCATCAGAATCCTTCAGTTACATTAATCTTTGAATCTGATATGCTTTAATGAAGGTCCATTGAATATTAATTTTGTAGCATCTTTATTATTATTAGTGAAATCAGCATGATTGCCACATTACAGTCTCTGATCTCCCAGCCATCTACAGTTCTGAAACTTCAACTACCTCCTGGTTTTCAGATTTAATCATTGGTATTAAAACGTGCAGTTTTCTAGATTTCCAGGTATCCGCTTGGTCCGTGCCACACATCAGTTTGAGGCAATAAGCTTTCTGTGCTTATTGATTGTGACACTTTGCTGCTGTTCAGAAAAGATTTGTGATAAGGAGCAATTTTAATTCTGTTTTGAAGATTTCCACTTTATTAGCGACCTGTAAGTGATTAAGAACACGGTAGTTGCAATAGTTTGAATGAGAAAGTATTTAAAAAATAGAAAAGATTTGAAACATTGCATCTGTGCAGAGAGATAGTTAGTGTATTAAGTAGATGAGCTCAGTTGGCTGGACAGCTGGTTTATGATGCAGGGAGACACCAACAATGTGATTTCAGTTCCTGTACCAGCTGAGGTTATTCTTAAAGGCCCTGACTTTTCAATCTTGCCTCTGACCCAAGTTGCGGTGACCCTTAGGTCAAATCGCCATCACTGAAAGGGGAGAACAGCCACGTAGTCATCTGGGACTATGGTGACTTTTACCTGTTTTAAATCAGTGACCTCCCATTTCTACAGTGCAGAAGGAGGTCATTCGGCCCATCGAGTATGCACCAACTCCAAAAGTGCTGTGAAGTCCCTCATTCATCCCGCCTATGCCTTTACCATGGCCGACCTACCTCCCTAGCACCTCTTTGGAGTGTGAGTGGAAACCAGAGCACCTGGAGGAAACCCATGCAGAAAGATCTATACCATCACTCAAAGTTGAATTGAATCTAGGTTCCTTGTGCTGACCCTTGTGCCAACATGCTGCCCATAACCACTGTACCACCTTGCATCAGAGACCTTACATCCAACTTAGAAACCACCATCATGAGGCCTCTTCATGCTATCTTTGTTCCCTACGCCCTCCTCTTCTTTCTGCCCACTGTGTCTTCACCATTTCAGCCTCCGGTACTCTTGTGCTTTCTTCGGCTCCAAGCTGTGACCTGCTTCATCTGGTGGGAAGACCCACACCTTCGCAGTTCCCTTTGCCCAGAAAGCTTTCAGAGATTCTGTACACCCAAGCTCATTGTGACATAAAGTTGACCAAACAAGTAATGAGGCTTCAAATTGAAAATTCCCTTCCAGATTGCGCTGTGATGTGATGAGTTACGCTGAGGTCATGTTGTTAACTTCTTTCTGGCCTGGGCTCATTTTCCTAACCTTGTTTTTTTTTCTGACCCAGTTTTATGGTTCAGTAAGCAATCCCAGAGACAATTAACTGATTTGGTGACTCCAAATTTCTGAAGCGTAAAGGCTGCCGGCTCTACTGCCTATTTCTAACATTTAACAATACAAATATCACTTAAACCTACCTCTGTTTCCTGAAACATAATTGTAGGAACAAAGATACTACACATTGCCTCAAGGCTCACTGTGTTGTTGGAACAAAAGACTTGCACTTATAAAATGCCTTTAATAATCACTGGATATTGCAAAGTGCTTTACAGCCAATTACATAATGTTTGGAATGTGGTCACTGTCGTAATGTAGAAAAAGTGGCAGCTAACCTGACTGGCACTAACAGTAATGTGATAATGATCTGAATATCTGTTTGTGATGTTGATTGAGGGATAAATTGGCCACAATATGGGAATAACTCCACAGCTCTTCAAAATAGTACCATCTTGTAATCCATCTGAGAGGTCATGCAAGGTTTAATTTCTCATGGAAAACAGTTCTGCACTGCAGTATCAGTCTGGAATGTTGGGAGCGGGACTTGAACCCACAACCTTCTGGCTCAGAGTTGAGAGTTCCACCAGCTGAGCCACAATTGACACATCCAAAAGATCTAGCTAGAGGATCATTTTTTTCCCCATTTTAGTTTGCAAAACTGCATGAAGACACGGTACCACAAGGATAGATGTGTAAGATCATCTCATGACCAGCACCCAAGGTGCTTCTAAATTGTTGGTCTTAGGATGAGATGTATTAACAGAAGCCATTTGCCACATAAGATTCAACAAAGCCTGATCAATAGTGAACTTTCAGCAGTTGTTCACCTGAACCTCTGCCTCATCTTTTGTCTTTTACACTTCAGTCTGCACGTACGCTTCTTCTATCACTTAGTCTCAAAATCCCACAACCCAGTTGATAAGTTTGTTGGCTGGAACTGGACCTTACAGCAGTTGACAGGCCAGTGACTCTATTGTGAGTTCAAATTGCCTGCTTCCTCTGCACCTCTCAACCCGGTGACTCTGTTCCAAGGTAGTACTGAATCATATGACATCAAGTGAGAATCTGGTCTGTCTATTTCCACCCCAATCAGTACAGACTCTGAACAGCTACCACAGTGAGGTCCTATATCTGGAATCAATGAGATTTGGATGAGAGACCTTGCTGTCATTGCATCACTTGTATCATAGATTTCTCCTTACGTTTCACAGCCTTTGGTGAAGCAACCAAAAGCTTATTCCTCACATCAAGTTTTCCTCAATGTATGAATTCTAGTCCTGCAGATCATCAAGGACTCTCAGCAACAACATGGCTTAAGGCATGAAGACTACCAGAGATATAGGTTGGTGACGATACTCTGATGTTTGTTCTTTGCAAACTAGGTAAAGGTATATGGGGGAAATTGGGTTTGGGCTCTGAGAGGTTTTATATAGATTTTTTTTTACTGTGGATCTAAAAATCAACTAAGTGGTCTGGAAAGCTTTTCCACAGTGTAAGTAGAGTAAGAAAATGCTATAATATTTATATAGCTTGGTACCTCCCCTCCTGATTCCCTACTCCGTGAAGTCTCCAGCACCCGCATTGCATTGTATTGTCTTGCAGAATGAGAATCTGTGGAGTAAACTGATTTGCATACACTCACCACTTTGATAGCTAGTTACAGGGATAAAGGAAAGTGGTTCACGGCAAAGTGACCTTCACCATTGTCCCAGTGGTATAGTTCAGATTGGGAACATGATATGTAGTACTTTCTCCACTCAAACCAACAGGCATTTGCCTCCTTCTGACAAACAAACAAGGCCCAGAATTTCAGGACTTTGTTAATTCATTTGGTTTGATAAGCAGCACAAATGTGCACTTAAACTCGGGAAGTGTAATGGACGATGCCAGTGGGGTGGCATAGTGGTTAGCACTGCTATCTCATAACACCAGGGAGCCGGGTTGATTCCCGGCTTGGGTCACTGTCTATGTGGACTTTGCATATTCACCCCATGTCTGCGGGGTTTCCTCCGGGTGTTCCTGTTTTCTCCCACAATCTGAAAGACGTGCTGGTTAGATGCATTGAACAGGTGCCTGAATGTGGCGACTAGGGGAATTTCACAGTAACTTCACAACCTTACTTGTGACTAATAAATAAACTTTTTAAAGAAAACACCTGGGGTCTGCACTTCAGTTGCTCAGTTTTTTTTCTGCTTTGTATTTGACAGCTGAACTTCTACTAGCCATTTTTTTGAAATAAAAGTTCCATCATTGCACTATCCTTTTGGGTTTAGGATAGTCATTGACCCTCTCTATAAGTAAAATCATCTAGTCAAGGGGATGTGAGCAAAGGTGGATAAATTCATTTGAGGTACTGTTTAATCATGATCGAACTGAATGGTGGAACAGAATCGAAGGGCTAAATGGCCAGTTATTCTCTGTATCCTGAGTAAATGGATATTTTGGGGAGACTATTATGAGTTTTTAAATTGCTGTTTTTCAACTAGAATTGAGAGTCGCAATCTGCATTTCCCGTACAGTGAAGAGTACAGGCATTATCTGCTTTCTCCTTTGCTCCACCTGAGCTGGCACCCTGCTTTCCCTTTGTCACTTGCGAACCTTTGCTGGCTTCCCGTGCACACACAGGCTTGTTCTATTTTCATGAGTGTGTATCTAATTCTTCATGTGTTCCGGTGTACAACCTAATCTCACTGGCTGTGTGCTTTGATATTTGGGTAAGGAGAAGCCTGGGATGATCATTGGGAGCCTTTTATTACTTGGACTATTTCATAATGTATCAAAAATGCTGTGTGAATCTTTGATTTAAGTTATGAGAAGTGGATTCAAGTCAAAACTAACCTTGTCAATATTAAGAAGAAATTTGCAGGATAGTGGAACTAGTTGGAAAGCTCTTTTATAAAGATGAGACAAGCTAGGTGGTTGTGTGACTTCCTTCTATACTGTATGATGCTATGTTGATTCGATTATTTTTTCCCTTGAGATTTGCTGTGGCCATTCTCCATCGTTGCATGTGTTTGCAGGGGTACATAAGTGTTGTGCTTTTTGGCTGCAGCTCTTGTACCTCTGGAGGTGGGCCAGCATTGGCTGCGTTGTCTCTAACTGTTGCTTTGTTTATTTGGTTGTAGGGGTTACTGTTCCCGCAGACTTCGTCGCCTCAGGAAGGCACTTGGCTTTAAAATGGGAAACAAACACAAGTTCACAGGCAAGAAAGTCACCACAGAAATCCTATCAGACAACAGGTAGGAGATTGGAAAACTACACTGTCGTCCTGATTTTCATTTCCGTTGCCCTTGGCTATTCCATCGTAGAAAGTTGGAGTCTATCCAGAGCTGGAGGGATTGTTTATTCACACAAACAGCTGTTACTCCAGCTGGTTCTCAGTAAAGTAACTTCCGGTGCTTTCACTCACATTCTTGGTCGATACTTGATCTTCATGTGGCATACCGTGATTCAGGGTTTGTCAGAGGAGAAACAAATTCTGCTGAGATTGAATCGAACTAAATTAATATTCTGTACATCCGAGAGTCCAGTTCTTCTACAAAGATGCATTTATTTACAGCAAATTGAAAAGCCCAGTCTGGTGAAATATATTTGATAACTTTATTAAATATATTGTAGTGTATCCACGCTGTGCTAGTTGGTGCTGTTGCTTGTTACAAACTGGCAGAACAGGTTGTTCTACTAATGCCATTCCTGGCAATGGCTGTAATTCCTAGTATTTAACACCGTGCATCTCCACTGACTCTGTTGATCAGCAATCACTCCCAGAATTTGCCCAGGCAAAATTTCTGTCATCACTACCTCAAGAGGTACAGTAACTGAGTGGAGATGATTTTGATGCTTCGATCTTGAGCATCTTTGATCAGAGGGGCAAAAGAACACTCCCTTTCAGATATCCAGCCTAAAGAACCATTTTGAATAAAACAACATTGAAGCAGCCTGAGACCCTCAGCGTCTACAAAAGATCGTGAATTCAGCCCAATCCATCACGCAAACCATCCTCCCATCCATTGACTCTGTCTACACTTTCTGCTGCCTCAGCAAAGCAGCTGGCATAATTAAGGACCCTACGCATTCCGGACATTGTCTTTTCCACCTTCTTTCAGGAAGTAGAAAGAAAAGTCTGAGATCATGTACCAAGCAACACAAACAGCTCCTCCTCTGTTGCTGTCAGACTTCTGAATGGACCTACCTCGCATTAAGTTGATCTTTCTTTACACCCTAGCTGTAATTAACACTACATTCAGCACTCTCGTTTTCCTTTTTTATGAACGGTATGCTTATCTGCGTAGCTTGCAAGAACGACAATATTTTTCACGTGTTAACACGTGATAATAAATCAAATCAAAATCAATATGTCTCTGAAAGTCTGACCTTCCAAATGCAGACTACACCATCATGTTTGAATATTTCTTGCTTGAAGGATCCCTTGTTCTAATTTCTGGGGTTTGGTTGTTTTATTAGTGGAACAAAGAGAAATTGCATTTGTCATGTAGCCCAGATTGCTCATTTAAACTCTTAAGTTATGAAAGATGCTTTGAGAACTGAGATTTCCATAAATATAGACAAGGGTCAGGGGTGGAAGTGGGAACGTTAAAACAGCAGCGCGGGTTCGTTGGGTCGAAGGGCCTGTTTCCTGTGCCTTTGTTCTTGAGTGCACTGCTAGGATTAGTATTGATGTTGACCATGCTGGGTCTGGTAAATCTATTGGTAGATGTGCAGTGTATTGTGTCTAATTCTGCCCTATGGTTTAGGTATTTGCTGCTGGTTTTGATGGATGCTGAGCGGGCCTGGAGTTACGCCATGCAGCTGAAACAGGAAGCAAACACTGAACCACGCAAACGCTTCCACTTGTTCTCTCGACTCAGGAAAGCTGTGAAACATGCGGAGGAGCTAGAACGCCTGTGTGAGTGCGACCGTGTTGATGCAAAAACAAAATTGGAAGCCCAGGTAAACAGAATGGGAGAAGAAACATATACAGGGGAATCTGGGCTTTAGCAAAATGCCTTGTAACGGGGCTGTGAGGAGGGGAAGTAGAGCTTGCATCTCTCTCGCACTGTTTCGTATGGTTTAGATCCTATTTGGAAGTGTGATCTCTGCCTCGCTCCTGTTTTACCCTCCTGCATCCAGAAATTCTTATTCCTTTATAATGTTCAAAGTACTGCTATTAATACTGGGACTCGCATCTGATTTGCTTCACTCACAGGAGGCTGTACAATTTTGTCTTTTAAAAAGCATTTAGACAGTTACATAAGTAAGATCGATGTAGAGGGGATTTGGACCAAAAGTAGGTAATTGGAACTAGCCTAATGGTAAAAACTGGGCAGTGTGGACAAGCTGGGTCAAAGGGCCTGTTTCAATGCTGTAAGCTTCTATGACTGGAAAAACAGTGCATGGTGAGAAGAGGCAGGAGGCTGTAAGGGATGTAAATGCAGATTGAGACTGAATGATATGCCTCAACTGTTGATTCTGTGTATTATTTCAGTGACATCAGTCAGGAGCATGAAAGCCAGGGTGGAATCAGCAGGCTCTGAACATCTTTCCCATGAACACTTGTGTTATTCAGTTTGATCAACTGTAGTGGCTCTGCTGCTGCTTTTTATAGGCAATGATTTCCCTGCTAAATGCTCTGCATTTCTTTCAGGCGTACACTGCTTATCTTAAGGGCATGCTGAATTTCGAGCTGCAAGAGTGGAAAGGTGCCATGCAGGCTTTGCACAAATGCAAGTGAGTGGTTTCTATTGTTACAGTAGTGTTCTTTTACATTTGCTCTGGCCTTCTCGATGTCTGCTAATTGTGGTTCTTAGGCATCATCTATCCACTTCTCCACTTGCAATACGTTGTCATGGTTTTGCTGTCTTAAGGCTTTGCGTGTCTGAAGTTTCTCTTTGGCTGTGGACCACACTAGCATTTATCCCTGTGATCAAATCTCCAATTCTCGGAGGAAGTGGTGATGAAATGCCACCTTGAATCACTTCAGCAAAAATGATCTGATGCTCTCGCAACAGAGTCTGGTTGGGAATTCAATGGGTATGATGATAAATTTCCAAATAGAATTGTACACAATTTGGAAAATTGAATTTTTCATGTCATTGCCTATCTTGGTCTTGGTAATGAAGGTTGTAGGATAAGGCGATGCGGTTAAAATAAACTGCAGTGCACCTTTGTACATACCAGTGTGTTCCCATGGTGGAGAAGGTGGCGCTGAGTCCGTTAGCAGGGAATGTCACTCGAAGGTGTTGATCTTGTTGTTGTATCATTCAGCCCTTCCGTTGGTGGAGAAGTTTGAGAGATCAAAGTGACAAGCCACTTGTTACAAGCCACCGTTCCTGTGTCCTCCAGCTGCAGTGTTGGTTTGGCCGGTTCATTTAACCTTCTGGTCAGTTATGGTCAGCGTAATATTGATGGTTTCAGGGACTTGGCATTTGTGAAATGTTGGGGCAAGTGGCTGATATTTCTCATTTGAGATATTTGTTACCCTGCACTTGGCAGACAGATCTGGTGATAGCCAAGCTAATCTGCAGTTTAGCATTGACTGCTTTATTATGAGAGGAGAACTGAGCACAGAAATCATCGGTGATTGGCTCCGCTTATGACTTTGGCAAAGGGATCAGAAATAAGCAACCTCTGTTCTGAATAGTTGTATTTATCCCGCTTGATTCTATCCCTAGACCAAGGTCTGTTGTCTTGAGGCATTTTACATTTTTTCTTGCCCAGGCTTTTTATGAAGCTGAAGCAGGGGACAAAGGGATTCTCTGGAATGCCTTCTCTATCTGATGGGAAAACAGTGGACTCATTGGGATAGTTAGTGTGCACCTTCTGTGTCTGAACATTATGATGAGAACAATTGCGATATTACTGGGGCTACAATCCTTAATGCCCATTTTTTATCTTAGAATCATAGAATGGTTACTGCACAGAAGAAAACCATTTGGTTTGTTGTGTCTGCTAAAGAAGCAGTTCACCTATTGCCACTTTCCCTTGTCTTTTCCCTGTGGCCTTTTGAAAGTCTCAATTACCCCTATCCCCACCACACACCAGGCAGTCTGTTCCAGACCCTAATACCTGGCTGCGGATTAAGTTTTTTTCTCATGTCACCATTATTTCTTTTGCCAGTTACCTTAAATAGATACCCTCTGGTAATTAACCCTTACACCAATGAGAACAGTTTCTCTCTATACCACTCTGTCCAATCCTTTATGGGGAATACAGACAAATCTCATTTGTAACTTTGAACTTCAAGTTTCTACTAGGTTGTTGCATGAGTGCTGGTATGATTGAAAATGCTGCAGGCACTCATTTTTAACCTGGTATTATAGCCATAACTGGAAATGCAGCTTCCTGTGGCTGGAGCTTGCTTTATAGTAAAAGGTTCAAACTGTCAACTGAAACTTGAATTCGTAAAGAATGATTATGAGTATTGGGAGGAATAGTGAGGAGTCGCATAGCCATACCTTTGAATTACATCTTACAGATGTTTGTGTGGAAGCTGGTGTGCTTGTTTTCTTCAGTCTAAATACCAGCACTGGACTGAACAGAGGTGATATCGCTGACATCTACAGGTTGATTTGACTTGGATTTATTGTTTTGTACCATTTCACTGTTTATTTGGATTTGATGTAACTTTTTTCCCCCTTGTTCTCTGCTCATTCAGTTTGCATGTGCTTTATGAACCCTACAGTGCAGAAGGAGGACCATTTGGCCCATTGATTCTGCATTGACCACAATCCTTCCCAGGGCCTATTCCTATAAGCTCACGTATTTACTATGCTAATCTCTTTAGCGTCAATCAGCCTAGCTCGCACATCTTTGTACTGTTGGAGGAAACCAGAGCGCCTGGAGGAAACCCACATACACACAGGGAGAATGTGCAAACTCCACAGAGGATGGAATTAGAGTCATAGAAGTTTACAGCATGGAAACAGGCCCTTTGGGTCAACTTGTTTATGCAGCCCTTTTTTAAAAACTGTTAAGCTAGTCCCAATTGCATTTGGCCCATATCACTCTATACTCATTGTACCCATGTAACTATCTAAATGTTTTTTAAAAGATAAAATTGTGCCCGCTTCTTCTTCTACCTCTGGCAGCTTGTTGCAGACACTCGCCACCTTCTGTATGAAAAAAATTGCCCCTTTGGACATTTTTGTATCTCTCCCCTCTCACCTTAAATCTATGCCCTCTAGTTTTAGACTCCCTTACCTTTGGGAAAAGATATTGACTATGCCCCTCATTATTTTGTAGACTTCTATAAGGTCATCCTTCAGCCCCCTACACTGCAGAGAAAAAAATCCCAGCCTAATCAGCTTTTTATAACTCAATCCATCAAGTCCCAGTAGCATTCCAGTAAATCTTTTCTGCACCCTTTCTAGTTTAATAATATCCTTTCTATAACAGGGTGACCAGAGTTGCCCTCGGTATTCCAAGTGTGGTCTTAACAATGTCTTGTGCAACTTTAACAAGACATCCCAACTCCTGTTTTGACCAATGAAACTAAGCATGCCGAATGCCTTCTTCACTACTCTGTCTACCTGTGACTCCACTTTCAAAAGCTATGAACATGTACCCCTAGATCTCTTTGTTCTGTAACTCTCTTCAGCATTCTATCATTAACTGAGTAAGTCCTGCCTGGTTCAATCTACCAAAATGCATCACCTCACATTTGTCTAAATTAAACTCTATCTGCCATTTGTCAGCCCCTGACCTAATTGATCACGATCCTGTTGCAATTGGAGATAACTTTCTTCAGTGTCCACCATGCCATCAATCTTGATG
This sequence comes from Sphyrna mokarran, assembly GCA_024679065.1. Classification (NCBI taxonomy): domain Eukaryota; kingdom Metazoa; phylum Chordata; class Chondrichthyes; order Carcharhiniformes; family Carcharhinidae; genus Sphyrna; species Sphyrna mokarran. The sequence continues at coordinate 49,173,638 of JAGIQG010000021.1, read as the reverse complement.
TCATCTGCAAACTTACTAACCATGCTCCCTATGTTCTCATCCAAATCATTAATGTAAATGACAAAGAACAGAGGACCCAGCATTGATCCCTGAGGCACACCGCTGGTCACAGGTCTCCAGTTTTAAAAACAACCCTCTACAACCACCCTTTGGCTTCTGTCAAGAAGCCTATTTTATATCATTTAGATACTGCAGCCTGGATCCTGTGAGATTTAACTTTATGCAACAACTTACTGCAATATCTTGCTAAAGTGCCTGTAGACAACATCAACTGCACTGCCCTCATTTACCTTCTTGGTCACCCTTTCAAAAAATGCAATTAAATTTATGAGACATGATTTTTCACTCAAAACCATGCTGACTGTCCTTAATCCTTTGGTAGAAATAATAATAGGAGGGATTATTATTTAAAAGGCGAAAAGCTGCAGCATGCTAAAGCACAGAGGGATCTGGGGGTCCTTGTGCACAATTCACAAAAACCCAGTCTGCAGGTACAGCAGGTGATCAAGAAGGCGAATGGAATGTTGGCCTTTATAGCGAGGGGCGGGGGTGTAGAATATAAAAACAGGGAGGTCTTGCTGCAACTGTACAGGGCACTGATGAGGCCGCAACTGGAGTACTGTGTGCAGTTTTGGTTGCCGCATTTTCGGAAGGATATATTGGCCTTGGAGGGAGTGTAGAGAAGGTTCACTAGGCTGATACCGGAGATGAGGGGGTTAGCCTATGAGAAGAGATTGAATAGACTGGGGTCTGTACTCGTTGGAGTTTAGAAAGTTGAGGGGGGGAATCTTATAGAGACTTACAAGGTAATGAAGGGGATGGATAGGGTTGAGGTAGAGAGAGATTCTTCCCGCTTAGAAAGGATAAAAGAACTAGAGGACACAGCCTCAAAATATTTTAAGAGGGGGGTGCAGTTTAGATCGGAGTTGAGGAATTTCTTCACTCAGAGTGGTGAGTCTCTGGAATTCTCTGCGTATTAGAGTGGTGGAGGCTACCTCACTGAATATATTTAAGTCATGGGTAGATAGATTTCTGATAGACAAGAGAATTAAGAGTTACGGGGTGAAAGCAGGAAAGTGGAACTGATCCACTTTAGATCAGCCATGATCTTATTGAATGGCGGGGCAGGCTTGAAGGGCTAAATGGCCAACTCCTGCTCCTATCTCTTATGTTCTTATGTAATCAGTTCTTGTATCTCTAAATGCCTGTAGATCCTGTCTCTCAAAATACTTTGCAACAATTTACCCACCACAGATGAGAGGCTCACTGGCCTGTAGTTCCCAGGCTTTTCCCTGCAGCCCTTTTTAAACAAAGGCACAACATTTGCCACTCTCCAATCTTCAGGCATCTCACCCGTGACTATCGATGATTCAAATATCTCAGTTAGGAGACTCGTAATTTCTTCCCTAGCCTCCTACAGTGTCCTGGGATACACTTCATCAGGTCCTGGGGATGTATCTACATTGATGCACTTTAAGAATTTGAGCACCACAATCTCTGTTATATGTACATTCATCAAGACATTACTATTTATTTCCCCAAGTTCCCTAACATAGTTAGAATTATAGAATCCTACAGTGCAAAAAGAGGCCCTTCGGCCCATCAAGTCTGCACCGAACACAATCCCACCCCAGGCTCTACCCCTATATCCTTACGTATTATACTCTCTAACCTACACATCCTTGGACACTAAGGGGCAATTTCTTAGCACGGCCAATCAATCTAACCCGCACATCTTTGGACTAACATCCATGCTTTTCTCAACAGTAAATATTGAAGTGCTCATTTAGGACCTCACCCATCTCTTGTGGGTCCACACACATATGACCTTGTTGACCTTTAAGAGGTCCTACTCTCTCCCTTGTTATTCTTTTGTCTTTTATGTATTTGTAGAAGCTGTTTGGATTCTCCTTGCCTTATCTGCCAAAATAATTTTGTGTCCTCTTTTTTTGCCCCCCTGATTTCTCTCTTAACTCTACTCCTAAACCCCCTATACTCTTCAAGAGATTCACTTGATCCCAGCTGCCTGTGCATGTCATGTGCCTCTTTCTTCTTCTTGACCAGAGCCTCGATATCCGAGTCATCCAGGGTTCCCGACTTCTGCTTGTTCTTTACTCTAAGAGGAATGTAATTATGCTGAGTCCTGGTTAACACACTTTTGAAAGTGTAGCACTGATCAAACGTCCCTTTTCCTTCCCACAGACTCCCCAATTAACTTTTGTAATTTCCTGCCTGATACCATCAAAATTGGCCTTGCCCCAATTTAGAATTTTACCATTTGGACAGATCTATCATTCTCCATCTATCTTAAAACTAATAGAATTTTGGCCATTGGTTGCAAAGTGATCCCTCAGTCACACTTTCTGTCACCTGCCCTTTCTTATTTCCCAGTAGGAGGTCAAGTTTTGCCCACTCTGTAGTCAGGCCATCCACATACTGAATGAGAAATTCCTCCTGAATACACTCAACAAATTTCTCTCCGTCCAATCCTCTAATACTATGGCTGTCCCAGTCAATGTTGGGAAAATTAAAATTTCTTATTATTACCACCCTATTTTTCTTGGAGCTCTCTCTAATCTCCTTACATATTTGCTCCTCAATTTCCTGCTGATTATTTGGGGGCCTTATAGTACAACCCTATCAAAGTGATTTCCTTCTTATTTCTCAGTTCTACCCGTATAGACTCAATGGCCAAACCTTTGGATATATCCCCCCTCAGTATGGCTGTGATGCTTTCCCTAATCAAAAGTGCAATTCCCCCTCCTCTCTTATCTCCTGTTTTATCTTTCCTATAGCATCTGCATCCTGGAACACTGAGCTGCCAGTCCTGTCCTTCCCTTAGCCATGTTGCTATATATTGCTATAGTATTCCAGTCCCATCCATGTTCTGAGTTCATCAGCCTTGCCCGCCAGACCTTTTGCATTAAAATAAATGCAGTTTAATCTGGACGTACCTTGCTCTCTGTTTTGCTCCTGTCTGATCTGGCTGCTACTAGGATTACTGACACTGCCTTTACTAATTAACGTGCTCTCTAACTTCTGTGCTGTCTGCAAATTTCTCTTCTGTCTCCCTACTGCTTTGGATCTCACAAATTAGTTTAAATGCTCCCAAGTGGCTTGAGCAATCTCCCCACCAGAATGTTCTCTCTCTCTCTTTTCACCCCGCCTAGTTCAAATGTAACCCATGCCTCTTATACAGATCAGCCCTTTTTTAAAGTTCTTTTCCAGAAAAGATCCCAGTGATCCACAAACCTGTATCACTGCAACAGTTCTTCTGCTTAATCTTCCTATTCCTACTCTCACTAGTATGTGGCAGCAGTAGTAGTCCTGAAATTACTTTCTTTGAGGTTCTGCACATTAACCTTTTGCTTAACTCTCTGTATTCACATTTCAGGACCTCAGCCCTTTTCTTTCCTATGTCGTTGGTACCAATATGTACAACGACCTCTGGCTGCTCAGCCTCCCTCTTAAGAATATCGTGCAATCGCTCAGAGATGTCCTTGACTCTGGTACCAGTGAGGCAACACACCATCCTGGAGTTTCAATTGCAGCCATGAAAATGCCTGTCTGCGCTTCTAACTAGCGAGTTCCCTATTGCTACTGCTCGCTTACTCTTTGGCTGATTCTCTTCTACAGCAGAACTAAACCGTGTTGTCACAGGTCTGGCTACTGCTGGTATTGCCCCCTGACAGGGTATCTAATCCTTCCAAGTGCAGCCGCACTTGGAGTATTGTGTGCAGTTCTGGTCCCCACATTATAAGAAAGATGTGGAGGCATTGGAGAGGGTACAGAGGAGGTTTACCAGGATGTTGCCTGGTATGGAGGGCAGGTCCTATGAAGAAGGTTGAAGGATTTGAGGTTGTTTTCGTTAGAAAGGAGGCAGCTAAGAGGGGATCTTATTGAAGCATATAAGATGATTAGAGGGTTAGATAGGGTGGACAGTGATAGCCTTTTTCCTAGGATGGAGAAAGCTAGCACGAGGGGACACAGCTTTAAATGAAGGGGTATGAGTTATAGGACGGATATCAGAGGTAGGTTCTTTACTCAAAGAGTGATTAGGGAGTGAATGCCCTGCCTGCAGCTGTTGTAGATGCGCCAAGTTTGGTGGCGTTTAAGAGGTTAGTTGATAAGTATATGGAAGAGAAGGAATGGTTTAGTTTGGAGGGGCATTGCTTTTTATTTTGGTCGGCACAACATCGAAGGCCGAAGGGCCTGTTCTGTGCTGTAATGTTCTATATATCTATATATCCCCCTCAACAGCATCCAAAATGGTATACCTGTTTAAAAGGGGAATAGACTACTAGAATAGTGTTGAAGAACAGAGGGATCTTGGTGTATATGTGCATAGATCCCTGAAAGTTGGCAATCAAGTCGATAAGTTTGTTAAGAAGGCATACGGAGTCTTAGCTTTTATTGGTAGGGGGATTTAATTTCGGAGCCGCAACGTCATGTTGCAACTGTACAAAACTCTAGTGTGGCCGCACTTGGAGTATTGTGTACAGTTCTGGTCCCCACATTACAAGAAAGATGTGGAGGCATTGGAGAGGGTACAGAGGAGGTTTACCAGGATGTTGCCTGGTATGGAGGGCAGGTCTTATGAAGAGAGGCTGAGGGATTAGAGGTTGTTTTCGTTAGAAAGGAGGCGGCTAATAGGGGACCTAATCGAAACATATAAGATGATTAGAGGTTTAGATAGGGTGGACAGTGATAGCCTTTTCCTAGGATGGAGAAAGCTAGCACGAGGGGACATAGCTTTAAATTAAGGGGTGGTGGTTATAGGACGGATGTCAGAGGTAGGTTCTTTACCCAGAGGGTGGTAAGGGTATGGAACGCCCTGCCTGCGGCAGTTATAGGTGCGCCAAGTTTGGTGGCGTTTAAGAGGTTAGTAGATAAGTTTATGGACGAAAAGGGAATGGTTTAGGTTAGAGGGTCATTGCTTTTTCCTAATTGGTCGGCGCAACATTCGAAGGCCGAAGGGCCTATTCTGCGCTGTAATGTTCTATGTTCTAGACTCAGGAACCCGGGTTCCTGGCACTGTGAGATAGCAGCATCCCACCATGCCTCCCCATATGGATAATACACCATTGAAGTAAACTAGAAGGGAATTTAATTTTGAACATTAACGCACTCCTTTCTTCGTCCTACCATTAGTGGTTGTGTCTGGAATTTCCTGTTCGTATCTCTTTGCCTCTGTACCTCCCTCTCCTCACTTTGGGAAGTTCTGAGGCCATAAAATGGCATTTTTTAAAGTTCTTTCCTTTCATTTTACTGTTCTCATGTGACTCTGTCAGTAATTTTTGGTTGATTATGCTCCATTGTACAATGTTAAAGGCACTGTACAAATGTTATTGAAAAGCTGTGAACAGTGTCAGGAGTTGGATAGTAATCAGTCTCCCAAATGCAAGTCGTTAATTCCTGCATTAAAATGGGGCCAGTTTAACTGATTTTGACCTTAATTTCTCTTTGTCTTTTGTAGGACAATCTACGAAAAGTTAGCCAGTGCATTCACAGATGAGCAGGCAGTGCTGTACCATCAGCGTGTGGAGGAGATCTCGCCCAATATCCGTTACTGTGATTATAATATAGGTAAGAACATGAATGCTTGAAGTATAGATCCAAAATTGCAGTGATATCGAAGGAATTCAGCACTGGGCTATTAGAATCTCTATAGTGCAGAAAGAGACCGTTCAGCCCATTGACAACAATCTCACCCAGGCCCTATCCTTGTAACCTGATGTATTTACCCTGCTAATCTCCTGACACTAAGGGGCAATTTAGCATAGCCAGTCCACCTAATTTGCACATCTTTGGACTGTGGGAAAAAACTGGAGCACCCGGAGGAAACCCACACAGACACAGGGAGAATGTGCAAACTCCATAGAGATGTGACCCGAGGCTGAAATTGAACCCAGTCCCTGGTGCTGTGAAGCAGCAGCACTAATCACTGCTGCCCATATTCCTGGATACTTTTGGTTGAAATACTGAATGAGCCAGGTGCATGCATAGGGAATCTAGATCTATAAACATAGACAGGGATCGTGGGTATAGGTGGGAACATCGAGGTGACGGCGCGGGATCGTTGGGCCGAAGAGCCTGTTTCACGTGCTGTTTTGTTCTTTGTTCTTCTTCTCTGGAAGGAATTAAGGTTTTAGGTCACTATTTTCTGATTTTTATTTCTGATTTCCAGCATCCATAGTATTTTGCTTTTTAGTGTGTTGTGAATTATACTGATGCTCAGTATTTTACCATCAGCACCCCCTCCCTTACCCAAGAGGATGAAATATTGTAAATGCTTGTTAATATTGGTGCCTTTCATGATTCCATATGCAACAATGACACAATATTAGAACATAGAACATTACAGCGCAGAACAGGCCCTTCGGCCCTCGATGTTGCGCCGACCAATTAGGAACAAGCAGTGACCCTCTAACCTAAACCCTTCCCTTTTCATCCATAAACTTATCTACTAACCTCTTAAACGCCACCAAACTTGGCGCATCTACAACTGCAGCAGGCAGGGCATTCCATACCCTTACCACCCTCTGGGTAAAGAACCTACTCTGACATCCGTCCTATAACTACCACCCCTTAATTTAAAGCTATGTCCCCTCGTGCTAGCTTTCTCCATCCGAGGAAAACGGCTATCACTGTCCACCCTATCTAAACCTCTAATCATCTTATATGTTTCAATAAGGTCTCCTCTTAGCCGCCTTCTTTCCAACGAAAACAACCTCAAATCCCTCAGCTTCTCCTCATAAGACCTGCCCTCCATACCAGGCAACATCCTGGTAAACCTCCTCTGTACCCTCTCCAATGCCTCCACATCTTTCTTATAATGTGGGGACCAGAACTGCACACAATACTCAAAGTGCGGCCGCACTAGAGTTTTGTACAGTTGCAACATGACGTTGCGGCTCCGAAATTCAATCCCCCTACCAATAAAAGCTAAGACTCCATATGCCTTCTTAACAACCTTATCGACTTGATTGCCAACTTTCAGGGATATATGCACATATACACCAAGATCCCTCTGTTCATCAACACTATTAGAGTCCTACCATTAGCCCTATACTCTACACATTTGTTATTCCTGCCAAAGTGAATTACCTCACACTTTTCCACATTAAACTCCATTTGCCACCTCTCGGCCCAGCGCTGCAACTTGTCCAAGTCTCTCTGCAAACTATAACACCCCTCTTCACTATCTACCACTCCACCGACTTTAGTGTCATCTGCAAATTTACTAATCCATCCTTCAATACCCTCATCCAGATCATTTATAAAAATTACAAACAGCAGGGGCCCTAAAACAGACCCCTGAGGTACACCACTTGTCACCAAACTCCACGATGAATATCTCCCATCAACCACCACCCTCTGTCTTCTATCTGCTAGCCAATTCCTAATCCAATTAGCTAAATCACCCTCAATCCCATACATCTGCATTTTCTGCAGAAGGCTTCCGTGGGCCACCTTATCGAACGCCTTACTAAAGTCCATGTATACCACAACAACTGCCTTACCCTCATCCACCTCTTTGGTTATTAATATTACCAACATTAATTGGTTGGATGATGGTTTCTTCAGTGCTTCTTTTCCTGACTCTCCTACCCATCACCCTGCTCTGCTCTGTCATTCCCCCTCAGTGTGGAAATTAGTAGCTCACTATAGCTTTAAATTAAGTGATGGTAATTATAGGCTGGATGTCAGAGGGTAGGTAAGGGTGTGGAATGCCCTGCTTGCAGCAGTTGTGGACTTGCCAACTTTAAGGGCATTCAAATGGTCAGTGGATAGGGATATGGATAACATTGGAATAGTTTAGGTTAGAGGGTCATTAGATTGTTGCGCCAACCAGTGGAACCATCGAGGGCCGAAGGGCCTGTACTGCGCTGTAATGTTCTATCTTTAGAGGTTACATGTCGCAACATGAAACTGGGAAATGTGTGGCTGAATAAGAAACATAGATGTCTTTTCAGAATGTTCAGCATGTCTTCGCATCTGAGAATAGCAATGATCATCTGTGCTTCAGTCCATGGTCAGTGTAATGTCCACGTTATGGACAGAACATTAACTATCTTCTACCTCTCTGACAGGTGACCAGTCTGCGATCAAGGAACTGATTCAGATGCGAATGAAATCCAGAGAGACTGGAGGCTTACTGGATGTAAGGAGTACTGTTTATAATCAGTTTGTAATAAGCAGAATCCGATTTCTTTGGTTGTGATTCCATCTTGCGTGAATGGTTGTGTTCTTTCAAATTGGCTCTTACTAATAGTCAAAGGTCATGCATTTTGTCTAAAACTCTTTGTCAACTGTCTGGAAGAACAGGCACATGGTTCTGTTCAATAGAGTGGAGCAGGTTTGAACAAGAGGCATAAATCGCCCTCGATGGACTCAAATGAGGGTTGGGTTTATGATAGATCATGTTCTAAATATATCGAGTTCTGAACTGATTGATTGATTATATACTCCTGGGGATAATACAGCAGAGAAATTAAATGTGCAGTGTTACAATGAGAACCTGGGACTGCCACAAGCTTCAGACTTGATTGAAGGAACTGCATCTCTAAAGAACACCATTGGTCACCTGTGACCCTCTGTGTTATTTAAAGCATACTTTTAAGAATTTTTTTCAGCAAATTGGCTCCCTAGCACAACTCAGTTCTAGCTTCTATATGAATCACTTACCATCCAGACTTTGGGTAAAGACTTGGCTCATTAACCATGGAGCAACACGTTGAGTGAATACTCATGTTACCTTTCCTTTGTGATCACTACTTGGAATTGTGCTACTGAGTCTCTGATTGCGAGCATGCTGTGGTCGCTGATGGACCTCCAACACTACTCTGCTCTGTAGCTGCCAACCATTAAAACCATAGAGGTTCACCAGGACTTGTATTTACTATGGAGCTACTTGCCTTTCACTATGAATCATTGTTTCAAACTTGAACAAAGATTCATTGAGCTCTGTTGTAGAAGAGTTATTTTCTGAGCCTTTACTCGTTTTGACTTTAATCTATTTGTTATTCCCAAAGACTCTGCTAACGCAGACCAGAGCGAAACATGCTGCCACTATGAGTGAAGTAACGTGGAGAGGACGAGTCATCCCTGTGAAAATCGATAAAGTGCGGATTTTTCTCCTTGGACTGGCAGATAATGAGGCAGCGATTGCACAGGTATGACTGCTCAGAGGAGAAAACTGACTGCAGAGATGTTCCAGCATTTCCAATGGACCCTTCAACCAACATCCCTTAATGGGAAAATGTCACTTTTTATTTATTGTTTCAGAGTTTTCTGTGTTCAAACTGGCTGTTTAAACAGTGACTGTATTTCAGTATATCATTGGCTGTAAGCAACCTTCCACCATTCTACCTCCCCCCCGCCCCCGCCGCAGTCCATGGCAGTTTCAGAATTTGAATTTATTTAACAAGTATCAGAAAATAGAGATTTGGCATCAGTCATTGTGACTGTGAAGCCATAAATACCCAATGTGCTTTATGGAAGAGAAACTGCTTGACTTTTCTTGTCAGGCCTCTGTGACTTCAGTCGCACACCACTGCGATTGACTTTTAAATGCTCTCTGCATGGTCAAGCGTTCCTACAGACGGTTGTCTTTAGTGGAATATGGAGCCCCAGGATTAAGTTTCAAACTTTTATTTTCACAGAACATAGAATATTACAGTGCAGTAGAGGCCCTTCGGCACTCGATGTTGCACTGACCGGTGAAACCAATCTAATGACCCTCTAACCTAAACTATTCCCATGTTATCCATGTGCCTATCCACTGACCATTGAACGCCCTTAAAGTTGGCAAGTCCACAACTGCTGCGGGCAGGGCATTCCACGCTCTTACTACCCTCTGAGTAAAGAACCTACCTCTGACATCTGTCCTATAACTACCACCCCTCAACTTAAAACTATGTCCCGTCATGTTAGCGAGGAAAAAGGATCTCACTGTCCAACCTATCTAACCCTCTGATCATCTTATATGCCTCAATTCGGTCACCTCTTAACCTTCTTTTCTCTGACGAAAACAACTTCAAGTCCCTCAGCCTTTCCTCATAAGACCTTCCCACCATAACCTTTCCATTCCCCATTCTTCTGTACCATAATTTGTTCAAACGGTGCACTGAAAAGAAAGTTGTAAATTTAATTGTGAAAAAGTTACTATTTGTGAGAGTTTTATTCAGTGGTGGCTTTGTAAGTGTCCAAGTTTTTACCTCTGCTGTGAAGATATGAAATCACTATCAGACAGTTTTTGCTGTGGCTGGAATCTGCAGTACTGTTCCCTGGCAGTAGAGGATGTTGTTTTATCTCTAACACACAATAGTGCATGGCAATGTCAGGATTGAGAAATGACCAGGAGAGCAATATGGCAGGGACACCAAGCCTGGAGCTTTAAAACCAGTAAACCAAGTGGAAAACAAAGAGCATCAATTTTGAGGTTACAGATGAAATTAGTTAAAACAGGACATGGTTACTTCAATCCAGGAAAGTAAGAAAGAAGCTATGTATTTGGAATAGAACACAATTTGGAGGAAATATTCACGCCAGCTTAGGCGTATTTTGCCATTCCTTCATAGTCACTGCACTCGTCTTGGTGAATTCCCTATCTGTCAGCAGTATAGGTGGAAGAAGGTGGCCCATTGCCAGCTATTCAAGGCAGCTAGAGATGGGAGAATTCATGTGGCCTTGCCAACTGCAATCCACCCAACCGCAGGACTGGGGTGTGCATCAGCTGGGTTATTGCAACTATTCGGATGTGGTAATGAACCTAGTTGTGAGCTGAAGCTGTCAAAGTGTTCAGTGTTTAAATGCCTGTTCGCTCCGTTTTGTTAGCGGTGAGCAGTGCTGGCAGCAGCAGAGTTGAAATGAAACTGGTTTCTAGTTTATTTTGGAAACTGTTGAGAGAGAAACTGCCCTACAGCCCAGGAGGAGTTGGTGTGATTCTATTACCGAAATATGCTGTTTATCTACTTCACGGTGCGTGTGGAGTGATAAGGCCAAAGGAATGTTGGTTAAATTTAAAATATGAAATGGGAATAAGAAACACATTTTGGTCTCAGGATGCTTTTCACCTTCTGCGGAATATCTTCCTTCCACAAGTAGTAAAACCTCAGTTGCTCCTTGAGATCAGCCAAACTCCCCTAATGAGAGAAATTGAGTTGTGTGTCTGCAAATAGTTGCCTAAGGTTATACTGCCCAAGAGGAGGGCAATCCAGCCACAAAGTAAAAAGAGTGAATGAGAACCAGATATCGTTATCGAATCACTGGCTTTGAATGACCTCATAAGTCAACGAGACTGAAACTTAACCCATTTGTTTGCTTTCCGATGAATTCCACCATGCTACAGGGTATTCCATTTTGTGGAGTTGCTGTTTTATTGCAGTCCATTGACTTCTACATGGGTACAATGTCATTGACTCAATTCCCTCTAAACTAACATACATTCCAGCAGCAACTGTGCTTAAATAATGGTTTGCTGTGAATCATCTTGGATGTTCGGACAATACGGAAGGTATCACCCCAGAATTCTCCAACCTTGCCTGCAGCTGGTATTCTTTGGTTTCGCTGCAACGAATGAAGTTTTGGCTGAGTGCCAAATTCTGTTCGCGCTGGCAGCGTTGGTGGAATTGAACAAATCCAAAGAATTCTGGCCATTATCTAAGTATGACTTCTTTTCAAAACTCTTCTGACTCAAGTTCTGCATACCACAAGAGCAAAATCCTCCGTTTGCTGGAACGGCACGGTAGCAAAATGGTTAGCACTGCTGCTTCACAGTTCCAGGGTGCTGAGTTCAAATCCCAGCTCAGGCCACTCTCTGTGTGGAGTTTGCACATTCTCCTCGTGTCAGCATGGGTTTCCTCCAGGTACTCAGTTTAACATAAGAACATAAGAAATAGGAGCAGGAGTAGGCCATCCAGCCCCTTGAGCCTGCCGTGGTGTTCAATAAGATCATGGCTGATCTGTATGGTTCAGTACCACTTTCCCGCTTTCTCCCTGTAACCCTTCCTTGTCAATCAAAAACCTATCCACTCTTGACTTGAATATATTCAGCGAGGAAGCCTCCACCACTTCACCATCAGGCAGAGAATTCCAAAGATTCACCACCCTTTGCGTGAAGAAACTCCCCCGTAACTCTGATCTGAGCTCCCCACCGCCGCCCCCCAATCTTGAGGCTGTGCCCTCTAGTCCTGTTATCTTTGCTAAGCAGGAAGAGTCTCTCAAACTCTATCCTATCCATCCCCTTCATTATCATTATGTCTTCCCACAGTCCAAAGATGTGCAGGTTAGGTTGATTGGCCATGTTAAGAAATTGCCCTGTATTGTCCCGGGATACGTAGGGTAGAGGGATTAGTAGATATAATATGTTGGGATATGGGGATAGGGTCGGCGGGATTGTGTTCAGTGCAGACTCGATCGGCCAAAGGGCCTCTTTCTGCCCTATAGGATTCTATGATTCTAATCTAGCAGCTGTTTACTGTGATATGACTCTACCATTGCCATTGTACCAAGTAAGAGGTCTGGCAACACCAATTTTAAATCCAACCGATTTATTTGATAGTAAATCTGCTAGCTTTCAGTGTTTGTGCCTTCGTCAGGCGAAGGCATTCGCCTGACGAAGTCACAGATGCCGAAAGGTAGCAGCTTTACTATCAAATAAATCGGTTGGATTTAAAATTGGTGTTGCCAGACCTCTTACTGAGTTTACCTCAGTCCAACGCTGGCATCTCTACATTGTACCAAGTGCCAATATAAGCGGAGCCATGATAAGAATGTGCTGAGTTGAGGTCATTCTTCACAGGGAAGATAGCATTGAAAAATACCAGCGACAGCCAAGATCAGACAATTCTGGACAATAACATCTAAAATGATTCAGTGTTAACTAAATTAACTATTATTTAAGCATAATTGCTGCTAGAATATAGGTTATTTTAGAGGAACTAAGTAAATAATACCTTGCTCAAAAATAGGTCATTGATATATCCTATGGCTGCCTTCAGACTATTGGCAACTTGGGGACAAATTACAGATGTCCTGGCTAATATCAATTCCTCTTGTCACATTGTTGTTTGTAGGAGGTGTAGTGTCCTACATTACAAGTGACTAAATTTGCAAAAAACTTTTATTAACTCTTTGGAACTTTGGCACTTTGGAATTTCCTGAGGTGATGGAAGATGCTATTTAAATGCAAGTTAGTTTGTTTCTTAATCTGGCAGATTCCAAAAACCATTATGTAGTTCACAACATGGGTGAGTCTTCATTCACACAGAGGAACAGCACATTCATAAATCTTCAGTTTCCAGCCCCACTATGTAAATGAGAGTTTCTGAGGATTTGTCGTAATAAATAGCAACAACCCCTTTGTTTAGATTGGTTGATCTTAAATTAAGTTTCTAGGTTCCTGTGCTTTCTCGGGAGGGTTCCAGTGACTCATTGCAAGCTTGCTGACAGCAAAAGGGTGTGGGGATGTGACACCTATACTGCACTATTATGTCAATGTTTGGATACTCTGGTCTGAGTACTCACTCTGAATAAGTTGTGTAGTGTCCAGTTGCATATTTTTAACATGGGCTACAAGAATGCTACTGTGTCCCTGAGCAAGTTGCTGCTACGTCCATTCTGACAATTGCCGTAAGAGTGACACTTCTGTAGAGCACCAAGTCTGGAAGCAAAGATCAAATCTTTAGCTTTTCACCTTTGAATGTATATGCTATGTTTAAAAAATATAAATAACTTGTATTTTGCTTTCACAACCTTGGGATATCTCAAAATGTTTCTTGGCCAATTGAGTAGTTGTGGAGTATATTCACTCTTGAAGTGCAGCATCCAATTTGTACATATCAATATCCCTCAAACAACAATGAAATAAATGACCAGTTAATTTATCTTTAATGTTGTTTGAAGGATAAATGTTGGCCAGGAGCCAGTGCTCATTGAATAGTGCCATGGAATCATTTGCATCTGCCAGAGAGAGTATGCAGGGCCTCAGTTCACATCTGAAAGATGGCATCTCCAACAACGCAGCACACTCTCAGTACTGTGGCACTGAAATGTCAGTAGGGAATGATCACTTCTGTATCTTATGAAGTGAATAATGAGTAAGGATGTGGAGATTGCTGTTCACATTAGGTTTTGCCACTAATGGTATTTCAGAATCACAGGGAAATATTTCATTTTCGAGCGCATTTATATGAGTGCAGTTTTTTGTCATTTATAAATTAATGGGTTAACACTTGTTGAGGTATAAATCATATAGCACACAGCTTCTTGTCATATATCACCTGCACGTTGCCAGCGTAAAATTTGCAGTTGTGTGCTTTGAGCTTCCCTCATTTCTCCTGTGCATTGTTTGTCTCTGAAATATCTGTGTAGGTTGGAAGTACTTTCACCAGTGAGTCAAAGTTTTGGTTTCTCATGTCTCACTGAGAAAAATCACTGCGGATGTTCCAATGCAACACAGGGAAGTTTCAGACAACACATTAAATCACTGCCTTTCTGCCTTAGGTGAATGTGAAAGGTTCCGTAACCCTTTATCAAAGAAGAGCAGGCAAGTTATCTCTGGTGTCCTGGCCAATAATTTTCCCCCAATGAACACCATAAAACAGATGATCTGCTCAGTATCACATTGCTTTTTGTGGAAGTCTGCTTTGTGCAAATTGACTGCTGCCTTTTCCTACATTATAGCAGTGACCACACCTCAAAGTCATTTCATTGACTGTAAAGAAACCTGTGCTATGACTGCACAAGGTGCTATATGAATGCAAGTCTTTTTCAGATTTATAAACCACAACCAAGTTTAGAAAGCCTTAGAGACTCAGTGTTGATTAAAACCAAGTAATGTAGACCGATAAGATAGCTCTGTTGTCACATTTTGTCTACCATTCCTGTGAAGTATCTGGCTGTTTTACTATGTTAAATGCTCCATGTAAAGTTAGTGTTGATATGAGAAAAGCTGACAAAGTTGGTCTGTTCATCTCTGACAAAACTCTGTTAGGGAATACAATGAAATTTCAGGGAAGACCTGCAGAATCTTTTTCAGCCAATTTTAGGGTAAGTTACTGGTGAAGTCATTGCCAGTATGATTGTCATGAGCTCAGGGCCTGGATTGCTGCTTGGAAATGTGATGTGCTGGCCATTACAGAGACTTGGATGTCTCAGGGGCAGGACTGGGTACTTCAGGCGCCGGATTCAGATGCTTCAGGAAGGACAGGGAGGGAGGTAGAAGAGGTGGGGGAGTGGCACTGTTGATCAGGGACAGTGTCACAGCTGTAGAGAAAGAGGATGCCTTGGAGGGACTGTCTACAGAGTCTCTGTGGATGGAAGTTAGGAAGAGCAAGGGGTCGTAAACTTTGCTGGGTGTTTTTTATAGGCCACTCAATAGTGACAGGGATGTTGAAGTGCAGATAGGGAAACAGATGCTAGAGAGATGTAGAAATAACAGAATTGTCATGATGGGAGACTTTAATTTCTCAAACTGGAATGTCCCCAGGGTAAAGGGTTCAGATGGTGAGGAGTTTGTTAGGTGTGTTCAGGAGGGTTTCCTGACACAGCACGTGGATAAGCCTACGAGAGGAGAGGCTGTACTTGACCTGGTGCTGGCTAATGAACCAGGACAGGTGTCGGATCTCTCGGTAGGAGAGCACCTCGGAAATGGTGATCATTATTCTATCTCCTTCACAATAGCATTGGAAAGAGACAGGATCAGGCAGGATAGCAAGGTGTTTATCTGGAGTAGAGGGAAATATGAAATCATTAGGTGGGAAATTGGAAGAGTAAACTGGAAGGAGGTATTTTTGGGGAAAAGTACTGAAGGAAGTTGGCGGATTTTCAAGGAATGTTTGTCTGGAGCTTTGCACGACAATGTTCCGGTGAGACAAGGAGGTTTTGGTAGATCAAGAGAACCGTGGTGCACAAAGGTTGTGATGAACCTAGTTAGGAAGAAAAGAAAGCTGTACAGTAAGTTCAGGGAGCTAGAGGATGTTAAGGGTCTAGAGGCATATAAGACTTGTAGAAGGGAGCTTAAAGAGGAAATTAGAAGAGCCAGAAGGGGTCATGAGAAGGCTTTGGCGGGTAGGATTAAGGAGAATCCCAAGGCATTCTACAAATGTTGAAGAGTAAAAGGATGAGAAGAGAAGGGATAGGACCTATAAAAGGTGAAGGGGGGAAAGTTTGTGTGGAACCAGAAGAAATGGCAGAGATGATTAACAAGTACTTTGCCTCGGTGTTCACAGTGGAGAGTGATCTGGGGGGTTGTACTACAGGAATGCGTCAAACTGAAAAGATTGAGTATGTGGACATTAAGAAAGAGGAGGTGTTGGAACTGTTAAATTCCATCAAAGTAGATAAGTCGCCGGGTCCGGATGGTATGTACCCCAGGTTACTGTGGGAGGTGAGGGAAGTGATTGCAGAGCCCCTGGCGATGATCTTTGCATCGTTATTGGAGACGGGAGAGGTTCCGGAAGATTGGAGGATTGTGGATGTGGTGCCTATTTTCAAGAAGGGGAATAGGGATAGCCTGGGCAATTTCCGACCAGTGAGTATGATCTCAGTGGTTGATAAGTTGATGGAGAGGATTCTGAGAGATAGGATTTATGAGCATTTAGAGAAATTCAATATGATCAGGAATAGTCAACATGGCTTTGTTAAGGGCAGATCGTGCCTTACGAGCCTAGCTGAATTCTTCGAAAATGTGACTGAACACATTGACGAAGGAAGAGCAGTGGATGTGGTTTACGTGGATTTCAGAAAGGCGTTTGATAAGGTCCCCCATGCAAGACTTCTTGAGAAGGTGAGAGGGCATGGGATCCAAAGGGCTTTGGCCTTGTGGATCCAGAACTGGCTTGCCTGCAGAAGGCAGAGAGTAGTTGCGGGTGGGTCTTCTTCTGCATAGAGGTCAGTCACCAGTGGAGTGTCCCAGGGATCTGTTCTGGGACTCCTGCTGTTTGTCATTTTCATAAATGACCTGGATGAGGAAGTGGAGGGAGGAGTTAGTAAGTTCGCCGACGATACGAAGGTTGGTGGTGTTGTGGATGGTCTGGAGAGATGTCTGAAGTTGCAGTGAGACATAGATAGGATGCAAGACTGGGCGGAGAAGTGGCAGGTGGACTTTAACGTGGATAAATGTGTGGTGGTACATTTTGACAGGACCAATGGGATGAAGGAGTATAATATCAAGGGTAGGAGTCTTGGCAGTGTTGAGGAGCAGAAGGATCTTGGGGTCCGGGTCCATAGGTCTCTTAAATCTGCCCTACAAGTGGAGGATGTGGTCAAGGAGGTGTATGGTGTACTGACCTTCATTAATAGAGGATTTGGGTTTAGGAGTCGGGAGGTAATGCTGCAACTTTATAAGACCCTTGTCAGACCCCACTTGGAGTACTGTGTGCAGTTCTGGTCGCCTCACTATAGGAAGGATGTGGAAGCTATTGAGAGGGTGCAGAGGAGATTTACAGCGATGTTGCCTGGATTGGGGGGCATGCCTTATGAAGATAGGCTGAGACAGCTGGGTCTCTTCTCCCTGGAGAGACGAAGCTTGAGAGGCGACCTGATAGAAGTTTATAAGACGTTGAGAGGAACAGATAGGGTGGATTCTCAGAGGCTATTTCCCAGGGCTGAAATGGTCGTTACAAGAGGACACAGGTTTAAGGTGCTGGGCGGCAAGTACAGAGGGAACGTCAGAGGTAAGTATTTCACTCAGGGGGTGGTGAGAGAATGGAATCGGCTGCCGTCAGTGGTGGTAGAGGCAAACTCGCTGGGGTCTTTTAAGAGACCTCTGGATGAATACATGGGATTTAATGGGATTGGGAGTTACAGATAGTTCTATGGCCTGGTAGGTATGGATATGATCGGCACAACTTGTGGGCTGAAGGCCCTGCTGGTGCTGTAGTGTTCTATGTTAGAAACTGTTACGATATTCATATCTCATCCTCTGTCCTCTTGTAACAGACATCCTAAACTTTAAAAGCACAGTCTCAGGAAATAGGAATCCTTGATGAGGCTGATAATTATTCTCTATTGCTGGTTACACTTGCTAAGTTCAGACAAAAGATCATCTACCTGAAATTTTACCTTTGTTTTCTCTTGCCACTGATATTGCCTGACATGCCGAGTATTTCTGGCATTTTTTGTTTTTATTTCAAATTTCCTGCATATTTCACTTTAATGAGATTTGTCTGTACTGTTGTGGTATTTATCACATCTGTAATAAACTGGCATATTATATATTTGTGTGACTGTTAGAATTTCCGTTTATTCTAGTCTCTCATCCTTAATGTCCCAAAGTGATTCACAGATTTAAATTGCAGTCATTTGTTTTGTAGGCAAATGTGGCAACTGATTTTTATTTTGCAGAGCAGAATCCCACAAACAGCAGTAAGAGAAATAACCAATTAATTTGTGGTTTCTTTTCGAGGTGTTAATTGAGAGATAATTGTTGGCCTCATGCTGGTAGATATCCCTGTTATGTTGAGTAAACAGCTTTGATTCTGCTTCTAAATGCGCTCGCCACTGATCCCTGAAAGAATCCACTTCTCTCTGTCTATAATGTTGTTGCTTTTCTTTGTACAGCTCAACTTATTTCCTGAGTTTCAACTGATTTCAGAAAATCTTCCTTTCCCTTCTATCCTACCGGCACCATTTCCAGCACTATCAACATGCCATTCAGGCTTTCTGCTGTTAGGCGCTGTGCCAAGCAATTTACTAAAGTCAAAATATATGGCATCCCAGAGTTTCCACAGAATTGCTACAGCACAGAAAGAGGCCATTTGGCTTATCGTGTTTGCTCAGAGAACCACTGCAATGCATCTAGTGCCATTCCCTCACATTCTTGCCATAACCCTGCACATTCTTTGTTTTCAGATAATCCAAATTCTTCTTGAATGCCTTGAATTCTGTTATTTCATTGAAGAGGCCCAATGAGTTAATCAGATGTAATCAATCTTGTTCATAAAATCCTATGGTTCATATTTCTCTGGGTGTTTCATGAATTTTTTTCTCCAGGTTGCCCTTTAAGGCTTATCTACAGCAGAAGTTGGGCCTACATACCTGCACTTTCCAGGCGCATCTTTTTATAAATTTGTGCTAAATTTGACTTTATCTCGTTCTCTAATCCCAACCCATTTTCCATCAATTCTTAAAATTTATCCATCGGGAACGTTTGATTCATTTTATTATTTCCTGAACTTAGCTATTGAGTTTTGTATTCTTCATGAAGGCAGATCCATGAAGGTCGTGATTATAGCCCAATCCATCATGCAAACCAGTCTCCATCCATTGACTCTGAGCACACATTCTGCTGCCTCAGAACAGCAGACAGCGTAATTGAGGATCCCACATACCCTGGACATGCTCTCTTCCACCTTCTTCCATTGGGAAAAAGGTACAAAAGTCTGAGATCACGTACCAACTGACTCAAGAACACCTTCTTCCCTGCTGCTGTTTGAATGGACTTACCTCGCAATAAGTTGATTTTTCTCTCCACTCTCGCTAACACTACTTGCTGCACTCTTCTTCCCTTCCCTATGAACGGTATAATTTGTATAGTGCGCAAGAAACAATGTTTTTCACTGTATGTTAATACATGTAACAATAATAAATCAAATCAAAATCTATCACCTTTTATAGCATTAATCAATAGTTAATGTATACGTGGAGGGAGTGTTTTTTGGCATCTCTTACTGACTGATTGCAAATCGAGCTACAATAGCCAACACCCTTCATACACCATCTGAACCAGTACGACAGGCTATTCAGCATTCACTTACAAACCCAACACACCTTTTTTGGGTTGGGCACTTGATTGCTTACAAACTGAACTGTATTGCAAGCAATTCAGCACCTCAATAGCTCTTGCCTACTTGATTTTCCTTGCACCTAACAATCAGTGGCTGTTATAATAACTATACATAAGTGTTCTCGTTAATAATTTTGTTGTGTAGTATGTAACACATTCTTTATATTCAGTGTAATTGCAGGATTGTTTGATTCCTTGGGGTTTGGAATCCTTGGTCCTGTTAGTAATATCACTCTATAATTCTCAGTCATGTACTCAAAGGTGTAGATTTTATCCCTGGCAGATTTGGTCCAGGGAAACGTGGTGTTTCAGACTTCTTAATGTGTTCACCCCAGTCCAACACCGGCATCTCCACATCATGACAAATTTGGTCCAAACAACTGTAACAATTCCAAATTTGCTGTGGGGCTATTAAAAATATGGAATACATCAATAATGATTTGCACTCACCTAGCATATTTTGCAATGTATTAAAAACATGCCAAAGCATTTCACAGAAGTGAAAATAACCAAATATCACCAATGGTGGAAAGAATGTTAGGGGTGACTGAAAGCTCAGGATAAGAGTTTAGTGACAAGAAATCTTGTTGAAAGAAGTAAGTGAGGGGGTCAGAGACAGCATTAGATTATGAGGCTGACATAACTGGAACCAAGGAGAATGCAGAGGAAACCAAAATTGAAAGAGTAAAGGGCGTATATTGTGTGAAGTGGGATGCAGAGGTGAGGAGACACTTGTAAACAAAGACTGAAATCATTGCTTTGGCAATGAGAAACTTACGACGACAGGTGGGACTAAAGGAATGAGACTCTCTTTACCTGCAGGGTAGTATTGGGTAGTAGAGTCTTGACTAAGCTGTAATTTGTGATGGCCCAGTTGAGATACAAAATTGTTCAGTGATAGGCCACAATGGAATAGTGATCTATAGGAGTTGTCACAGGAGCAGGATCTCGAATTATGAGCTTCAGTGAGCACTGAGACAATAGATATGAAGTTGCAGAATGATGAGCAGTGGGTGTTGACCAGATAACAAAAATACTTATAGCGTTTCAACACCTGTTGATGTCCCAGAGAACTTAATCAGTATTAAATTACTTCTGAAGTATAGTCATTGCTATAACGTAGGGAAATGTGGCAAAGTCTCCACAAAACTGCAAGGCAAAAATGCAAAAAAAAAAATTGGTTGAAGAATAGGTATTGGCCAAGGGCACCCTTGCAATTTTTTGAGATAATGCTATGTGATCTTGCTGATTGAGAGAGTAAACAGAGTTTAATGCTTTATCTGAAAAACACTTCCAATAATGAACAGTCCCTCAGTACTCAGGACACTACTGAAGTGAGAAAACTTTGCTGCCTCATCTGAAGTTTTTAAATTTATTAGTGTCACAAGTAGGCTTCCATTAATCATGCAATTAAGCTACTGTGAAACTCCCCCAGTCACCACACTCTGGCACCTGTTCAGATACACAGGGAGAATGTAGCATGGCCAGTGCATCTAACCAGCAAACCATCTGTCATCCATCAAGGAGATACCATTGCATTTAAAAGGATACAAAAAAATGGCAGAACCCAATCATGTATGGAATAAGTTTGATTGGTGTAATACCCTGGAGACAGCCCCAGTTTGCTTTCTGACTGTTCAGTGGTTTGTGTTACAGACGTCAACTGATGAAGCTAAGGAGCGACTGTATGAGAGTCTGTTGAGTGAATGCCGTGATGCCATCCAGGCAGTGCGTGAAGAGCTGAGAGTCGATCCGGTAAGAATGAATCAGAGGGACAAATTAAGCAAACAAAGCTGATGAAAGTCTCCTCTCACTGATTTTTAAAATTATGTATTTACTTGGCTTTCAGTTCTGACAAAATGTTAAGTCATTCAGCCTCTCAAGGCTGCTCGGCTATTCAACAAAACTGTGGCTGATCTGTACTTCAACTCTTTTTTTCCACATTTATCCCAAGTCCCTTTATCCTCTATCCGACAGAAAATTATCCATCTCTGACCTGAAAGCTCTCAGTTGCCTCACCCCAGCACTCAGTGCTTTGGCGGAAAGAGTTCGCATTTCTTATTCTCACTTGTATGGAAAAAGTGATTCCTGATTCTGCTCCTGAAACTTTGCTCTTAGCCCTAATTTAAGATTATGTTTCCCAGTTTGTCACCAGATGAAACATTCTCTCTGTAGCTACTACCCTCGGAAATCCTTTAATAATCATAAGCACCACGATCTATTCACCTTTGTGACATATACTCAAGGGAAGCCAAGTTTAAAAAACTTAGCCTACGTTAACCTTCCAAATTTGGATATTATCCCAGTGAATTTTTTCTACCCTCTTCAAAGCTGCCTTCACAAGGTAGAAACTGAGAAAATAGAAGCTGTAATACCCCATTTGGCCCTTTATGGCAGATCCTATATCTCAAAACCATACTCCCATTCTCTCCCCATGTCACTTGGTGCCTTTCATGTCTAAAGATCTATTTCTTTATTAAATATATGCAGTGCCTTGTCTGCACGGCCTCTCTGGATCCTTTGGTATCTTTCTCCTCTCACCGTCAATCTAAGCTGTCTAGTTTTAGACTTCCCTACCTTTAGAAAAAGATATTGACTAGCAGATCTATGTCTCATTATTTTATAGATCTCTATAAGATTACCCCTAAGCTTCTTACGCTACAGAGAAAGAAATCCCAGTCTATCCAGCTTCTCTTTATAATTCAAACCATAAAAGTCCCAGTAGCATCCTAGTAAGTATTTTCTGCACTTTTTCTAGTTTAATAATATCCTTTCTATAATAGAACTGTATACAGTATTCCAAGTGTGTCCTTACCAATGTTTTGTACAACTTTAATAAGATATCCTAACCCCTGTATTTGATGTTCTGACCAATGGAAAACAACCATGCTTCCTCACCACTCATAGCTTAAGGAGCTATGAACATGTACCTCTTAGATGTCTTTGTTCTGTATCTCTCCCCAACCGTTAACTGAGTAAGACTGAACCAGGGCAGGACTATCAGAATGCCTCCCTTGCACATATCTAAATTAAACTCCATCTGCCATTTATCAGCCCATTGGCCCAATTGATAAAAATCCTTTTGCAATCTGAGATAACCTTCATCACTGTCTACTATGCCACCAATCTTGGGTGTCATCTGCAAACTTACTAGCCATGCCTCCTACATTCTCATCCAAATTATAAATGACAAATAACAGACTCAGCACTGCTGAACACTTTTGAAAGTCTCCCACTTACCAGATGTCTCTTTGCCTCACCACAGACTTCCCCCAATTGGTCTTCCTGGAATTTAGAATTTTAACTTTTGAGCCAGACCTATTATTTTCCATAGATATCTTAAAACTTGTCCCTGGTTTCAAAGTGATCCCTCACTAACATTTCTGTCACTGCCCTTTTTTATTTCCCAAGAGGAGATCAAGTTTTGCCCCCTCTGTAGTCGGGCCATCCACATACTGAATGAGAATGAATACACTCAACAATTTCTCAGCATCCAACCCTAATATGGTTGTCTCCGTCAATGTTGGGAAAGTTGAAATCCCCTACATTACCATCCTATTTTTCTTGGTGTATCTGTAATCTCCTCTCTCCTTTGTTCCTCAATTTCCTACTGACTATTTCGGGGCTCATGGTACAACCCTATCAAATGATTTCCCCCTTCTTATTTCTCAGTTCTACTTGTATGGACTCAGTAGCTGAACTCTCGGATATATCTCCTCTCAGCAGTGCCATGATGTTTTCCTTGATCAAAAGTGCAACTCCCTCCCCTCTCTTACCTCCTGTTCTATTTTTTCTATTGCATCTGAAACTTGGTACATTGAGCTTCCAGTCCTGTCCTCCCTTAGCCATGTTTCAGCAATTGCTATAATATCCCAGTCCCATGTTCCCATCCATGTCCTGACTTTATCTGCCTTGCCCATCAGGCATTTTGCGTTGAAATAAATGCCGTTTAATTTGGACTTCCCTTGCTCTCTGTCTTGCTTTTGCCTGATCTGTCTGGTACTGGGATTACTGTCACTTCCTTTACTACTTAATATACACCAAGAGGGATCTTGGTGTATATGTGCATAGATCCCTGAAAGTTGGCAATCAAGTCAATAAGGTTGTTAAGAAGGCATATGGAGCCTTAGCTTTTATTGGTAGGGGGATTGAATTTCGGAGCAGCAACGTCATGTTGCAACTGTACAAAACTCTAGTACGGCCGCACTTGGAGTATTATGTGCAGTTTTGGTCCCCGCGTTATAAGAAGGATGTGGAGGCATTGGAGAGGGTACAGAGGAGGTTTACCAGGATGTTGCCTGGTATGGAGGGCAGGTCTTATGAAGAAAGGCTGAGGGATTTGAGGTTGTTTTCGTTAGAAAGAAGGCGGATAAGAGGTGACCTTATTGACACACATAAGATGATTAGAGGTTTAGATAGGGTGGACAGTGATAGCCTTTTTCCTAGGATGGAGAAAGCCAGCACGAGGGGACATAGTTTTAAATTAAGGGGTGGTAGTTATAGGACAGATGTCAGAGGTAGGTTCTTTACCCAGAGGGTGGTAAGGGTATGGAATGCCCTGCCTGTGTCAGTTGTAGATGCGCCAAGTTTAGAACATAGAACATTACAGCACAGAACAGGCCCTTCGGCCTTCGATGTTGCGCCGACCAATATAAAAAGCAATGCCCCTCCAAACTAAACCATTCCCTTCTCTTCCATATACTTATCAACTAACCTCTTAAACGCCACAAAACTTGGCGCATCTACAACTGCTGCAGGCAGGGCATTCCACTCCCGAACCACCCTTTGGGTAAAGAACCTACCTCTGATATCCGTCCTATAACTATCACCCTTAATTTAAAGCTGTGTCCCCTCGTGCTAGCTTTTTCCATCCTAGGAAAAAGGCTATCACTGTCCACCCTATCTAAACCTCTAATCATCTTATATGTTTCGATCAGGTCCCCTCTTAGCCTCCTCCTTACTAACGAAAACAACCTCAAATCCCTCAGCCTCTCCTCATAAGACATGCCCTCCATACCAGGCAACATCCTGGTAAACCTCCTCTGTACCCTCTCCAATGCCTCACATCTTTCTTATAATGTGGGGACCAGAACTGCACACAATACTCCAAGTGCGGCCGCACTCGAGTTTTGTACAGTTGCAACATGACATTGCGGCTCCGAAATTCAATCCCTCTACCAATAAAAGCCAAGACTCCATATGCCTTCCTAACAACCTTCTCGATCTGACTGCCTACTTTCAGGGATCTATGCACATACACACCAAGATCCCTCTGTTCATCTAGACTACTAAGAATCCTACCATTTGCCCTATACTCTACACATTTATTATTTCTGCCATAGTGCATTACCTCACACTTTTCCACATTAAACTCCATTTGCCACCTCTCGGCCCAGCTCTGCAACTTGTCCAAGTCCCTCTGCAAACTATAACACCCCTCTTCACTATCTACCACTCCACCGACTTTAGTGTCATCTGCAAATTTACTAATCCATCCTTCAATACCCTCATACCCAGATCATTTATAAAAATTACAAACAGCAGGAGCCCCAAAACAGACCCCCTGAGGTACACCACTTGTCACCGAACTCCACGATGAATATCTCCCATCAACCACCACCCTCTGTCTTCTATCTGCTAGCCAATTCCTAACCCAATTACCTAAATCACCCTCTATCCCATACATCTGCATTTTCTGCAGAAGTCTTCCATGGGCCACCTTATCAAACGCCTTACTAAAGTCCATATATACCACATCAACCGCCTTACCCCCATCCACCTCCTTAGTCACTTTTTCAAAAAACTCAATGAGGTTAGTAAGGCACGACCTACCCTTCACAAAACCATGCTGACTATCTCCAATCAATTCATTACTCTCTAAATAACTATAAATCCTATCCCTAATTATTCTCTCCAACACTTTACCCACCACAGAAGTAAGACTCACTGGCCTATAATTCCCTGGAAGGTCTCTCTTCCCCTTCTTGAACAACGGGACCACATTCGCTATCCTCCAGTCCTCCGGAACCACACCCGTAACCAACGACGACCTGAAGATCAGAGCCAGAGGCTCTGCAATCTCCTCTCTTGCCTCCCAGAGAATCCTAGGGTAAATCCCGTCCGGCCCAGGGGACTTATCCAACTTCAAACCCTCGAGAATATCTAGCACATCCTCCCTATCTACTTCGATACCTTCCAGTTTGCTACCCTGTACCTCAGTGTTCTCCATAACTACATTTACATCACCTTGCGTGAATACCGAAGAGAAATATTTATTCAGTACCTCTCCAATCTCCTCAGGCTCCACGCACAACTTCCCACTGCTGTCTATGACTGGCCCTAATCTTGCCCTAACCAATCTTCTATTCTTAACATATCTAAAGAAAGCTTTAGGATTTTCCCTAATCCTATCAGCCAAAGTCTTCTCATGTCCTCTCTTTGCTCTCCTCAATTCCCTCTTTAGCTCC
The DNA here is from genome assembly GCA_024679065.1 of Sphyrna mokarran. Classification (NCBI taxonomy): domain Eukaryota; kingdom Metazoa; phylum Chordata; class Chondrichthyes; order Carcharhiniformes; family Carcharhinidae; genus Sphyrna; species Sphyrna mokarran. The sequence continues at coordinate 49,147,379 of JAGIQG010000021.1, read as the reverse complement.
CTCCTGGCTAATCTATATCTATCCATTGCACTAACCGAGCCTTCAATCCTCATCCTGACATAAGCCTCCTTTTTCCTTTTAACCAGCAAATCAACTTTTTTCGTACACCAAGGTTCTCTTACTCGACCATAGAACATTACAGCACAGAACAGGCCCTTCGGCCTTCGATGTTGTGCTGACCAAAATAAAAAGCAATGCCCCTCCAAACTAAACCATTCCCTTCTCTTCCATATACTTATCAATTAACCTCTTAAACGCCACCAAACTTGGTGCATCTACAACAGCTGCAGGCACAACTTCCCACTGCCCACCATTTCCCACTTCCCACCATTTCCTCCTTGCCTGACAGGGACATACTTATCAAGGACCCACAGCAGCTGCTCCTTGAATAAGCTCCACATTCCAGATGTTCCCAGTCCCTGTAGCTTCCTAGTCCAATCTATGCACCCTAATTCTCTCCTGATGGCCTCATAATTACCCTTCCCCCAGCTATAACTACTGCCCCCAGCTTCATGCCTATCCCTATCCATCACTAAGGTGAACGTAACCGAATTGTGGTCACTATCACCAAAATGTTCACCAACCTCCAAGCCTAACACCTGGTCTGGCTCATTGCCCAGCACCAAATCCAATGTAGCCTCACCTCTAGTTGGCCTATCTACATACTGAGTCAAAAAACCCTCCTGCACACTTTGTACGAAAACTGACCCCTCTAACGCGCTAGAGCTATAGCTATTCCAATCAATATTAGTAAAGTTAAAGTCCCCCATAACAATTACCCTATTACTTTCACTCCTGACCAGAATTGACTTGGCAATCCTTTCCTCAACCTCTCTAGAACTTTTAAGAGGTCTATAAAAGACTCCCAACAGGGTGACCTCTCCTTTCCTGTTTCTAATCTCAGCCCATACTACCTCAACAGACAGGTCCTCATCAAACTTCTTCTCTGTCACTGTGATACAGTCTTTGACTAATAATGCCACTCCTCCCCCCCTTCTACCTCCTTCTCTACTCCGACTAAAGCATTTGAACCCTGGAACCTGCCACATCCATTCTTGTCCCTGCTCTACCCAAGTCTCTGAAATGGCCACAACATCGAAGTTCCAGGTACTGGTCCAAGCTGCAAGTTCCGCCCCCTTATTGCGAATACTCCTTGCATTAAAGTATACGCATTTCAAACCATGCCCTACCCCACCCGTATGCTGCTGTGTTTTACAGCTTTCCTCTATGACCCCCTTACTCTCATCCCTCTTAGCACCCCAACTACTTAGGATCCCACCCCCCCCCCGAATCAGTTTAAAGCCCCCTGCATAGCCTTAGCAAATTTTCCCCCCAAGATATTAGTTCCCCTCTGGTTCAGGTGTAGACCATCTCTCTTGTAGAGGTCCCACCTATCCCAGAATGAGTCCCAATTGTTCAGGAACCTGAACCCCTCCCTCCTGCACCATCCCCGCAGCCACGAATTCAAACATTCCCTCTCTCTATTCTTCGCCAAACTATCCCTTGGCACAGGCAAGAGTCCAGAGATAACCACTCTGCCAGTTTTGGCCCTAAGCTTCCACCCCAACTCCATAAATTTCTGTTTAATATCCCCTTCCCTTTTCCTACCTGTATCATGTGTCCCCACATGAACTATGACTTGGGGTTGACTCCCCTCCCCCTTAAGAATCTTAAAAACCCGATCTGCGACATCCTGGACTCCAGCACCTGGGAGGCAACACACCAGCCCTGAGTCACTTTTATTACTACTTACTCTCCTATCTGTCCCTCTAACTATGGAGTCTCCAATTACTAGGCCCAATCTCTTATTCCCCCTACCCACCTGAGCATTCTCAGCAGGCTCACCCCCAGAGACCTGCTCCCTTTGGTCATCTCCAGTTGATTCTTCCTCAACTGTAGCCTCCAAGACAGAAAATTTGTTTCGGAGGGGAACAGCCCCAGGGGATTGTCTACCCGATTGCTTCTTACCCCTCCTCCTAACAGTTACCCACGAATCACTTTTAGGAGTGACTATCTCTTTGTCACTCCTGCCAATATCCTCCTCAACCTCTCGGATTATCCTGATTTCCTCTAATTCCAGCTCCAGCTCCTTAACACGATCCTCAAGGAGCTGCAAATGGGCACACTTCCTGCAGGTATAATCAGCATGAACACTACTGGCGTCCCTCACCTCATACATACTACAGGAGTTGCAACGGACTGCCTGCACTGCCATCCCTGATACTTTAATTTACTTTAAGGAGAGAGAAAAAAAAACTTCCCACACACTTTTATTATTAGGTTAGAGGAAGTTTGGTGGCGTTTAAGAGGTTAGTCGATAAGTTTATGGACGAAAAGGGAATGGTTTAGGTTGGAGGGTCATTGCTTTTTCCTAATTGGTCGGCGCAACATCGAAGGCCGAAGGGCCTATTCTGCGCTGTAATGTTCTATGTTTAACTTCTGTGTTGTCCTCAACCTATTGCTTTGGGCCCTACCTTCCTGCCAAGCTAGTTAAAATACTCCCGAGTGGCTCTAGCAAATCCCCCAGTCAGGGTATTAGACCCCCTCCAGTTCAGGCGTAACCCGTCCTTCTTGAACAGGTCACCCCTTCCCCAGAGCAGATCCCAATGATCCAAAAATCTAAATCCTGCCCCCTGCACCCAGCTCTCAAGCCACGCATTCATCTGCCTAATCTTCCTCCTCTTGCACTGTGTCCATGATTTCCCACGTCACACAGGAAGACCATTCCATGTGGTCGAGTTGCCCAGCCATTTCACATTTTTAAAGCATCTTAAATATACTTGGGAATATTACCTTACTCCTTGTGCTCTAACCACTAATTAATCTAACCTAAAGATCAATTTCTACTTTTAAAAACTGTACAGTAGAAATACTCGCCTGGGGCTAAGTTACCAAGGCTGCTGCTCTATTTGCTCTCAGTCCCATTCAATAGACTTGTGTTCTTCAGTGATATCACTGTTGGATGTTTTCAAAAAATATCCTTCTTGTGCAGCTTTTATTTATCTGCCTGCTCCTCTAGATTCTGATAACTGTCTGTTATACAGGTCTCCTCTCGCCCTGTGAGTGCTACTGCCTGTCCCTGGGTCCCCTCGCTCTCTCCTCTCGGTATGTCCCTGGTTCCTCTCCTCACCCTCTGTAGGTGCTGGCGACTGCCTGGCTCAATGTCTTCCTCTCACCCTCCTGGAGTTGCTAGCAGCCTATCCAGATTCCTCCTCTTGCACTGTCCTCTTCTGCTGCTAACTGCCCAGCATGGATACATTCTCTCGCACTCATGTATTTGTGTATCCAAAACTAAACACAGTACTCTAGAATCTGACCACAACTGTATACGAAATTGATGCTCTAGGCTTTGGATACTGATTCGCACAGTATCTGGGCTGTGACACAAAACTTAAAGTAGGGCAGGAGTTTTGAGGTTTGCAGATCTCATGGATTTGTGTACCGTGGGACTCATGAGTCAGTGTGCAAAGAATCAATCCCTTTCCAGTTCCATTTTGTGTTATCAGCCTTGGTGTGGTCATCATTCGAGTACAATAATTGACCTTGGAGCCTCTTGGTCAGAGAGTGGAAAATCAGTGGAACTTCTGCTTCTAATCACAATGTCTTTATTTGGATGTTGAGTGATACAGAAGGTTATGAAGCATTATGAAGAAGAGCTCCCTGTAATTCATATTGAAACATGGTGAGCCGGAGAAGATGCTGGAGGATGTATAGTATGAAACCATCTTGAGCAACGGTTCAGCTTCTGTCTGGAATGGTATGGGTTGGGATGATGACAAATTAGATGTGGCAGAGTTGAATCTATTTCAGTATGTAGGTGAATTGAGTGAAAGTGGCAACACCATTGAGAGATGCGAAGGTAGCCTGAGTTGGAGGAAATTATTTTCTGGGCATGTCGAAGGCATATCAGTCATAACATTGCTGTCTGTTCATTTGCTGTTTGCTCAGGCACAGAAGCAGAGGGAGCGATCACTGGAACCTGATTCAGGAAAGGTGTCCACTCTGCAATATCTCCACAGGTATGTGCTTGCTCGTAATCCAAACTAAAACTTTCCCAAAAGTTTATCTGGTTCAAGCAATGAAGAGCTGAGCTACACGGTTTAGGACCTTTCATACTGAGGTAGCTGATTGTATTAGAGTTTGCATGTTCTCCCCATGTTTGCAAGGGTTTCCTCCAAGTGCTCCAGTTTCCTCCCGTGGTCCAAAGGTGTGCAAGTTGGCCATGATAAATTGCCCCTTGGCGTCAGGGGAATAGTGGGGTAAATAAATGGTGGAGCAGGGGGGTGGTTTAGGAATAGGGCCTGGATGGGATTATTGTCGGTAAAGGGTCAATAGGCTGAATTGCCGCCTCCTGCATTTCAGGGATTATAAATCTAAAGTAAAAATTCAGTTCTATCATTTTCTTTTATTAGTTCGAGCCTGTGTCCTTGTGTTTTTCTCTCACGGATTAACTTTTCCATGTCATTATCCTTCTCCATAAAGTACCTTTTCTTAATGGCTACTTTCCTGGTGAGACAAAAATCAAAGTACAGCACAGGAATCTCCCAAGCCTATGCCAGTCATGATGCCCTAACTAAACTAAAAAATATCTTTTGCTTTTACTCAGATCATATCCCTATTCATGTACACATCCAATTGCCCCTTAAATGTCGTTAATGTGCCTGCTTCCACCATCACCTCTGGCAGTGTGTTCCAGGCATCAACCACTTTGTGTGAAAAACTTCCCCTTTAAACTTTCCTCATTTCACCTTGAATCTGCTCCCCCTTGTAATTGACCCTTCCAGTCTGGGAAAAAGCCTCTGACTCTCCACCCTGTCTATGCCTGTCATAATTTTGTAGACCTTTGTCAGGTCTCCCCATAGCCTTTGTCTTTCCAGTGAAAATAATCCTGGTTTATTCAACCTTCCCTCATAAACAGCACTCTCAAGACCAGGTAAATCCTGGTGAACCTTCTTTGCACTCTCTCCAAAGCTTCCACATCCTTTGGGTAGTGTGATGACCAGAATTGCACACAGTTCTCCAAACACAGCCTAACCAAGGTTTTATATAGCTGCAGCATCATTTCCCAACTCTTGTATTCAGTGCCCCAGCCAATGAAGGCAAGAACGCCATATGACTTCTTAATTACCTTGGCCACTTTTAAGAAACTGTGGACCTGCATGCCCAGATCCCTCTGTACATTGAGACAGCCTGGGCCTTTTGTGTCAGCACCTTGATTGAAGGGTTAGAGAGGCGAGTTTTTGATTTGATTCATTATTGTCATGTGCATCAACATAATGAAAGTATTGTTCCTTGCACACTTTACAGACAAAGCATACTGTTCATAAAGAAGGAAAGGAGAAAGTGCAAAATGTAATGTTACAGTCATAGCTAGGGTGTAGAAAAAGATCGATTTAATGCGAGGTAAATCCATTCAAAAGTCTGATGACAGCACGGAAGAAGTGAGGCTAACAATGTAATGAGTTCTTCAAAATGGCAGCAGGTCATGATATTGAGTATCCCAAGTGACCAATCCAAAATAAAGCTCACTACAGGATTCAAGTTGGTGTTAGTGGGCTGAATCCTGAAATGGAGTTTTCTCTGGTAATCCAGAAACAATAAAAGATTATCTAACCCAATATTAAGTGACTGCGAAGGGGGAATATATGCCATGAGCTGCTTTACAATGAGTTGAGATTGAATAAATTACATTCTTTAAGAACAGGAAACCCGCAAGCTTCTTTCGTTCAGTTAGATCATGGCTGATCTGTATCTTAATTCTAATTACACAATAAAATTCTAACTGACCTGTTTTAAAAATTCCAATTGTCCCACAGAGGAAATAGTTTCTCAGTCTGACCAATGGTTTTAATTTAAGCACATTCTTTACTATGAGTTTGCAAGGGCTTTGTTAGGCTATAGAGGACCATATACTTATTATTGCTTGGACCCACACAGTTACCTTACGTACATCAAGCTTTCCACGGCGATAAAACGCAACGTTGCTATGGCTGAAGCTTTGCAGAAGCAGCTGAGTGAGCCAGTGCAAGACGAGGGCAAACGTGTGCTGCGGCCACAAGACCTGATCCGCTTGTATGACATTATCCTGCAGGTAAGAGGCTCGATGGCAGAGAGATGTGTGGCACTGGTTTGTTTTCTTGTAGAACCAACGGTGTATTTCTTTACAGTTGGTTGTTCCTTTAAATCTAACTGTTGCAGTCTGCACTGAAATAACCTGGTCTGAAATGTTCAACTATAACAGAAACTGTCAGGGTGGGGAAGAATTCAGGACACCTTGCTTGTGGAGAATAAGTAACGTAGCCTGGTTGGGTTTAACCTTGTCTACAAGCTTTGAATTCATTGTAATTCATATAAAAGGTACAACAATTAGCTGTTTCACATAGCCTCCACACTTCACTCTGCATAGTCTGGGTCTGGAACAAGTATAACAGTTTGTTGTCCCATGTACTGTAGCAGCATTGTGAGTCACATAATCTCATGTTGGACTAATAGACACAGCCATGCCATGCTTCACAACTGCATGGGAGAAATAATTCACCTTGTGCGGCACAGTGGTTAGCACTGCTGCCTCACAGTGCCAGGAATCTGGATTCAATTCCCACCTTGGGTCAGTATGTGTAGTTTGCACGTTCTTCCTCTGTCTACTTGGGTTTTCTCCGGGTGCTCTGGTTTCCTCCCACAGTCCAAAAGACGTTCTGACCTGAACAGGCGCCGCAGTGTGATGGCTAGGGGATTCAGCAATAAAGGTATTGGATAGGTAACACTGTTCCTCATCCTCATGTAACCTGTCACCCAACTTGTCCAAAAAAGAATTCAAAAATGGACTAATCTGTCCAGGCATTCTGGCCAACATGATGAGGAAGAACATCTCTGACCTATACCTTGAAATGTCTTTGTGATGTCTATATTTTCCTGAAGGCTATGTAGGAAATCAACTTCCATGGAAAGAAGAGAGGTTTGTATTTTATTTGAGACTCCACAATTTTAGTGGGAGTTGAGAGGCCATGGGGAGAAGGAAAGACTGTATGAGAGTCATACAGAAAAGACAGCACTAAGGAGGGATGGTACCTGCAGAGTAGAGGAAGAAATTGTCAGGCTGATTAAATCACAAACCATTCATTTCTGTCTGTAGGTAACTAAGGGAGATCAGCTAGTATGCTACCCAACTGTTTTGAATGCTGCTGGTGTTTAGGTAGTATTAAATCCAGATTGTTGGCACCAGCCATGAGCACTTCAACATACTTTTCTTTTCCTGCTGACTCGTGTTCTAAATGCAGCTTCAAAGATCCGGTATAGTCAGGGATGGGAGGTGCGTCCACAGTGCAGAGTGTACTCTGAGGCAAGAACTCACCGGTCTGGGTACCAGGAGAGGTCACCATGCCCTGCTATAAATGTGGTTCCTGGGCAATGTTCTTTTAAACAGCCTCACAGCAATCTGAGACCCTCTTGCAGACGAAACACAATTGGTCCCTTTAAATTATTATATACGTGTACGACTGCAACAAAGGTTTAAGAGGGCAATCAGATTTTGTGCACATCCGAAACAGTTAAATGGAGTGTTGGTCTTGGAAACTAACCAAACAATAAGTGCCCCTGAGGCCAGTGCCCAGGCTGAGGACTATGCACAGCATTCGTGGGCAGGAGGGTTCTGACTACCTTTGGGTTGAACCAGAGGGAGGTGTGAATGTTGTATCTGAGTTTCTAACACCATAAGAAGTCCTACAACACCAGGTTAAAGTCCAACAGGTTTATTTGGTAGCAAAATTCACTAGCTTTTGGAGCGCTACTGCTTTGTCAGTTAAGTGGGAGTTCTATTCACAGACAGGACATTTAAAGACACAAACTCAATTTACAAACTAATGATTGCAATGCAAGTCTTTATAGGTAACAAAGTCTTAAAAGTACAGACAATGTGAGTGGAGAGAACATTAAGTACAGGTTGAAGAGATGTGTATTGTCTCCAGACGGTACAGTAAGTGAGATTTTGTTAGCCGTTATGGGGGTTACACATTGTGTGACATGAGCCCAAGGTCCCGGTTAAGGCCGTCCTCCTGTGTGGAACTTGGCTGTTAGTCTCTGCTCACCGAATCTGCGCTGTCGTGTGTCACGAGGCCACCTTGGACAACACTTACCTGAAAATCAGAGGCCAAATGCCTGCGACCGCAGAAGTGTTCCCCAACAGGAAGAGAACACTGATGATTGTCGAGCAGTGTTCATTCACCCATTGTTGTTGCGTCTGCATGGTCTCCCCAATGTACCATGCCTCAGGGTGTCCTTTCCTGCAGCGTATCAGGTAGGCAATGTTGGCTGAGTTGCAAGAGTATGTATTGTGTACCTGGTGAATGGTGTTCTCGCGTGAGATGATGGCATCCATGGCGATGATCTCAACTCGTGAAAACACCATCCACCAGGTACACGATACATACTCTTGCAACTTGACCAACTTTGTTAACGTAATACGCTGGAGGAGAGGATAACTCAAGCATGGTAGATTGGGAAGACCATGCAGACACTACAACAACAGGTGAATGAACATCACTTGACAATCACCAGGTAAGAGTTCTCTTCCTGTTGGGGAACACTTCAGCGGTCACAGGCAGTTGGCCTCTGATCTTCGGGTAAGCGTTCAGGTAAGCCTTCCTGACATACGACAGCGCAGAGTTGCTGAGCAGAGACTGATAGCCAAGTTCCACACACATGAGGATGGCCTCAACCAGGATCTTGTGTTCATGTCACACTATTTGTAATCCTCATACCGACTTGCCTGGGCTTGCAAAATCCCACTAACTGACTTGCCTGGAGACAGTATGCATCTCTTCAACCTGTGCTTAACACTTCGGCCACTCACGTTGTCTGTATCTTTAAGACTTGATTACCTGTAAAGACTCGCATTCCAATCATTAGTTTGTAAATTGAGTTTGTGTCTTTATATGCCATGTTTTGTGAATAGAACTCACACTCACCTGATAGAGGGGCAGCGCTCTGAAAGCTAGTGGATTTTAGAACATTACGGCGTAGTATAGGCCCTTCAGCTTCGATGTTGCACCGATCTGTGAAACCAGTCTAAAGCCTATCTAACCTACGCTATTCCAATACCATCCATATGTTTATCCAGTGAGCATTAAATGCCCTTCATGTTGGCGAATCCACTGTTGCTGTAGGCAGGGCATTCTGACTCTTACTACTCTGTAAAGAACCTACCTCTGACATCTCTGAGGGGGAATCTATCACCCCGCAATTTAAAGTTATGTCCCCTCATGCTAGCCATCTCCATCCATGGAAAAAGGTGCACACTGTCCACTCTATCTAATCCTCTGATCATCTTATATGCCTCTATTAAATCACCTCTTAACCACCTTCTCTTTAATGAAAACAAGTCCCCTCAGCCTTTGCTCATAAGACTGTCCCATCATATCAGGCAACATCCTGGTAAATCTCCTCTGCACCCTTTGCAGAGGGACATAGATAGGTTGCAGAGCTGGGCCGTGAGGTGGCAAATGGAATTCAATACGGATAAGTGTGAGGTGATTCACTTTGGTAGGAATAACAGGCATATGAAATATAGGGTTAATGGAAGGACCCTTAATAGCGTTGTTGAGCAGAGGGATCTTGGGGTACAAGTACATAGCTCTTTGAAAGTTGGCATCCAGGTTGATAAAGTTGTTAAAGAGGCGTACGGTGTGTTAGCTTTTATTCGTAGAAGGATTGAATTTAGGAGCCATGAGGTTATGTTACAACTGTACAAAACTCTGGTGCGGCCGCGCTTGGAGTATTGCGTACAGTTCTGGTCGGCGCATTATAAGAAAGATGTGGAAGCATTGGAAAGGGTGCAGAGGAGGTTTACCAGGATGTTGCCTGGTATGGTGGGAAGGCCTTATTAGGAAAGGCTGAGGGACCTGAGGTTATTTTCATTAGAGAGAAGAAGGTTACGTGGTGACCTAATTGAGGCATATAAGATGATCAAAGGACTGGATAGGGTGGATAGTGAGAGCCTTTTTCCTCAGATAGTGATGACCAACACGAGGGGACATAACTTTAAATTAAGAGGTGGTAGTTATAGGACGGATGTCAGAGGCAGGTTCTTTACATGGAGGGTGGTGAGAGCGTGGAATGCCCTGCCTGCAGCAGTTGTGGACTCGCCTACTTTGGGGGCATTCAAATGTTCGTTGGATAGGCATATGGATGATATTGGAATAGTTTAGGTTAGAGGGTCCACTGGCCGGCGCAACATCGAGGGCCGAAGGGCCTGTACTGCGCTGTAATGTTCTATGTTCTAAACTCAATCTCTCTATCAGTAAAAGCTAACATACTATATGCCTTCTTAACAACCCTGTCAACCTGGGTGCCAACTTTCAGAGATAAATTCATGAGGACACCGAGATCTCTCTGCTCAACCACACTACCAAGTAACTTACCATTAGCCCAGTACTTTGTATTCCTGTTACTCCTTGTAAAGTGAATCACTTCTTCACGCTTTTCTGCTTAAATTCCATTTGCCACCTCTCAGCCTAACTCTGCAGTTTATCTGTGTCCCTCTGTAACCTGTGATATTCTTCCATACTGGCCATAAGTCCACCAACTTTAGTATCATCCGCAAATTTACTAACCCATTCTTCTACACCCTCGCCCAGGTCATTTATAAAAATGACAAACAGCATGACCCCAAAACAGATCCTTCCGGTATGTCACTAGTAACTGAACTCCAGGATGAACATTTTCTATCAACTACCACCCTCTATCGTCTTACAGCTAGCCAATTTCTGATCCAAACTGCTAACTTACTCTCAATCCCATGTCTCTGTATCTTCTGCAAGAGCTTACTGTGGGGAACCTTATCAAACACTTTACTGAAATCCATGTACACCACATCAACTGCTTTATCCTTGTCCACTTCTTTGGTCACCTTTTCAAAGAACTCAGTAAGGTTTGTAAGGCACAACCTACCCTTCACTATCTTTTATAATCTTTTTTAAAGCTTTGCCAATAAAGAAGTAAGGCTACCAAATAAATCTGTTGGACTTTAACCTGGTGTTGTGAGACTCCTTACTGTGTTTATCCCAGTCCAACACTGGCATCTCCACATCATTTCTAACACTGGACATTGTGTTAATGCACAGAATCTATCGGAGCTGACCCAACTCTCGGGATTGGAGGATGATAAAACCTTCCAGGCAGAGGTGGAGCTGAAGACACTGGTTTACAAGGCCTACAGGTAGGGATGGAGAAGCATGAGTTCATTCGTAGCCTCCTCCATTAGACAACTGTTGTCGTGGATCCTCAGTTTCTTCCTCTTGCTCAGTTGAAGACAATAGCACTCCTGTCAGTTTTCAATCCAAGTCATCATTTCTTCATCTGAAAACCATGCCAATGAGACATTTTGGTGTCCAGCCTGATATCATCCTCCCAAAATGTGTGTACTTTCCATAATTTGGGCAAACTATCAGATAAAGACTGACTTCCAAACTGTTACCTGCTGTCACACAAAAGGACAAAGAAAATTCCAAGAACAGACCCTTTGACTCCCCCAAAAAAAGCCTGCAACAACCATGCTGCCCAACTTAACTAAAACCCTCTACCGTTCCAGGGATCAAAACTTCTATTCCAATCTTATTCATGTACTTGTCAAGATGCCCCTTAAAAGTCACTCCTATATCCGCTTCCACTACCTCCCCGGCAATGAGTTCCAGGCGCGCACCATTCTCTGTGTAAAAATAAACAAAATCTGCCTCCCATGTTATCTTTAAACCTTGCCCCTTGCACCTTAAACCTATGCCCCCTAGTAATTGACCCTTCCACTTTGGGAAAAAGATTCTGACTATCCACTCTGTCCATGCCTCTCATAATCTTGTAGATTTTTATCAGGTCTCCCCTCAACCTCCGTTGCTGTAGTGAGAACAAACCAAATTTCTCCAACCTGTCCTCATAGCTAATGGGTAAGACTATAAAACCAGCATTCCCGATCACTTGGGGAATGATTGATATCCAGTTACACCAGATAGCAGACTAAACTATATATAAACTATAGACTAAACTATATAAACTATAACAAATTTTATGGATAATTCTAATAAGTTGTTCAAGTCATTTCCAGTAAGAAATGACTTAGATCCTTTTGCACAATTAATGATTTGGTTCAGTGGATTGCGTTTCTTTGGTTTTTTCCTGCACATTGTTAAGCAAATCTGAGTAAGAGAGTGAACATGCTGTTGGTGAATTTTTAGGATTAGATAGGCCTTCCTACTGAGGGAGCTGCACCTTGCTTCTGTTTGTTGCAGCCAGATCAGAACCACAGCTAACTTGTACATCAAAATTTTTAATACTTTTGAGACAGTGACACGTCACTGAGAATAATGAGCACCCAGTGCCATAAATTACACAAAGGCATGGCAATAGTAGCTTACAGTGTCTGTCAAATAGCCTGTATGCAAGCACTATTTAATTGGCTGCATTAGTGAGACCATTGTCCCCAACCAAAAGTCCCCATCAATCATTCCAGGAGACTGCACTGCACAAGTCGCAGACTGATTGTGTACACAGAATTTGTATGTAAGTATCCTCCATTCACTACAAATAGTTAATTTGTATTTGCTGATTAAAATCACTTCACACACTTTTTTTTATATACTCTTTGACCCATCGTATCTGCACCAGACGTCAAACATCTACCTATTCTAATACCATTTTCAAGCACTTGGTCCATAGTCTTGTATGCTGTGGCATTTCAAATCTTAAATGCTTATTTAATGTTGTGAAGGTTCCTGCCTGTGCTACCCTATCAGGTGGTAAGTTCCAGATTCCCACCTCTGAAAGAAAATGTTTGTCCTCACATCTCCTATAAACCTCCTGTTCCTTAACTTAAATCTATGCTCCCTGTTATTGATCCCTCTGCTAAGGGAAATTATCTTTCTATACACCCTACCTCTATGCCTCTGATAATCTTGTACATCTCAATCAAGTCCCTCCTCAGCCTTCTCTGCTGCTAGGAAAACAGTCCCTGCGTATCCAGTCTGTGTTGATAGCAGACACAGTAGCTAGACTTAAGAAGCATCTTAACAGAAACACGAATTGGCACGGAATAGAGGGATACAGGCTGCATAAAGACCAAAGGTCTCCAGTTTAGGAAGGTCTCATGCGTCAGCATGCCTTCACCCTGCTCGCGCTCTCTCTCTCTCGTTCGCTCGCTCGCCCTCTCTCGCTCTCTAACCTCCATCATCCTTCATCTAATTCCACTCCACAATCCCAGATTTTAATCCCTTCTCTGTAGGTGGCTGTACTTTCTGTTGCTTAAGCCCTAAGCTCTGGAATTTCCTCCCTAAATGTCTCTGCTCTCTACTTTTCCTTCCTCTAAGATGCTGTTGCCCAGGTTTTTCCTAGCAGCACCTTAGAGCACTCGTGTCAAAGTTTGCTGCATAATGCTCCTGTGAAGTGCTTTGGAATGTTTTATGATATTAAATGCACTATATAAATTTAACTTCTTGCTATTGTAAATAGGTTTGGTTTGCTTTGCTTATTTGCTGTAAGCCCTGCCCCTAGTCCCAGCCTGTCTCCAATCTTAATTAGATGATATTGTTGCACAGTAACTCAGAAATGGATGTTAATTGTTTCTAACACTTGTGTGCTTAGTGGTTTCTTTACCCACGCATGCTGTCTGTTAGTAATAAACCATATTTGCTTGGCTGCATTTCATTCAGACAGGAGTGGCATCTAAATTCCAAGCTTTCCATTTTAAAAGTGGAATGTTAAATACACCTGTGCTTCAAAATTTCAGAGATGAAGCTTAAAACTAAAACCCTGTTTCTATCGCACTGATCTTGGAGTGCAGACCTCCAGGCATTCCAATTCACTAACTAACAGAGTATTTGCACAGCAGCCAGCTGAGTAACAAAAATAAGTGACTAGTTCATTTTCTCAGATGGTGAAATTTTGCCTGAAGTTCCTACTTGGAATATTAATTATATTCCCAGCACTCTCTGGTTTTACTTCAGGTTTTGAACACTTGACTATCCAACAGCTAGGCAGTATAGAACGGATGAAATTTATTACTGTTGATCAAAATTTAATGGATTATCGGCATTTACTTTGTCAGTGTTTCAGGTCTTCCTCACGGTTCAGGTAGAGAGCACCAGACCTCAGGGTCATATTGAAGCTGGGAAATGCACAGAAGTTCCACGCTGAATGGACTGTCCACTAAGGAACAGCTGAACTGTTTTTTTCTCCATTACAGCATTTCCAATGCTCTCTCTTTTTCGGTCAGGTTCCTCCACCACCCTGCTCACTGTCAGGGTATGTTTCATGGTCAATGGATGTATGTGTACACCTCATTTCTTGGTGAGGTAATTGAATCCATTATAGACCAGGCTGGAGAATGTATCCAAATCTGGTGTAGCCAAGTGTTAACTCTTTAGTCTTGCATTGAGGTTTAATGAGCCCACATTCCAGTTAATTAGAGTAAAACCTTTAAAGATTCCTTGAAAATGTGTCAAGGAGCAAAAGTGAATTTGAATTAAACAAATGCAAGTTCTATATCCTTACTTGAAAAACCTATCCACAGTATTTACAGCCCAGGTGAATACCAAGTATGGAGACAACAAGAAGAAAAACAGCCAGTGGAAACTAGGTCTCAGCTGACATTCTGACCTGTCCAACCAACTTGCAATACCATTGTAAGAATCCTGGATGCAGAACCTCGCAGTATCTCAGCTGGTAGTGCAAGTCTGAAGGTTGAGTGTCCAGTCCACTCCAGAACTACTATCTAGCCCAGCATGATACTCTTTTATAGCATTGTCTGTGCCATCTTTTAGATGAAGCATTTAAACCATGGCTGCGTCTAACAAATGGATGGTTCTGTTCGCAGAAGAGCGGGAGTGTTCTCATGGTGGCCTGGCCAACGCTGATTTCTTAACTAATATTACCAAAGCAGCTTATTATCTGGTCATTAATCCGATTACTTGCTGTGTGCATTGGCTGATTCATTTGCCTGCATATGTCACTGCACTTCAAAATAATTCATTGTAGTACTCTGAGAGACTGATGCTGTAGAAATTCATATTCATCTGTTCACTAAGCTGGCTCATTAGATTCTGACATGTCAGGAATTGAAACTGTTTGAGATAATCAGAAGCCAGTGTATTTGTGGTTTGGGCCTGTCTGTTTTCTTATTGCAGTACTTCAGAGCTGTATGGTTTGTTGTGGGGAAGGGGTTATATCTGCATTGGTCTTGGTGTCCTCTCTTTTCCCAGGTGCTTTTACATTGCTCAGTCCTACGTACTTGTAAAAAAGTGGAGTGAAGCCCTGGTTCTGTATGAGCGGGTCCTTAAATACACCTCCGAGGCACAGACTCAGACTGGGAAATTCACAAATAATTTACAGGTACAGCATTTTAGATCCCACATTTTGTCATTTGAGTGTTTCCAGTTTATAAACAATGGCCAAAGAACAATGGTGCTCATCTTCCTGTGGGTTATGTAATATATTTGTCAGATGATCAGCTAGCTAAACCACACAAGCAGCTCACGTTGTCTCTTGATATTTTCCCTGCGACATGTGCATTTTCAAACACAGATCCAGTTTCTATGCACGATGTTATCTTTGAGAAAAGGCCAGTTAATCCCGCAAACTACCTCTTCTGCCTTTTATTTATCTTTGAGACGTTAGACACACGTCAGTGATGCATTACACTTCAATGCATTACACAGTAATGATTACACTTCAAACGTAACTATCTGGGAATCGCTTTAGTGAATCCTAAGAGTGTGGAAGTTCTCCTTTTCCTTACCTATTTGTTACTGTATTCCTATGAAGCTTTGTCCATAAGAACATAAGAAATAGGAGCAGGAGTCGGCCATCCAGCCCCTCGAGCCTGCCCCACCATTCAATAAGATCATGGCTGATCTGTAGTGGTTCAGTTCCACTTTCCCACTTTCTCCCCATAACCCTTAATTCCCTTGTCTATCAAAAATCTATCCACTCTTGACTTGAACATATTCAGCGTGGAAACCTCCACCACTTCAGGCAGAGAATTCCAAAGATTCCCCATCCTTTGCATGAAGAAATTCCTCCTCAACTCTGATCTGAACCACACCCTCCCCACCCCCCCACAATCTTGAGGCTGTGCCCTCTAGTCAAAGAACAAAACAGCACAGGAAACAGGCCCTTCGGCCCAACGAGCCCACGCCGCCACCCCGATGTTCCCACCTCTACCCGCGATCCCTGTCCATGTTTATAGATCTATGGATTAAAAACCAAATTTGAGACAATTTAGGGAGAATTTGTTTTGCTAATTAGCCTAAGAGCACATCTTTGGGATGTGGGAGGAAACCGGAGCACCCGGAGAAAACCCACGCAAGCATGAGGAGAATGTGCAAACTCCCACAGACACAGGCCCAAATCCATGTATCTGCACAGCACAGTGATAGTCACTGAGCTGTCGTGTTGCCCATCAGATGGTCCAGGTCAAGCGTGCACTAACGACGTGAAGCAGTAGGATACTCTCGAAAAAGATTCGAGAGCAGCCCTCACACGACCCATCGCATGTATGCCCCTCGTTAGACAACAAGGTGGACCAACGCACCTGTAGGATAAAAACAAGTACATCAATATCATCATCTATTTACACACTTCCCACGGACTCTCAAGGCTCATGATCCCTATTTTAAATCAGTTTTCTATACCCCTCCATTCCCATTCTGTTCGTGTACCCATCTAAGTATTTCTTAAATAACTCCAGAGTACCTGCCTCCACCACTTTACTTGGCAGTGCATTCCGTACCCCCACCACCCTCTGTGTGAAAAAACTCCCTCTAGCATCCAAATTATACCTTACCCCTCACCTAAGCCCGTGACCCCTTGTGCTATTCGAGTCCATCCTAGGAAAAAGCTTAACCCTGTTTACTCTATCTATACCCCTCATAATCTTGTACACCTCTATCAGATCTCTTCTAAGTCTACGTCTTTCTAAGGAAAACAGTCCCAATTTGCCTAACCTCTCCTCGTAACTCAGACCTTCCATACCAGGCAGCATCCTGGTAAACCTCCTCTGCACTCTCTCTCCAGAGTCTCCACGTCCTTCCAGTAGTAAGGTGACCAGAACTGGACGCAGTATTCCAAATGAGGTCTAACCAACATTTTATACAACTGCAACATTAAAGGCCAGCTCTTGTACTCTATACCCCTTCCTATAAAAGCTAGCATACTATATGCTTTCTTCACAACCTTCTCCACTTGCTCTGCCACCTTCAGAGACTTGTTCACCTGCACCCCCAGGTCCCTCTGTGTTTCTATACTCTTAATAGTCTACCCTTTATCATATACCTCCCCCCTACATTCTTTCTCCCGAAATGCATCACCTCACATTTATCAGGATTGAATTCCATCTGCCACCTGTCTGCCCAAGCTACCAGCCTATCTATGTCCTGCTGCATTGCCTGACAATGCTCCTCACTATCCGCAAGTCCAGCCATCTTTGTATCGTCTGCAAACTTGCTGATCACTCCTGCTATCTTTGCTAACGGGAAGAGTGTCTCAACCTCTACCCTATCCATCTATCCCATCCTATCTAGCAAAGCTCTTAACTGGTTTAATCACTTATTACTTTACCTCCTTCAAATAAATCCTCTCCTGCTCCCCGTTAATTGACAATGCCATCTAACATCTAACAAGTCTAAGATGATGGAGATGGAGGTAGATTGGCTGGTTTTTCATTCCTGATGGCTATCCAGTGATCACATGTTGACTATGTGGATGTTTGCCAGTGGGAACAGGCTCCACTGTAATGTGTCTCATGGTTTAATAGGCTGCTAGATTTCAGTCTTGAGGCTTATACGTGAGTGCTGCCCATTTAGTCATAGGCAACCTCTGGTGTTAGATTAGACACGGTGCACTTTTCTGAACCTGCTGCTTGATTAAAGACCTAGTCAGGAACTAGACTCTGTCCATCAGACTAATCATTTTAATACAGTGTTGATTGATGCTTCTATGAAGTCATTCCAAAATTTTCCCCAAGTTTTGATCGTACTTTGCTGAATTTGCTGCACTTTGTGTCTCAATGTTATACAAAAACACTGTAGTCTTTAAAGTTAATATGCGCCTCTGAACTGACTGATACAGAACATACTGTTTAATTTGATAAGAGTAAAACTATTGTTAACCCTTTGATCATGCAACTGTATATAAGTATATTATTCGCCTCATAGTGCGTAAGTGGTGCTCACTGGAATTGCTGTGAGACAGTTATGAAAAGATTCTATAAAAACCTTGGATTAAACTCTGAAGTAATAGTGTGCTGCTTCTGTGCAGGATCTCCCCGATGTGAAGGAGCTAGCTGCTCGAGTCAATGCTGAGAAGTACTCCGTACAGGCAGCTGCAATTCTAGGTGAGTTGCACTAACCTGGTTCATTATTAATATTAGTAGTTAAAAATGAAAATGTCCACACTGGGGGTGGAAGGCATTCTATTTCTCTACATAGAACATTACAGCGCAGTACAGGCCCTTCGGCCCTCGATGTTGCGCCGGCCAATGGACCCTCTAACCTAAACTATTCCAATATCATCCATATGCCTATTCACCGAACATTTGAATGCCCCCAAAGTAGGCGAGTCCACAACTGCTGCAGGCAACACAAGCGAGTCCACAACTGCTACCTCTCTCGATCCTCTCCACTGTCCCTAAATTATACATCACCCAGTACTGAATAAGTAGAAATTACCTCCAAATAAGTATTGGGAAGACCAAACCATGCTCTTTGGTACCAGCTCAATCCATTTCCTGGCAACCAATACCATCTCCCTCCTTGGCCATTGCATAGTTTGTAATTCTGACTCTGAACTCCATCACCTAGATTGCCTATTTTGTCCTCCATAATATTCACATGTTTTTCCCCTGCTTCCATTCACCTGTTAGTGAAACCTCTCATTCATACTCTTGTTCCCTGTAGGAGCAAGTATTCCAATGATCTCATGCCTCTTCTATAAACCTCAATTTATCCAAACCTCTGCTGTGTAATACTGATTTTCATCCAGTTCTGTTCATCCATAACGTGCGCTCATTAATTTATATTGATTCCCAGACCAACAGCACCTCATTGTTGGTTTTAAACCGCTCCTGATCTCTGTAACATCTCTTAATCTTAAAATCATCTGGAATTTCTGCTCTCCCGCAATTCTGGATTCTCACACATCCCACAATTTTCTTTACTTGTCATTGGTGGTTATGCCTTCAGTGAGTAGGCTGTGAACTCTGGAATTCCCTCCTTAAAATTCTTCACTTTTGTGCCCCTCTTTCCTTTCACACACTCCTAAAGAAAAATCCTTTTTGACAAAGCCTTTGATTACCTGTCCTGATATTTCCTGATGTGGCTCAGTGTCAAATTTTGGTCATTAATTGTTTGCTGTGAATAACTTTAGAGGCATTTTGCTTACTTTAGTATTGCTAAAACGGGATAGGTTTTTCTAATTGTGTGTTGGGATTTTATGTGCAACGTATACTGGAGAAAGTGATGGAGTTCTTTGCTTTGTATTGGCAAGAGTAATGGTGTTCCTTGTTCTATATTTAATGGGGGGAGGAAGTTGCAATTGATATCTGTCTGAGTGGAAGAATGAATAGCATTATTTCCCTTCTATGATGGGTAATAGTGACTTAGCAGCAGAAGATAACTGCAGTGATATTACCATCCATGAAGGGGATATATAGGGTAGAGGTAGAGAGATTCCTACTGCTTAGAAAGGATAGCAGGACTAGAGGGCACATCCTAGGGGTGGCAGTTTAGATTGGAGTTGAGGAGGAACTTCTTCGCTCAAAGGGTGGTGAATCTCTGGAAATCTCTGCCCGTTGAAGTGGTGGAGGTTACCTCGTTAAATATATTTAAGTCACGGGTAGGTAGATTTCTGATAGACAAGGGAATTAAGGGTTATGGGGAGAAAGCGAGAAAGTGGAACTGATCCACTTCAGATCAGCCATGATCTTATTGAATGGCGGGGCAGGCTCGAGGGGCTGGATGGCCGACTCCTGCTCCTATTTCTTATGTTCTTATGAAGGCATTAGAAAGTATAGAAAAGGTTCATGAGAGTAATTCCTGGAATGAGGAGGTTCAGGTACATAGAAAGATTGGGAAGCTGAGACCGTTCTTGCTTGGAGAAGAGAAGATTGAGAGGAGATTTGGTAGAGGTAATCAAAATCACTAGAGATCTGGACATAATAGATAGGAAAAATCTGTTCCCATTGATGGAAAGATGGAGAACCAGAAGGGCACAGATTTACAGTAATTGAATAAAGACGCAATGACAATGATGACATGAGGAAAACCTTTTTCACAGATCGAGTGATTAGGATCTGGAATGTGCTATTCAAGAGACAGTTAATAGGGGCTTTCAAAAAGGAATTGGATCATTATGTGAAAGGAAAAGATTTACAGGACTATGGAGAAATGGCAGAGGCAAGGAACGTCACTGAGTGAATTGCTCCTTCAGAGGGCTAGTATAGACATGAGGGCTGAATGGTATATTAAGAAGGCATATGGAGTCTTAGCTTTTATTGGTAGGGGGATTGAATTTCGGAGCGGCAACGTCACGTTGCAACTGTACAAAACTCTAGTGTGGCCGCACTTGGAGTATTGCATACAGTTCTGGTCCCCGCATTATAAGAAAGATGTGGAGGCATTGGAGAGGGTACAGAGGAGGTTTACCAGGATGTTGCCTGGTATGGAGGGCAGGTCTTATGAAGAGAGGCTGAGGGATTTGAGGTTGTTTTCGTTAGAAAGAAGGCGGCTAAGAGGAGACCTTATTGAAACATATAAGATGATTAGAGGTTTAGATAGGGTGGACAGTGATAGCCTTTTTCCTTGGATGGAGAAAGCTAGCACGAGGAGACATAGCTTTAAATTAAGGGGTGGTAGTTATAGGATGGATGTCAGAGGTAGGTTCTTTACCCAGAGGGTGGTAAGGGTATGGAACGCCCTGCCTGCTGCAGTTGTAGATGCGCCAAGTTTGGTGGCGTTTAAGAGGTTAGGAGACAAGTTTATGGACGAAAAGCGAATGGTTTAGGTTAGAGGGTCATTGCTTTTTCTTAATTGGTCGGCGCAACATCGAAGGCCGAAGGGCCTGTTCTGTGCTGTTATGTTCTATGGTCTCATGCTGTAACTATTCTGATGCACTGACAATAGTAACGCCACGCTACATGTTTGAGATGGATAATTTTATTGCTATCTTTCTGCACATTCGAGAATGCTGTCACTGCCTAATATTATTCAATCACTTTTTCATAGACACAGAAGATGTCTCTGAGATGGTATCACAGCTTCAGGTCAAAGACAACAAGGTAAGAGATCCTTAGTCTTACATGCCATCTTTCACTAGAGGAAATTGCTTCTTGTTTCAAATGTAAGCAGATTGTTAGAAGTCATGAACAAAATTAGAATTCTAAATTGTCACTTTTCAATAAAATTAACAATGTCGGTGTGTAGCAGTGAACACACTAACTTAGACCAATACTGAGTTGTGATGGTCAGCTGCTGAGGAGATCTTCAAAATAATGAAGGGAGAGAGTATTTCTTTTCCCTGCTGGAGAGGAAGCTGTACAGGTTAAGATAGAGAGTTGTGGGAGTGGGCAGTGCTGGGCGAGTGAGTGGGAGATGTCTTTTGAGAGGATTGTCTGTCATGTGGGATCTTGTGGTTGCAGCAGATTCCATAACTCTTAAAGGATGCTTGAAGGACACGGCAATTGGGCAGGAGAGCAGCTTGTAGTGAAATATATTGGCACTAGTAAAAGTAAAGTAAACTTTATTAGTGTAGGCTTATGTTAACACTGCAATGAAGTTACTGTGAAAATCCCCTAGTCGCCACACTCCAGTGCCTGTTTGGGTACATTGAAGGAGAATTTGACATAGCCAGTGCATTTGACCAACGTGTCTTTCAGACCGCGGGAGGAAACCGGAGCACTCAGAGGAAGTTCACACAAACACGGGAGAATGTGCAGACTCCACGTAGACAGGGAGCCAAGGCCAGAATCGAACTTGGGTCCCTGGTGCTGTGAAGCAGCAGCACTAACCACTGTGCTGTTACTTGAATGATGGAAGAGTCAATCTCGGCTGTCTAATCTTTATTTAGAAGTTATTTGAAATGTCGCAGCCTTAAGGACTGAACTTTGTTGTTCTGTTCTTTGGTCGAAAATGACTTTCAGATGAAAATAGCAGAGCCAAAGAAATGCATCAATTTGTTATTCAGAGCATGCCCTTCACTTCTTCCTGCACCCCTCTCCCCCTCACTCCTGCTGTTATTCATCAATCATGCTCATTAAAGTCGAGCAACAATGAAAAAATCTGTTAGATTACTGTTCTCATGCTCTCTCACTCTGGCTCATGCTCACTCTTACGTACACCTTCGGCCACCCTTTAAAAGTGTTACAATCCTGATCGTAATTTGCAATGTTAAAAAACTTGTCACTCTCCCAGATTCTTTTGTCAGTGATATTACTGTGTTGGAATGTAGTTTATTCCACTGTTAGAGGATGGAAGCTGGTGTGAGGAGCCATGCCGACCACAGTTAGTGGTCAATGCTGAATCGGTTGATCTCAGCTCGATGGCATTTGTGACTTTGTAGCTTTCCCTGAGTAAGGTAAGGGTAAGTCGATGTCATCCTGCTGTGAGTGGGATTGGGCTGTCCCTCTGGTCATGTTGATATACAAAGAGCAGTCAATAATGGGCAAAAATGGAACTGTACCTCGGCGTGAGTCACTGCCCCCCAAGAAAGATAGTTAAGAATTGGAAACATTTTAAGGGAATGTTGAAGGAATTTTAAGGAAGATTGTAGATGACTCCCAAATGACATTTCTGGTAAAGTTCAGTTGTAATCCATCTATCAGGATGCTGATCTTCACAGTTCATGCATTAAATGGCATTTCCAGTGCTCACTGTTAAACATGTCCGAGCTGTGGCTATAACTTTGTGACTCCTCTGTTGCAGCCTCTCTGGGAGAGTTTGGACGTGTTCCGCATCGACCCTTCTCTGGTCACCAAACATGCTAACCTTGTGAGATTTCCACCAGAATTCCAGCCGATTCCCTGTAAACCTCTGTTCTTTGACTTGGCTCTGAACCACGCATCATTCCCAAACTTGGAGGACAAAGTGGAGCAGAAAGGAAAAGGAGGACTGACTGGTTACATCAAAGGTTTCTTTGGCTTCCGGGGCTGAAGTTCAGAGTGGCTGGAAGGAATTAAGACAGCTTGTGTCAAGTAACAGTCCATGTCCTACTCTTGTATTTCTGAAAGGAGTTTAATGCTTCAAATATAAGCAGAAACCACGGGGCGCAAAGCAAACTGAACTGAACAGAAACATCAGCCTTAAGATCCTTCCATATTTCTACTTAGGTTCGGCTATCCGTTCGACCCTGCACTGACTGGCCTGAGCTTTGCAAAAACCTACCCAGGAAAGGATAGGCTCAATCTCTGTCTGGAATTACAGTAAAATTATTTATGGATAGGCTCTCAAACTGTAAAAAAAAAGTCTTGTCTTTCAGTCTGCTTTTAGTTGCAGATTGTACAGATTAGAAGCAGTTTTATTTCGTACCATCTCAATAATGGGAGTCGGAGAAAAAGCAGTGTCTGACATTTGCTTCTCTTTCTCGTGACCCTTTTTGTTGGACAGATACAACAAGTTGCAGTGTTGTAAACTAGTGTAACCTCCCCTTTTATAATTTGTTTTTCCAAGTTGCAACAAAGAAGGTGGTTAAGGGAAGAAATATCCAGATAAAGCCCTATCAGGGGAACAGTTTAATATATATTGCTCGGTATGTCCTTCATTCCCTTTTCTCCTCAGAAACATTAAATTAGTCCCTTGTGGTAACAATTTAGCATGGCATATGTGTAATACAGCATTTACTTTCTGCTGTTTACTGTATCCATGCAGCCCTTTGCGTTCTGAGAGTTAGGTTTTGAGACAGTTTTATTCTTTATATTGAGAGTAGTTCTTTTGCAAGGACCATGGTGGTTCATTTTTGTTTCATGCATTCTTTTGTCTAGTTTCTTTCCGTCTCCCTGGTTTTGAGCTAGCCAAACTGGTGTCCAGGATGGTCTCCTGCTGAATATGAAGGGTAGACACTTTATTTAGATAGCTGGACCTCTTTTTGAATCTGGGCAAAATCCTAGTTTCACGTTTTCTCAAGCAGGATATTTGATGAAAGGTCGCTGAAGAACTTTGAAGCAACATGATGTATGTTCCAACGATTCCATATCTACCTAATGTGACACAGCCTCACACTGACCTGCAACCCTCACTCCTCCACAAGTGCCTGTCTCTTCTCACTGCTGCTGCCTATAGACAGACATTTACAGAAGTGAAGAGTTGTCCATTTATAATTAAAATGCACCAATCCAAAGTGAGCTGTTAATGGTTCATGGTTACTGGTGGATAGCCTTGGAGGAAAACTAGGAAGCCAACCTGATGCCGGAATCAGTTCAGTTTGCTGTGTGCTGCTACAATAGCTCCCCAACTCCTTTTCTCATCAAATTAGCTAATACCACTGACTCAACGGTTTGAAAATCTTGCCAAATATTTAAAGCTAAAAGAGCTTGTTGTTCAAAGTCTGTTGTCTATGTTAAAACCAGTGCATCTTGGAATCATTCCACAGGTAAAGATATTTTTCTTTTTAACAACTTCTACCCGAGATATATTGAGAAGAATCCCACACTGTGTCTGAATGAACTGGAATTAAAATCTTTCAAGATTTAATTTGATGAGCATTGAGCCATTCTCGTATTGTGCCTGGTCTTTGACAGAAGGTTCTTTTAATTGATGAAAATAGCAAATGGGAACTTTATTTTTTGTCTAAAGGATCTGAAATAAAGACTATCCTGAGGTGAGCGTTGACTGTGCAAAAGAACTAACCCTCAGTCACTGCTCTTGAGAGGGATATCACAGTGACCTACAGGCTCACCAACTTAGACCAAAACAAATTAATGTACGGTACACTGGGCAGAGCTTCATTTGGCAGCATTCATACCACTGAATGAGACAGTTGTGGTCACATTCCACACACAACACAATTTAAGCTGATACATTTGCAGGTAACAGGTGCCATACTTGTGGGTTGGGATGCTAACACAAAGGCTGTGACTACCTGTCCTGGTGATTTGAAGTTGATGGTTAAGGTCCCGATACTTGCCCAGTTCCTCCCCCGACCAGAATCAATTAACTGGTCATTTCCCTGTGCTACTTTTGAGATCTTGAATGTGTTTGAAATAGTAAACTACAAAGCAGCAATCGTGGCACTATTGAGAACATAGAACATTACAGCGCAGAACAGGCCCTTCGGCCTTCGATGTTGTGCCGACCAATTAGGAAAAAGTAATGACCCTCTAACCTAAACCATTCCCTTTTCGTCCATAAACTTATCTCCTAACCTCTTAAACGCCACCAAACTTGGCGCATCTACAACTGCCGCAGGCAGGGCATTCCATACCCTTACCACTCTCTGGGTAAAGAACCTACCTCTGACATCTGTCCTATAACTACCACCCCTTAATTTAAAACTATGTCCCCTCGTGCTAGCTTTCTCCATCCTAGAAAAAAGGCCATCACTGTCCACCCTATCTAAACCTGTAATCATCTTATATGTTTCAATAAGGTCTCCTCTTAGCCGCCTTCTTTCTAACGAAAACAACCTCAAATCCCTCAGCTTCTCTTCATAAGACCTGCCCTCCATACCAGGCAACATCCTGGTAAACCTCCTCTGTACCCTCTCCAATGCCTCCACATCTTTCTTATAATGTGGGGACCAGAACTGCACACAATACTCCAAGTGCTGCCGCACTAGAGTTTTGTACAGTTGCAACATGATGTTGCGGCTCCGAAATTCAATCCCCCTACCAATAAAAGCTAAGATTCCATATGCCTTCTTAACAACCTTATTGACTTGATTGCCAACTTTCAGGGATTTATGCACATATACACCAAGATCCCTCTGTTCATCAACACTATTAAGAGTCCTACCATTAGCCCTATACTCTACACATTTGGTATTCCTGCCAAAGTGAATTACCTCACACTTTTCCACATTAAACTCCATTTGCCACCTCTCGGCCCAGCTCTGCAACTTGTCCAAGTCTCTCTGAAAACTATAACACCCCTCTTCACTATCTACTACTCCTCCGACTTTGGTGTCATCTGCAAATTAACTAATCCATCCTTCAATACCCTCATCCAGATCATTTATAAAAATTACAAACAGCAGGGGCCCCAAAACAGATCCCTGAGGTACACCACTTGTAACTGAACTCCACAATGAATAACTTCCATCAACCACCACCCTCTGTCTTCTATCAACTAGCCAATTCCTAATCCAATTAGCTAAATCACCCTCAATCCCATACATCTGCATTTTCTGCAGAAGCCTTCCATGGGCACATTATTGAACGCCTTACTAAAGTCCATATATACTACATCAACTGCCTTACCCCCATCCACCTTTTTGGTCACTTTTTCAAAAAACTCAATAAGGTTAGTAAGGCACGACCTACCCTTCACAAAACCACGCTGGCTATCCCCAGTCAATTCATTTCTCTCTAAATAACTATAAATCCTATCCCTAATAATTCTTTCCAATACT
The DNA here is from genome assembly GCA_024679065.1 of Sphyrna mokarran. Lineage (NCBI taxonomy): Eukaryota > Metazoa > Chordata > Chondrichthyes > Carcharhiniformes > Carcharhinidae > Sphyrna > Sphyrna mokarran. The sequence goes on along the minus strand of JAGIQG010000021.1, from coordinate 49,120,787 downwards.
TTGCCCACAACAGAAATAAGACTCACCGGTCTATAATTCCTAGGAAAGTCTCTATTCCCCTTCTTGAACAATGGGACCACATTGGCTATCCTCCAGTCTTCCGGCACTATACCCTGTAACCAACGACGACCTGAAGATCAGAGCCAGAGGCAAAAGGGTGGTTTCTGCCATAAAAATTCAAGTTGCTACCTGTATCTGTCTAAACACAGAGTGTATCAGATTCATTGGCTTGTCTGACAAAGATAATAATTTATGTTTGGACAAACCAGTGTCTCTCGTTAAATGCATCACCAAATTTGGCATCTTGTGAGAAAGTTTTTCCAGGCTTCTTGAAATATAACCTAAAGATTTCCAGCTATTGTCAACTACCTCATTTCTTCCTTTATCAATGCATCCAAATTTGGAGAACAACTTGCATATATAAAACTCTTTCCCATGTCCTCAGTATCTCAAAATGCTAATAGCCAATAAAGTAATTTTGAACTGTAATCATTGTTGTAATGTCACTTTTATAATGAGTCCAGTTCCTACAGTAATGTGGTTAATTCTTAATTGCTCTCCGAAATAGTTTATGAGGCCATTTTGGAATGTCTTCTGGTGTGAAAAGTACTAGAGAATGCAAGTTCAGTATATTGACAGAGCTAGTTCCAGATTTCCACTGCCCTTCACCTAGATAAAAATGTTTCGATTTTTATCCCTAATCGGCCTAATTCTGATTTTAATAAAATTGTCCCTTTCGATGCCTGGAATGCAAGATGTAAACTATAATAATAAAGACAGTTGGAAACTTTAAAAAAGCCTAATGATCAGAATTAATTAAAATGAGTATGAATTGCTCCCCAATGTATCTCTGATGCTACGATAACAGTTTTGCACTACAGACTTCTTAGAACATAGAACACTACAGCACAAACAGGCCCTTTGGCCCACAAGTTGTGCCGTTCATGTCGATACTTACCAGGCCATAGAACTATCCGTAACTCCCAATCCCATTACATTCCATGTACTCATCCAGAAGTCTCTTAAAAGACCCCAACGAGTTCGCCTCTACCACCAATTCTTAAAAACCATTCATTGGTTCCATAACATGGCTCAACTTTACCCCCGTCTCTGTAATATCGCTAACTTCACCCTGCCTCAGCTCATCCACTGGTGAGACCCTCATCCATGTCATTGTTTCCACTAGATTTGACTATTCCAATGCCTGGCTGATCTTCTGCCCGTTCAACCTCTGTACACAGGAGATCATCTAAAATTGTGTAACCCATTAGCAATTTCTGTTCCCCTGTCACCCCTGTGATCACTGATTTAGCATTGTCTTCATTTAAAAATTCTTCTTGTTTTCCAATCTGTCTATGGCTTTAACTCTTTTCTATCTCTGTGAATTCCTTCATCTTTCCATGATATCTGCTGTCTTCTAACTGCTGGTTTGTGCGTTACCAATTATAATTTCTTCACCATTGGTGTTTGTGCCTTCAGTTGCAAACTATAGAATTCACTTCCTACACCCCTTTACCTCTCACTTTCCTTCTTTAAAACACTTCTTAAATGATATCTCCTTGACAATACTTTTGGCATCTGACCTCATATCTCCTTGTGTGGTTTGGTTTCACATTCTACACTCTGCTCTTGTAAAGCACCTTGAATTGTCTTATTACATTAAAAGTGCCATATAAAAATAAGTGGTTGTTGGTCCTTCTATTCTGCTCCACTGCCCCCAACTTTATAATTTGTCACATTTCTCTTGGGCTCTGTATAAGATACTGACGCATCGTTAACTCTTTCTCTCTCTCTCTCTCTCTCTCTCTCCCCCCCCCCCCCCCCTCCAACAAATGCTGCAAGTCCTGCTGAGTTTATTCAGCATTTTGTGTTTTTATTTCAGGTTTCCAGCATCCACAGTATTCAGCTTTAATTTCAGTAGTTATTGGAATTGGGTTAGTGTTAGGAGCACCATGAGGATGGCACTTTGTGATGTTTCTGCTGTAAATAATTGGTGAGTTTTAGTTTTCAATCACAGAAGCGATCTTTCCAGAAAATGCTGGGACTTGCCCCATTTCCAGCTCTAAATAGCTACATCCCTTCAGATAAACGCTCGACAAAGCAGCTGAACTAATTATTTCTGTATACTGAGACAACTGTTTCATTGCTGTTCGTGCCTTCACCCTAGAATATAGACCCAATTTACCGATCTCTCATCATCGTTACAGCCCTCGGGGACCAATCTAGTGAACGTTCGCTGTACTCTGTCCATTGTAAGTATATCCTTCCTCAACCAGAGACCAAAACTACACAGCACTCCAGGTGTAGACTCATGAATATCTTGTACAGTTGTAGCAAACTTCTCTATGTTTATACGCCATCCTCCTTGTAGCAAAGCCAATATCCAATTTGCTTTCTTAATTGCATGTACCTATATGCTAATCTTTCGTGATCATGTGGAAAGACAAGGAGGTCCTTCTGTACTGCAGCATTTTGTGGTTTCTTTCCATTTAAATAATATTCTGCTTCACTGTTCTTCCCATCAATGTAACTAACCTCACACTTCCCTATACTATACTCAATCTGCCCATTTTTTGCCCACTCACTTAACCTTTCTATATCCCTTTGCAGACTCTTTATCCTCCATATAACTAACTTTTGTTTGTGAGCTACAATGCAATGTGTCTCTTCCTTGAGGTGATTAATATAGATCATAAATAGTTAAGTCACTTGCACTGAGCCCTGGCACTTCACTAAATGCTGCTTGCCAAGTGAATGTGACCCATTTACTCATATTCTCTCTATTAGTAACCAATCTACTATCTGTTTTCATATATCACCCCCACCACATGAACTCGTAGCACCTTTTGGAAACCCAAACACATTAAAGACACCTGGTTTCCCCATTATCGACTATGCTTGGTAGATAAACTAGAATAAATTTGTCAAACACAATTTTCTTTTGACTTATCTGCCTCATTATATTATTATTTTCTAAATATTCTGCTACTATTTCTTAAATTCTAGCATTCCCTAAGAACAGATATTAGGTTAACTGGCCTATAGTTTCCTGCTTTTAACTCACTTCTGCTCAAGGAAGGAGGATCACATTTACAATTTGTTGGAACCTTACCAAAATCTAGGGGCTTTTGGAAGGTCATACTCTGCATTGGTTATTAGATGTCAGTCTTCAGTCCCACTGATTTTTCTCCAGTAATAGTGATTATTTTAAATTTCTTCTCCCTCGCTTTTCATTCTTGATTTTCCACTATTCTGGGAATTTTTTGTGTCTCTGTGTGTAGACTGAGACAAAATATTTGTTCAAAGTCTCTGCTATTTCCTTTTTTCTCTTATTAGTTCCCCAGTCTCTCTCACCAAGTGGCCAAAGTTTAGTTTAGCTATTCTTTTCCACGATGGCTTCGCCCCTCCTTATCTCTGACCTCTTCCAGCCCTACAACCCTCTACGTGCTGGGCATTCTTCCAGTTCTGCTCTCTTCATTCCCCATTATTCCTACCCACCATTAGTGGCAGCTCCTTCAACTGTCCTATCCAAACTCATAATTCTGTCTCTGGACCACTCTTCCTTTAAGATGAACGTAGAACATTACAGCACAGTACATGCCCTTCGGCCCTCAAAGTTGTGCCAAGTTGTGTCCAATCCCAAAAACAAGTTATCCCATTCCCTATAATTCTGGTGTGCTCCATGTACCTATCAGATAACCGCTTGACGATCCTCAAAAACTATTTGTCCTAGTATTTGTTCACTGATCCTAATGTCTGGAGCATATTTGTCTAGTTGTGTGCTCCCTGTGTTACAGAATGTTTTACAGCATTCACGATGCTATAGAAACGGAAGTTGCTGCTGTCCCTCTGTTCGTTTTTGCACATTGGGGTTATCATATCAGACATTTGGAAAAGGGGTTGAAGCCATAGCCTGCAATGATCGACCTTCCAGGGGAAGAAATAGCTCTTTAGGTACAAGAGAAGCCATTCAACACCCATCATTCAATTTGATTATGATGGTCAGCAACCCCATTTCCCAATTTGGTTCTGAATTCCTGAATGTTGTTGCCTTGTCAAATCCATCGTTGGTTTGAAATTTTCAGCTGATCCCCAGTGTCAACAGGACAGAGTAAACAGGGTTAAGCTTTTCCCTAGGATGGACTCGAATAGCACAAGGGGTCATGGGCTTAGGGTGAAGGGGGTAAGGTATAATTTGGATGCTAGAGGGAATTTTTTCACACAGAGGGTGGTAGGGGTATGGAATGCGCTGCCAAGTAGTGGTGGAGGCAGGTACTCTGGAGTTATTTAAGAGATACTTAGATGGGCACACGAACAGAATGGGAATGGAGGGGTATAGAAAACGGATTTAAAATAGGGATCATGAGCCTTGGAAGTCTCTGGGAAGTGTGTAAATAGATGAGGATATTGATGTACTTGTTTTTATCCTACAGGTGCTTTGGTCCACCTTGTTGTCTAACAAGGGGCATACACGCGATGGGTCGTGAGAGGGCTGCTCTTGGATTTTTTTTCAAGAGTATCCTAGTGCTTCACGTCGTTAGTGTACGCTTGACCTGGACCATTTGATGGGCAACACGACAGCTCAGTGACTATCACTGTGCTGTACAGATACATGGATTTGGCCTGTGTCTGTGGGAGTTTGCGCATTCTCCCCGTGCTTGCGTGGGTTTTCTCCGGGTGCTCCGGTTTCCTCCCACATCCCAAAGATGTGCTCTTAGGCTCATTGGCAAAACAAATTCTCCCTAAATTGTCTCAAATTTGGTTTTTAATCCATAGATCTATAAACATGGACAGGGATCACGGGTAGAGGTGGGAACATCGGGATGGCGGCGTGGTCTCGTTGGGTGGAAGGGCCTGTTTCCCGTGCTGTTTTGTTCTTTGTTCTTTGTCAGCAACTTTTTTGGGGGGGACAGAAAGTTCTAGATTTCTACTCTTCCTTTGTGTGAAGAATTGCCCTAATTTGAAGTCAACCCCCCACCCTCTCATCCTGCACTCCCCAGGTAGGAAAAATGGGGTTCCCCTACTTTAATTATCCTAACCATCTTAATTAGATGATTAGGATGCAAACTGCCCTCAATAATTTAGCCTTTTTCAGGTCAATTATTTAGTTAAAATTGTTGTGATTATGGAGAATCTGGATGTCTCTTAGTGATTGGTACAAAGAGTTGGTGAGGCAGAGAGCAGGTAGAAAAGCGATTCACAAGAATGATAGCTCATGGATGAAAGGACTACACAAACTGTGCCTGTTTGATGTAACTCCTGTAACTTGCCTGGGTTAGCAAAAAACCTCACTTACTGTGCTGTCTGGAAAAATACACAATTCTCTAACCAATGCTCAGGATTCCCTTCACACACATTGTTAGCCACTTTAACACTTGAATAGCAGGTTAGGTGTAAGGATTCGCATTCTAATCAGCAATCTGTAAACTGTCTGTGTTGATATGTGTGCTATTGCAGACCAGAACACTGCATTTGCCTGACGAAGACACAGAGTGTCAAAAGCTCGCAAATTTACTATCAAATAAATCGGTTGGATGTTGCTAGATTCTTACTGAGTTCTTACAACCCCAGTCCAATGCCGGCATCTCTACATCTTTTCTGTAAGACAGAGAAAGCCGAGGGATGATATAAGTGAAATCTTTTGGATTATGAAAACGTTTAACAGACATATAAAAATATTTTTTATTTGCGGGGCAGACCCGAATTATAGGCAGTGAATTAAGACAGTGACTAATAAATAAGGAATTCAGGAAAAACCTCTTTACCAGTGAACATGAAATCCCAACCACAGTGGAGATGCATTTTAGGGAAAACTTTTTTTTAAAAAAAGCACATGGAGGAGAAAGGAGTGGGAAGGTATGTGAAGGGGTTTAGTTCAAAGCAATCATAGATTGCTCATGTGCAGCAGAAATGCCAGGATAGACCATTTATACCAAATGGGTCTGTAGACTCCAATTCTCTTAAATTCTGGCATTCTCGATTTTTTTTGCCCTGTTGAGTCAACTAATGTATAATACATAATGTAAAAGGAGGCTTATGTTAGGATGAGGCTTGAAGGCTCAGTTAGTGCAATGAATAGCTATAGATTAGCCAGGAGGGAGCTAAAGAGTGAATTGAGGAGAGCTAAGAGGGGACATGAGAAGACTTTGGCTGATAGGATCAAGGAGAATCCTAAAGCTTTCTTTAGATATGTTAAGAATAGAAGATTGGTTAGGACAAGATTAGGGCCAGTCACAGACAGCAGTGGGAAGTTGTGCGTGGAGCCTGAAGAAATTGGAGAGGCACTGAATAAATATTTCTCTTCGGTATTCATGCAGGGTGATGTAAATGTAGTTATGGAGAACACTGAGGTACAGGGTAGCAAACTGGAAGGTATTGAAGTAGATAGGGAGGATGTGCTAGATATTCTCGAGGGTTTGAAGTTGGATAAGTCCCCTGGGCCGACGGGATTTACCCTAGGATTCTCTGGGAGGCAAGAGAGGAGATTGCAGAGCCTCTGGCTCTGATCTTCAGGTCATCGTTGGTTACGAGTGTGGTTCCGGAGGACTGGAGGATAGCGAATGTGGTCCCATTGTTCAAGAAGGGGAAGAGAGACCTTCCATGGAATTATAGGCCAGTGAGTCTTACTTCTGTTGTGGGCAAAGTATTGGAGAGAATTATTAGGGATAGGATTTATAGTTATTTAGCGAGAAATGAATTGATTGGGGATAGTCAGCATGGTTTTGTGAAGGGTAGTTCGTGCCTTACTAACTTTATTGAGTTTTTTTGAAAAAGTGACCAAAGAGGTGGATGGGGGTAAGGCAGTTGATGTGGTATATATGGACTTTAGTAAGGCGTTTGATAAGGTGGCCCATGGAAGACTTCTGCAGAAAATGCAGATGTATGGGATAGAGGTGATTTAGCTAATTGGGTTAGGAATTGGCTAGCAGATAGAAGACAGAGGGTGGTGGTTGATGGGAGATATTCATCTTGGAGTTCGGTGACAAGTGGTGTACCTCAGGGTTCTGTTTTGGGGCCCCTGCTGTTTGTAATTTTTATAAATGATCTGGATGAGGGTATTGAAGGATGGATTAGTAAATTTGCAGATGACACTAAAGTCAGTGGAGTGGTAGATAGTGAAGAAGGGGTGTTATAGTTTGCAGAGGGACTTGGACAAGTTGCAGAGCTGGGCCGAGAGGTGGCAAATGGAGTTTAATGTGAAAAAGTGTGAGGTAATGCACTTTGGCAGGAATAATAAATGTGTAGAGTATAGGGCTAATGGTAGGATTCTTAATAGTGTTGATGAACAGAGGGATCTTGGTGTATATGTGCATAGATCCCTGAAAGTTGGCAGTCAAGTAGATAAGGTTGTTAAGAAGGCATACGGAGTCTTAGCTTTTTTTGTTAGGGGGATTGAATTTCGGAGCCGCAACGTCATGTTGCAACTGTACAAAACTCTAGTGCGGCCGCACTTGGAGTATTGTGTGCAGTTCTGGTCCCCACACATTATAAGAAAGATGTGGAGGCATTGGAGAGAGTACAGAGGAGGTTTACCAGGATGTTGCCTGGTATGGAGGGCAGGTCTTATGAAGAGAGGCTGAGGGATTTGAGGTTGTTTTCGTTAGAAAGGAGGCGGCTAAGAGGGGACCTTATCGAAACATATCAGATGATTAGAGGTTTAGATAGGGTGGACAGTGATAGCCTTTTTCCTAGGATGGAGAAATCTAGCATGAGGGGACACAGCTTTAAATTAAGGGGTGATAGTTATAGGACGGATATCAGAGGTGGGTTCTTTACCCAAAGGGTGGTTCGGGAGTGGAATGCCCTGCCTGCAGCAGTTGTAGATGCGCCAAGTTTGGTGGCGTTTAAGAGGTTATTTGATAAGTATATGGAAGAGAAGGGAATGGTTTAGTTTGGAGGGTCATTGCTTTTTATATTGGTCGGCGCAACATCGAAGGCCGAAGGGCCTGTTCTGTGCTGTAATGTTCTATGTTCTATGTTCTAAAGCTAGTAACATAAAAGCCAAGAAAATAGAAGCAAGAGAAGGCTGTTTAGCCCTTTGAGCCTGCTCCACTGTTCATTATGATTATGGCTGATCTCAATAGCCTGATCCGTCTCATTGATTAACTTTGCCACACGTTTTATATCTAACTGTTTCTTGAAAACACACAATGTTTTGGCCTTCTTTTTATTGTAGCAAATTCCACAGCAGACCACTCTCTAGGCGAAGAACCCAACAAATAGTAGTTTGCTATTGTGTAGGTGGACCTATTCCTATCAATATTCAGAGTCTTGTTTTTTCAATTTGTTCACGGAATATGACCATTGGTGTCTGTGGTGACCATTGGTGAATGGGATAGAACATAGAACGTTACAGCGCTGTACAGGACCTTCGGCCTTCGATGTTGCGCCGACCAGTGGAATAAATTTAAAGACCCTCTAACCTAAACTATTCCAATATTATCCATATGCCTATCTACTGACCATTTGAACGCCCTTAAAGTTGGCAAGTTCACAACTGCTGCAGGCAGGGCATTCCACGCCTTTACTACCCTCTGAGTAAAGAACCCACCTCTAGCATCTGTCCTATAACTACCACCCCTCAATTTAAAGCTATGTTCCCTTTGTGTTAGCCATCGTGTTAGCGATGGAGATGGCCTGGCATTTTTACGACAATCTATAATGACAGAAGAACAAAGGTTTCATCCTATTTTAGAAAGAAATGTCGTGAATCCAGGCAAACCTCTACTGCTGCTCTCAGCAAGTTGGTCTTTACCACTGCAAAGTCTGTCAGGCGCTCTGTGCTGGTTGTAAAAGATCTTATGGCACTATATATCAAATACCGGAGTGAGTCAGTGTCTTGACCTGTTATTCCTAAAACAGTGACACCAAAAGCACACCTTCTGGTTTTTATTGCTTTTTGTGGGAGCGTGCTGTGTGTTCAATTGACACATTACAACTTAATTTGGCTGTTTGGACTCTTTGGGATGACTTTGAGGTTGTGAAAGATGGAAGTCACGTGTCCTTGGGAATAGTCTCCTCGCAATTATTTTATTTGTTGACTTTCTGTAGAGTGATTCAGGATTGGCAATAAATGCTGGCCAAGCCAGTGATGCCCATGCCCCTTGCATGAATAAAATAACCTGTACATGTTGGAACTGGCACCATTCTGAAGAGTTAAAGGTGAATCAATAGGGATTGCTAAATGTTTGTTGCAGGTCATTTTTACAGTTGCTCAACTTAAGGGATGGTGTCCTGTGATTTCCTTTCTGTAATGGAGCATGATTCCAAGTGTTGCATTAGCAGTTCTTGAACCACACCCACTTTGGGTTTTTTAAATAAAGGAATGCTGACTGGAATGTTGCACTCAATACTGAAACTCACAGTCCGCATTGTGAATCCATGCCGATTTATCCAGGTGTGTGTCAGCCCTGCCTCAGTGGGAACGACTCTCCCCTCTGCTCCAGAAGGTTAAGTCACATTCCAGCTAATATTTGAGTCCAGTATTTAGTGAGCACTGCACTGGCTTTTGAACAAGATCCTGTCTATCATCTTGGGTGGATGTATACAATCCTCTGGCACACTTGGAAGAGTTAGGAAGCCATCTCAGGGCACAAGTGCTCAGTATTTCTCCCTGAGCTAATACCTCTTATAGGATTTTCTGGTCATTACTTCATTGCTAGTTTTGGGAGCTAGCTGTGTGCCATTTGGCTGTCCTGTTTCCTATGTATCAGTGAAGTTTATTTATTAGTGTCACAAGTAGGCTTACGTTAACGCTGCAATGAAGTTACTGTGAAAATCCCCTAGTCCCCATGCTTGTTCAGGTACACTGACAAAGCATAGCCAATGCACCTAACCAGTATGTCTTTCAGACTGTGGTAGGAAACCGGAGCATCCAGAGAAAACCCATGCAGACATGGGGAGAAGATGCGCACGCCACACAAACAGTGACTTAAGCCAGGAATTGAATCCGGATCCTTGGTGCTGTGAGGCAGCAGCGTTAAGCACTGTGCCACCGTGCTGCCCCAATCTGCCAATCTTGGTTGCTATAAAACATCTTGGGGAAACCTAAAGTTATGACTAGTACTATATAAATGCAACTCTGCTGTCTATCTTTCAATGTGTCACCGATAGCTGTGATATCTCACTGATTAAATGTGGGGTGTGTGCAGCTGAAACTGCCTAGTTGTCTGTAGTAAAGTTTTGCAATCAGTACCTTACCCTTCCTGTTGGTGAAGTGTTAATTGAAGTAACAAATATCAAAGGAATTTAACAATTCAACAACTCAGAGAGTCACTGTCATTGCACAGACACTCCTATGTACATAGCTTCTTCTTGATAAGAACATAGAACATAGAACACTACAGCACAGAACAGGCCCTTCGGCCTTCGATGTTGCGCCGACCAATATAAAAAGCAATGCCCCTCCAAACTAAACCATTCCCTTCTCTTCCATATACTTATCAACTAACTCTTAAACGCCACCAAACTTGGCGCATCTACAACTGCTGCAGGCAGGGCATTCCACTCCCGAACCACCCTTTGGGTAAAGAACCTACCTCTGATATCCGTCCTATAACTATCACCCATTAATTTAAAGCTGTGTCCCCTCATGCTAGCTTTTTCCATCCTAGGAAAAAGGCTATCACTGTCCACCCTATCTAAACCTCTAATCATCTTATATGTTTCGATTAGGTCCCCTCTTAGCCGCCTCCTTTCTAACGAAAACAACCTCAAATCCCTCAGCCTCTCTTCATAAGACCTGCCCTCCATACCAGGCAACATCCTGGTAAACCTCCTCTGTACCCTCTCCAAAGCCTCCACATCTTTCTTATAATGCGGGGACCAGAACTGCACACAATACTCCAAGTGCGGCCGCACTAGAGTTTTGTACAGTTGCAACATGACGTTGCGGCTCCTAAATTCAATCCCCCTACCAATAAAAGCTAAGACTCCATATGCCTTCTTAACAACCTTATCGACTTGACTGCCTACTTTCAGGGATCTATGCACATACACACCAAGATCCCTCTGTTCATCAAGACTACTAAGAATCCTACCATTAGCCCTATACTCTACACATTTATTATTTCTGCCATAGTGCATTACCTCACACTTTTCCACATTAAACTCCATTTGCCACCTCTCGGCCCAGCTCTGCAACTTGTCCAAGTCTCTCTGCAAACTATAACACCCCTCTTCACTATCTACCACTCCACCGACTTAGTGTCATCTGCAAATTTACTAATCCATCCTTCAATACCCTCATCCAGATCATTTATAAAAATTACAAACAGCAGGGGCCCCAAAACAGACCCTGAGGTACACCACTTGTCACCGAACTCCACGATGAATATCTCCCATCAACCACCACCCTCTGTCTTCTATCTGCTAGCCAATTCTAACCCAATTAGCTAAATCACCCTCTATCCCATACATCTGCATTTTCTGCAGAAGTCTTCCATGGGCCACCTTATCAAACGCCTTACTAAAGTCCATATATACCACATCAACCGCCTTACCCCCATCCACCTCTTTAGTCACTTTTTCAAAAAACTCAATGAGGTTAGTAAGGCACGACCTACCCTTCACAAAACCATGCTGACTATCCCCAATCAATTCATTTCTCTCTAAATAACTATAAATCCTATCCCTAATAATTCTCTCCAATACTTTGCCCACAACAGAAGTAAGACTCACTGGCCTATAATTCCCTGGAAGGTCTCTCTTCCCCTTCTTGAACAATGGGACCACATTCGCTATCCTCCAGTCCTCCGGAACCACACCGGTAACCAACGACGACCTGAAGATCAGAGCCAGAGGCTCTGCAATCTCCTCTCTTGCCTCCCAGAGAATCCTAGGGTAAATCCCGTCCGGCCCAGGGGACTTATCCAACTTCAAACCCTCGAGAATATCTAGCACATCCTCCCTATCTACTTCAATACTTTCCAGTTTGCTACCCTGTACCTCAGTGTTCTCCATAACTACATTTACATCACCCTGCGTGAATACCGAAGAGAAATATTTATTCAGTGCCTCTCCAATCTCTTCAGGCTCCACGCACAACTTCCCACTGCTGTCTATGACTGGCCCTAGTCTTGTCCTAACCAATGTTCTATTCTTCAGGCAAGGAGGAAATGGTCGAGTAAGAGAACCTTGGTATACGAAAAAAGTTGATTTGCTGGTTAAAAGGGAAAAGGAGGCTTATGTCAGGATGAGGATTGAAGGCTCGGTTAGTGCAATGGATAGCTATAGATTAGCCAGGAGGGAGCTAAAGAGTGAATTGAGGAGAGCTAAAAGGGGACACGAGAAGACTTTGGCTGATAGGATCAAGGAAAATCCTAAAGCTTTCTTTAGATATGTTAAGAATAGAAGATTGGTTAGGGCAAGATTAGGGCCAGTCATAGACAGCAGTGGGAAGTTGTGCGTGGAGCCTGAGGAGATTGGAGAGGTACTGAATAAATATTTCTCTTCGGTATTCACGCAGGGTGATGTAAATGTAGTTATGGAGAACACTGAGGTACAGGGTAGCAAACTGGAAGGTATCGAAGTAGATAGGGAGGATGTGCTAGATATTCTCGAGGTTTGAAGTTGGATAAGTCCCCTGGGCCGGACGGGATTTACCCTAGGATCCTCTGGGAGGCAAGAGAGGAGATTGCAGAGCCTCTGGCTCTGATCTTCAGGTCGTCGTTGGTTACGGGTGTGGTTCCGGAGGACTGGAGGATAGCGAATGTGGTCCCGTTGTTCAAGAAAGGGAAGAGAGACCTTCCAGGGAATTATAGGCCAGTGAGTCTTACTTCTGTGGTGGGCAAAGTGTTGGAGAGAATAATTAGGGATAGGATTTATAGTTATTTAGAGAGTAATGAATTGATTGGAGATAGTCAGCATGGTTTTGTGAAGGGTAGGTCGTGCCTTACTAACCTCAGTGAGTTTTTTGAAAAAGTGACCAAAGAGGTGGATGGGGGTAAGGCGGTTGATGTGGTATATATGGACTTTAGTAAGGCGTTTGATAAGGTGGCCCATGGAAGACTTCTGCAAAAAATGCAGATGTATGGGATAGAGGGTGATTTAGCTAATTGGATTAGGAATTGGCTAGCAGATAGAAGACAGAGGGTGGTGGTTGATGGGAGATATTCATCGTGGAGTTCGGTGACAAGTGTGTACCTCAGGGGTCTGTTTTGGGGCCCCTGCTGTTTGTAATTTTTATAAATGATCTGGATGAGGGTATTGAAGGATGGATTAGTAAATTTGCAGATGACACTAAAGTCGGTGGAGGGTAGATAGTGAAGAGGGGTGTTATAGTTTGCAGAGGGACTTGGACAAGTTGCAGAGCTGGGCCGAGAGGTGGCAAATGGAGTTTAATGTGGAAAAGTGTGAGGTAATGCACTATGGCAGAAATAATAAATGTGTAGAGTATAGGGCAAATGGTAGGATTCTTAGTAGTCTAGATGAACAGAGGGATCTTGGTGTGTATGTGCATAGATCCCTGAAAGTAGGCAGTCAGGTCGAGAAGGTTGTTAGGAAGGCATATGGAGTCTTGGCTTTTATTGGTAGAGGGATTGAATTTCAGAGCCGCAACATCATGTTGCAACTGTACAAAACTCTAGTGCGGCCGCACTTGGAGTATTGTGTGCAGTTCTGGTCCCCACATTATAAGAAAGATGTGGAGGCATTGGAGAGGGTACAGAGGAGGTTTACCAGGATGTTGCCTGGTATGGAGGGCAGGTCTTATGAGGAGAGGCTGAGGGATTTGAGGTTGTTTTCGTTAGAAAGGAGGAGGCTAAGAGGGGACCTGATCGAAACATATAAGATGATTAGAGGTTTAGATAGGGTGGACAGTGATAGCCTTTTTCCTAGGATGGAAAAAGCTAGCACGAGGGGACACAGCTTTAAATTAAGGGGTGATAGTTATAGGACGGATATCAGAGGCAGGTTCTTTACCCAAAGGGTGGTTCGGGAGTGGAATGCCCTGCCTGCAGCGGTTGTAGATGCGCCAAGTTTGGTGGCGTTTAAGAGGTTAGTTGATAAGTATATGGAAGAGAAGGGAATGGTTTAGTTTGGAGGGGCATTGCTTTTTATATTGGTCGGCGCAACATCGAAGGCCGAAGGGCCTGTTCTATGCTGTTATGTTCTATGTTCTATAAAGAAAGCTTTAGGATTCTCCTTAATCCTATCAGCCAAAGTCTTCTCGTGTCCTCTCTTAGCTCTCCTCAATTCACTCTTTAGCTCCCTCCTGGCTAATCTATAGCTATCCATTGCACTAACCGAGCCTTCAAGCCTCATCCTGACATAAGCCTCCTTTTTCCTTTTAACCAGCAAATCAACTTTTTTTGTACACCAAGGTTCTCTTACTCGACCATTTCCTCCTCGCCTGACAGGGACATACTTATCAAGGACTCGCAGCAGCTGCTCCTTGAATAAGCTCCACATTCCAGATGTTCCCAGTCCCTGTAGTTTCCTAGTCCAATCTATGCACCCTAATTCTCTCCTGATGGCCTCATAATTACCCTTCCCCCAGCTATAACTACTGCCCCCAGCTTCATGCCTATCCCTATCCATCACTAAGGTGAACATAACCGAATTATGGTCACTATCACCAAAATGTTCACTAACTTCCAAGCCTAACACCTGGTCTGGCTCATTGCCCAGCACCAAATCCAATGTAGCCTCACCTCTAGTTGGCCTATCTACATACTGAGTCAAAAAACCTTCCTGCACACTTTGTACGAAAACTGACCCTTCTAACGAGCTAGAGCTATAGCTATTCCAATCAATATTAGTAAAGTTAAAGTCCCCCATAACAATTACCCTATTACTTTCACTCCTGACCAGAATTGACTTGGCAATCCTTTCCTCAACCTCTCTAGAACTTTTAGGAGGTCTATAAAAGACTCCCAACAGGGTGACCTCTCCTTTCCTGTTTCTAATCTCAGCCCATACTACCTCAACAGACAAGTCCTCATCAAACTTCTTTTCTGTCACTGTGATACAGTCTTTGACTAATAATGCCACTCCTCCCCCCCTTCTACCTCCTTCTCTACTCCGACTAAAGCATTTGAACCCCGGAACCTGCAACATCCATTCTTGTCCCTGCTCTACCCAAGTCTCTGAAATGGCCACAACATCGAAGTTCCAGGTACTGGTCCAAGCTGCAAGTTCCTCCCCCTTATTGCGAATACTCCTTGCATTAAAGTATACGCATTTCAAACCATGCCCTACCCCACCCGTACGCTGCTGTGTTTTACAGCTTTCCTCTATGACCCCCTTACTCTCATCCCTCTTAGCACCCCAACTACTTAGGATCCCAACCCCCCCCCCGAATCAGTTTAAAGCCCCCTGCATAGCCTTAGCAAATTTTCCCCCCAAGATATTAGTTCCCCTCTGGTTCAGGTGTAGACCATCTCTCTTGTAGAGGTCCCACCTATCCCAGAATGAGTCCCAATTGTTCAGGAACCTGAACCCCTCCCTCCTGCACCATCCCCGCAGCCACGAGTTCAAACATTCCCTCTCTCTATTCTTCTCTAAACTATCCCTTGGCACAGGGAAGAGTCCAGAGATAACCACTCTGCCAGTTTTTGCCTTAAGCTTCCACCCCAACTCCATAAATTTCTGCTTAATATCCCCCTCCCTCGTCCCTTCTATATCATGTGTCCCCACATGAACTATGACCTGGGGTTGACTCCCCTCTCCCTTAAGAATCTTAAAAACCCGATCTTCGACATCCTGGACTCCAGCCCCTGGGAGGCAACACACCATCCCTGAGTCCCGTTTATTACTATTTACTCTCCTATCTTCCCTCTAACTATGGAGTCTGCAATTACTAGGCCCAATCTCTTATTCCCCCCACCCACCTGAGCATTCTCAGCAGGCTCACCCCCAGAGACCTGCTCCCTTTGGTCATCACCAGTTGATTCTTCCTCAACTGTAGCCTCCAAGACAGAAAATTTGTTTTGGAGGGGAACAGCCCCAGGGGATTGTCTACCCGATTGCTTCTTACCCCTCCTCCGAATAGTTACCCAAGAATCACTTTTAGGAGTGACTATCTCTTTGTCACTCCTGCCAATATCCTCCTCAACCTCTCGGATTATCCTGAGTTCCTCTAATTCCAGCTCCAGCTCCTTAACACGATCCTCAAGGAGCTGCAAATGGGCACACTTCCTGCAGGTATAATCAGCAGGAACACTACTGGTGTCCCTCACCTCATACATACTACAGGAGGTGCAACGTACTGCCTGCACTGCCATCCCTGATACTTTAATTTACTTTAAGGAGAGAGAAAAAAAATCTTCCTGCACACTTTTATTATTAGGTTAGAGGAGGGGGGAGGGTGGGATACTCTACCTGTGTAGAGTATCGGGTTTCCTCTCTGGACCAATTTATAGAGTCAGAGAAAACTACAACTACCGGCAGCCTCCTAATGACGATTTCCGGTTTCTTGTTAGTTTAAATAAAAACGGCAAAAACTACCCCCGCTCGGTATTTTAAACAAAGAGAAAAGTTAAAAAAGTACTTAACGCTCAAACTTCACGCTTTCCCAAATCGCTGCCTCTCCGTGCTGCTCCAAGGGAACAATCCCTTGGAGCAAGCTTTCGACCTTCTGGTCTTTGTTGATTCACCTGACGAAGACCAGAGGGTCGAAAGCTTGTGAGTTTACTATCAAATAAATTGGTTGGATTTAGACCTGGTGTTGTCAGACGTCTTACTGTGTTTACCTCAATCCAACGCCAGCATCTCCACATCGTAACTACTATCGTTTTGGTTACGCTAGACTTTAATGATGTCTACCAGTTTCCTTCACTACCAGCTTCTTGCTCTTTCTGTTAATCCATCCGCTGGTGATGAGGCATTCCAACCTTTCTACCCAGTTAACATGTCCAAATACTCCATTTGTCATCTTTTGATATTATGTAAGAGTTTTAACATTTAACATAGAACACTACAGCACAAACAGGCCCTTCAGCTCACAAGGTGTGCCGATCATACCCATACCTACCAGGCCATAGAACTATCTGTAACTCCCAATCCCATTAAATCCCATGTACTCATCCAGAAGTCTCTTAAAAGACCCCAGCGAGTTCGCCTCCACCACCACTGAAGTAACAATCTCCTTGGTGGGAAAATGCCAAATATTTCCTGCTGATGGTGCCTTAAAATGATCTTAAAATGATCTGGATTTTATATATATATATATAATAAATATTATACTTTATATATATATATCATTCATAGAGGTTGACAGCATGGAAACAGGCCCTTCAGCCCAACTTGTCTGTGCAGCCCTTTTTTTAAACCCCTAAGCTAATCCCAGTTGCCCGCATTTGGCCCCTATCCCTCTATACCCATGTAACTATCCAAACACTTTTTAAAAGAAAAAAGTGTACCTGCCTCTACTACTACCCTGGCAGCTTGTTCCAGGCACTCACCACCCTGTGTTTGAAAAAATTGCCCCTCCAGACACTTTCATATCTCTTCCCTCTCACCTTAAACCTAAGCCCTCTGGTTTTAGACTCCCCTATCTTTGGGAAAAGATTGTCAGGTGATTGTTCGGATGATCGTATACACGCGAGTAGCTATTTTGAAGTGGTTAGTAACCAGTTGAAACCTAGTAGTTAGGCTATTTTTCCATCTGCCATGTTAAACATAAGAACACGTGAAGCAGTGGGCCATTTGGCCCTCAGGCCTGCTTATTGGACGATAACTGATCTGATTGTGGCCTCAATTCCATTTTCCCATCTGTCCTCCAATATTCTTTGACTCCCTTGTATTCAAGAAGCTATCTATTCCTGCCTTAGAAATATTCAATAACTCTGTCACCACCGTTCTCTGGGGAAGAAAGTTCCTGTCAAGGAAGGGAGCTGGACCTTTGAGAATTATTGAGAATGCTGAATTAAATTTCACATCATGTTACATCCATCTTCAATCAAAAGTCACTCTCAGGTGATAGTCAAAACTCCATAGAAAATTACAGCTCAGAAACAGGCCTTTTGGCCCTTCTTGTCTGTGCCGAACCATTTTTTGCCTAGTCCCACTGATCTGCATTTGAACCATATCCCTCCACACCCCTCTCATCCATGAACCCGTCCAAGTTTTTCTTAAATGTTAAAAGTGACCCCTTTATCCGGCAGCTCATTCCACACTCCCACCACTCTCTGCGTGAAGAAGTCCCCCCTAATGTTCCCTTTAAACTTTTCTCCTTTCACCCTTAACCCATGTCTTCTGGTTTTTTTTCTCCTCTAGCCTCAGTGGAAAAAGCCTGCTTGCATTCACTCTATCGATACCCATCAAAATCTTATACACCTCTATCAAATCTCCCCTCATTCTTCTACGCTCCAGGGAATAAAGTCCTAACTATTCAATCTCTCTCTGTAACTCAGCTTCTCAAATCCCGGCAACATCTTTGTAAACCCTCTCTGCGCTCTTTCAACCTTATTTACATCCTTCCTGTAACTAGGTGATCAAAACTGTACACAATACTCTAAATTCAGCCTCACCAATGCCTTCTATAACCTTACCATAACAATCCAACTTTTATAAGAAGGTTCACCAGGCTGATACTGGAGTTGAAGGGGGTTAGCTTACGAAGAGAGATTGAATAGACTGGGTCTGTACTCGTTAGAGTTTAGAAGGCTGAGGGGGGATCTTATACAGACCTACAAGATAATGAAGGGGTTAGATAAGGTAGAGGTAGAGAGATTCCTCTCCCTTAGAAAGGAAACCAGAACTAGAGGGCACAGCCTCAAAATAAGGGAGAGCAGTTTAGAACGGAGTTGAGGAGGAACTTCTTCACTCAAAGGGTGGTGAATCTCTGGAATTCTCTGCCCGTTGAAGTGGTGGAGGCTTCCTCACTGAATATATTTCAGTCATGGGTGGATAGATTTCTGATAGACAAGGGAATTAATGGTTATGGAGAGAAAGCAGGAAAGTGAAACTGATCCACTCCAGATCAGCCATGATCTTATTGAATGGCGGGGCAGGCTCGAGGGGCTGGATGGCCGACTCCTGCTCCTATTGCTTATGCTCTTATGCTCCGATTTATAAAGGCCACTCTTGCAATGCACCTTGATATTGTCTCTGGAAAGCTGGGGAAGGAAATCAGTGTTTCCAAAATAGGATTAACAGGTACTTTGGGACTGTGATGTCCATGATAAGATAATCAAATATAGTTTGGATAGGGTTTGATAGGCAAAGCATTCTTTGAGAGAGCAGATAGGGAGAAACATTAGCAAGAGGATGCACATTTAAAAGAAGTGGCAAAAGAATCGGAGGGAAAATGGCGGCGCGGGCTCGTTGGGCCGAAGGGCCTGTTTCCCGTGCTGTGTTGTTCTTTGTTCTTTGTTGGAAAAATGAAAATTTTCTTTTGCATTAGGATGTGCTGCCTGAACGGGACGTAGAAGCAGTCTTATTGAAACTTGCAAATGGGAATTGGGTAAATGCTTGATGATGAAGTTGTCACCATCTGCCCTTCAAACTTTTCTGAAAACACTACCTTATTCCCTCTCTCCATTACCCATCACTGTGACTGCTTGCTGAAGTGCCTTGGGACGATTTCCACCTTTTTAAAGTTTATTGATTCGCGTCACAAGTAGGCCTACATTAACATTACAATGAAGTTGCTGTGGCAATCTCCTGGTCGCCACACTCCGGCACCTGTTCAGGTACACTTATCTTGGTCAATGCACCTAACCAGCACGTCTTTTGGGGATTGTGGGAGGGAACCACAGCACCCGAAGGAAACCCACGCAGGCACGGGGAGAACATGCAGACGGATAGTGATCCACGCTGGGAATCGAAGTCAGATCCCTAGCGCTGTGAGGCAGCAGTGCTAACACTGTGCCACCCTCACCTTTGAGGAGTCATGGAAATGCAAGTTACAATGTTAAAGAAAGAAATAACTTTGATTTCGATAGTACCTTACAGAACTCAGCATGCCCCCGTTTGCTTTATTTTTTTAAATATGTAGTCACTGTTTTGATGTAGGAAAATGGCAACTAATTTACACAGCAAGCTCCCATAAACAGCAATGCAATAACTCAATCTGTTTGAGTGGTGTTGGGTGAGGGATAAATATTCACCATAGCAGTGGGGAAAGCTCCCCTGCTCTTCAAAACACAGTAAGAAGTCTGACAACACCAGGTTTAAGTCCAACCGATTTATTTGATAGTAAACTCACAAGCTTTCGGGGTTTACCCCATGACTTGCCTGGGTTTGCAAAACCTCACTTACTATGCTGTCTGGAGACAATACACATCTCTCTAACCTGGGTTTAATGCTCCTTTTCCTCACATTGTTAGCCTCTTTAAGACTTGAATAGCAGGTTAAGTGTAAAGACTCACATTCTAATCAGTAATCTGTAAGCTGTCTGTGCTGGTATATGCTCTGTCTGAGGCCAGAACTCTCCATCCGCCTGACGAAGGGGCAAACCCCGAAAGCTTGTGAGTTTACCATCAAATAAATCGATTGGACTTAAACCTGGCATTGCCAGACTTCTTACTCTGTTTATTCCAGTCCAATGCTGGCATCTCCACATCATGACTTCAAAACAGAGCAAGAGGATCCTCTAGGTCCAGTTGAGACTCCAGTTTGGACCTGGGCTGATTCTGAAAGATATTTTTGTATTGGATTGTGTAGCTGGATGACAAACCCATATCGCTGGACTGCACTCCAATCCATTAACTTTCTTTCATAATTTACCAAAATGTGCTTCCAGAGGGCGATGCTGCCCACTATCAGTGTGTACCACCAGTGTGTACGATCAGTGTGTACTATCAATGTGTGCCACCAGTGTGTATCATCAGCGTGTACCACCAGCGTGTACCATCAGTGTGTACCACCAGTGTGTACCATCAGCGTGTACCATCAGCGTGTACCACCAGTGTGTACCACCAGTGTGTACCATCAGTGTGTACCATCAGTGTGTACCATCACTACGTAGCATAATGTCGACGCCTTGCTCTCCATTACTGCTTTCCAAAGCATCAGATTCCGATTATTTCGTTCGATAAGGTGGCCCATGGAAGGCTTCTGCAGAAAATGCAGATGTATGGGATAGAGGGTGATTTAGCTAATTGGGTTAGGAATTGGCTAGCAGATAGAAGACAGAGGGCGGTGGTTGATGGGAGATATTCATCGTGGAGTTCGGTGACAAGTGGTGTACCTCAGGGGTCTGTTTTGGGGCTCCTGCTGTTTGTAATTTTTATAAATGATCTGGATGAGGGTATTGAAGGATGGATTAGTAAATTTGCAGATGACACTAAAGTCGTGGAGTGGTAGATAGTGAAGAGGGGTGTTATAGTTTGCAGAGAGACTTGGACAAGTTGCAGAGCTGGGCCGAGAGGTGGCAAATGGAGTTTAATGTGGAAAAGTGTGAGGTAATGCACTATGGCAGAAATAATAAATTTGTAGAGTATAGGGCAAATGGTAGGATTCTTAGTAGTCTAGATGAACAGAGGGATCTTGGTGTGTATGTGCATAGATCCCTGAAAGTAGGCAGTCAAGTCGAGAAGGTTGTTAAGAAGGCATATGGAGTCTTAGCTTTTATTGGTAGGGGTATTGAATTTCGGAGCTGCAACGTCATGTTGCAACTGTACAAAACTCTAGTGCGGCCGCACTTGGAGTATTGTGTGCAGTTCTGGTCCCCACATTATAAGAAAGATGTGGAGGCATTGGAAAGGGTACAGAGGAGGTTAACCAGGATGTTGCCTGGTATGGAGGGCAGGTCTTATGAGGAGAGGCTGAGGGATTTGAGGTTGTTTTCATTAGAAAGGAGGAGGCTAAGAGGGGACCTAATCGAAACATATAAGATGATTAGAGGTTTAGATAGGGTGGGCAGTGATGGCCTTTTTCCTAGGATGGAAAAAGCTAGCACGAGGGGACACAGCTTTAAATTAAGGGGTGATAGTTATAGGACGGATATCAGAGGTAGGTTCTTTACCCAAAGGGTGGTTGGGGAGTGGAATGCCCTGCCTGCAGCAGTTGTAGATGCGCCAAGTTTGGTGGCGTTTAAGAGGTTAGTTGATAAGTATATGGAAGAGAAGGGAATGGTTTAGTTTGGAGGGGCATTGCTTTTTTCATAATTGGTCGGCGCAACATCGAAGGCCGAAGGGCCTGTTCTGCGCTGTAATGTTCTATGTTCTATGTACTATGTTCTATTGTTTACTATCCTCCGAAACCAAATTCAACTTGATCTTCAATCCCAATTCCAACTCTCTTACAACCTTGAGCGTAGCTTCACTATGAAGATTGTTCAATATGTTGTCTCTAAGAGTTATGAATCAATTAGATTGTTAAATGTGACGCTTTGATTAGCCTTTTATTTGATCTTGTTTGCTATGTGACAGTTTCAGGAAGAGTATCCCATTCTTAATGAATATTTACTATAGATTGGAACTGAGTTTGAATTGTTTATGCAATAAGAACAACACATTTGTATATCATCGTTAACATAACTAAACTTCCCGAGGCACTTTGTAGGAATGTTATCAAATAAAATTTGACACCAAACACATGGGAGATATTTGGGCAGTTACCCAAAAGCCTGATAAAAGAGAAAGGAATGTTTTAAAGAGATAGAAAGAGAGAGCGCGTAGAGAGGTTTAAGAAGGACATTTCACAACTTCCGTCAATGATCGAGAAATAAAAATCAGGCAAGTGCGAGCTGTGAGAATTGGAAGAGTGCAGGGATCTCGGAGAGTTGAAGGGTTGGAGGAGGTGACAGAGATAGAGGGTGAGGTGATGGAGGAGGTGATGGAAGGAATTGTCCCTTGAATTGAGGATGGTGTCTGCTCAGAATTGTGGATGACTCTCATTCTGACTGATTATTGGCACAAAGATCTTTGGACAAAGAATTGCTTCCTCTATTTTCTTCTCTGCCATTGCCCTGCCTTGCATTTGAACTCAGTGATGCATCTTGATGGACAGATTGTCACCATTTTGAACAATTGGTAGCGAGTTCCTCCCATCAATAATGTCAATATTACACTTCAAGGAGAATTTCCGAGTGCCTTTGAAACATTGTCTTTGCTCTTCACCGGAATGTTGGTCACTTCAGACTGAGAACAAAGCTGGGAGGGAGAAGATTTCAACCTAGGGGACACTGGCCTCTAAAGTTGATTTTACAGATTTTCTGTGTAGATTAATGAACACCGGGATAATAAATTCATATGTAGGTCAAATAGGTCACAAAGGAGATAGCCATTGACTTCAGGAAGGGTAGTGGTTGATGTAATCCTGTCTACATTGACAGGAACAAAGTGGAAATGGCTGAGAGCTTCAAGTTTTTAGACATCCAGATCGCCAACAACCTGTCCGAGACTCTCCTTGCCGATGTTACAGTTAAGAAAGCTCACCAATGCCTCTACTTTCTCAGAAAAGGCTAATGAAATTTGGGATATCAGCTACTGCTCACACCAATGTTTACAGATGCAACATAGAAAGCATCCTTTCCAGATGTATCACAGCTTGGTATGGGCTCCTGCTCTGTCCAAGACCGCAAGAAATTACAAAGCGTCGTGACTGAAGCCCAGTCACTATATTTTGCATCCTCTCCTTTCCTTCTCACCTCCTCCTCTGTGGCCTTTGACCTTTTTGCCATTCTCCTCTGACGTTTCTCTGGATGGGACTGCTCTGACCTGTTCTTATCCATCACATGGCAGCCAGTGAATCACTTGCAACATCTCTCTCTCTCTCTCTCTCTGCTCCCACTCTGAGATCTCTGGTCTTTCCCTGGGTTTTATCCTTGTCCCCTTCCGATATCTCAACCCCTTGGTGACACCACTCAAAGGCACAGTGTTAGTTTTCACAAGTACACTGATGTATCCAGCTCTACCTCACCCCGACCTCTCTCGACACTTCCGCTGTTGAGATATGATAGGACTACTCACCCAACATCCAATACTGGATCATCAGGAATTTCCTCCAACTAAATATTCGGGAGAGAAAAGCCATTATTTTTGGTCTCTACTTGATGTCTCTGAGCTGCCAACTCCATCCCTTCCTCTGGTAACTGTCCCAGACTAAACCAGATTGTTCACACCATTGTCATTATACTTGATCCCATGATGAGCTCGGGACCATATAAATACATGGTCAGTGAGACCATCCCCGTTACATTGACCGCCTTGCCTTGGCTTCCCCATCCACACTGGTGACCAATTCCAGTGTACTCACCTCTGGCCCACCAATCAGCTTTGTATATTGGAGGCCATTCAAGATGTTGCTTTCTCAGGATGGTGTAGACCACTGGCCAAATAACATTGAATTTTAGAAATATCATCCCTCCATGGACACGTCCCTCTCTATCCCCTTGCCCTTTAACTCTCGGAGATATCTGTGCTCTTCCAATTCTGGCCTTTTGAAGATTCCTGATTTTAATCACTCTATCATTTGGTGACTGTGACTAATCTCTGGATTTCCCACCTGAAACTCCTCCAGCTGCAAATCTCATTTTCCTCCTTTAAAACATTCCTTAAAACACGACAGCTCAGAGACTATCGCTGTGCTGCGCAGATACATGGATTTGGGCCGATGTCTGCGGGAGTTTGCACATTCTCCCCGTGCTTGCGTGGGTTTTCTCCGAGTGCTCCGGTTTCCTCCCACATCCCAAAAACATGCTCTAAGGCTGATTGGTGGTAACAAATTGTCCCTAAATTAGTCTTCCCTCAATCTTCCCCAATAGGTGGAGACAAAGGTAGAGGTTAAAATGTTAAAATGGCGGCGCGGGCTCGTTGGGCCGAAGGGCCTGTTTCCCGTGCTGTATTCTTTTGGCAGATTTCCTTCCCTGAAGAACATTAATGGACAAGGTGGGTTTTTTCCTGAAAATTGACAGTAGTTTCATGGTCATCCAAGTTTTTTTTTTAAGAACTGAATTTAAGTTTGCCTTGGTGGGATTTGAACCCGGCTCCAGAATACTAGCTGAGTTTCTGGATTAATAATATGATGATACCTGGTACTCAACATCTGCCAACTCTTATCACTGCCCCTTGTCTACTTTCTTCAAGGTCTTATGAAGAACTTTAATTGTGCGCCTGGTTTTGGGGTATTTGTGTTATAATATTTTTCCTGTTGAGTTTTCCCAGCTTATTCTGCTCTATTTCAGGTTTCCAGAATCTGCTGTATTTTATTTTTAGAGTTACAGAGATTTACAGCATGGAAACAGGCCCTTCAGCCCAACTTGCCCATGTTTTACCACTAAGCTACTGCCAATTGCCCACATTTGAACCATATCCCTCCGTACCCATCTTACCCACATAACTGTCTAAATGCTTTTTAAAATACAAAATTGTATCTGCCTCTAATACTACCTCTGACACACTCTGTTCCAGACACTCTGCGTGAAAAAATTGCGTCTCTGGACCCTTTTGTATATCTCTCTGCTCACCTTAAACCTATTTTTAGTTTTAGTTTGACTGTCTACTTTATCTGTGCTCCTTATTATTTTGTAGACCTCTAAAGATCACCTCTAAGCCTCCTACAGTTCCAGGGAGAAAAGTCCCAGTCTATCTGACCTCTCCTTATAATTCAATCCATCAAGTTCTGATAGAATCCTTGTAAATCTTTTCTGCACTCTTTCTAGTTTAATAATATCCTTTCTCTAATAGGGTGACCAGAATTGTACACAGTATTCCAAGTGTGGCCTTACCAATGTCTTGTACAACCTGAAATGGCTTCTGCTGAAGTCCGGATTTGGGATTGCTTGCCTGCGTGTGAACTGTAGGATCTGGTATAGTGTTTGTAATGTCGGTGTCCCGTTTATAAAGTACACAGACTAGGCTGGGAAAACTCCACTATAAAGAAACATAAGAAATAGGAGCAGGAGTCGGCCATCCGGCCCCTCGAGCCTGCCCCACCATTCAATAAGATCATGGCTGATCTGAAGTGGATCAGTTCCACTTTCCCCCCTGCTCCCCATAAACCCTTAATTCCTTTATTGATCAGAAATCTATCTACCCTTGACTTAAATATATTCAGCGAGGTAGCCTCCACCACTTCAACGGGCAGAGAATTCCAGAGATTCACCAGCCTTTGAGTGAAGAAGTTCCTCCTCAACTCCATTCTAAACTGTCCCCCTCTTATTTTGAGGCTGTGCCCTCTAGTTCTGGTTTCCTCTCTAAGCGGGAAGAATCTCTCCACCTCTACCCTATCTTCATTATCTGGTAAGTCTCTATAAGATTCCCCTGTCAGCCTTCTAAACTCCAGAGAGTACAGACCCAGTCTATTCAATCTCTCTTCATAAGCTAAGCCCCTCAACTCTGGTATCAGCCTGGTGAACTTAAAATATAAGACAATATCTGCCACTCATTTCTTATTCTATAGATCTATGAAGGTAATGGCTTATGGCTGAGACATGGTTTGTCCTTTGCAAACCCTTGGTAGTAGAACCATAGAATCCCTCCATTGCAGATAGAAGCCATTCAGCCCATCAACTGACTCTCCGAAGGAGAATCCCACTCAGGCCTACCTTCCCCTCCTATCCCTGTGACCCCACTCATTTCCCATGGCCAATCCACCCAACCTGCACATTTTTAAAGTGTGGGAGGAAACTGGAGCTCCCGGAGGAAACATGTTATGTCTTGAGTTGGGAATATTGAACAAAGAGCAACACAGCACAGGAAACAGGCCCTTCGGCCCTACAAGCCCGTGCCGCCCATTTTAACATTCAGTCAATGCCTCATTCCAATTCTTCCATTCCAATTGCTGGGGAATTCTATGCGATGCAGCATTCATTGGGCTCAATCTTCACACAGACGGGATCGTCTTGACCCGCCGATGTATACCCCGTTACAGATTTCCGGAATCCCATTAACAGCAGTAGTACCAGCAAGGCCAACAGCGTTCCACCAAGAAAAACCCTGCGGTGAGGCCGGAGAGCCATTTTCCAGCTTTCAGTGGGTTGTCCCGTGTATCCGCTGCAGGAAAGAGGCGTACCCAACCCTGCTTAACTGATTGTATTGTCTCACTACCCACATTAACTCCATGACACACTGCCCAGGGACTTTGCCAAGTGGACTCTCCCCACTCTGAACCCAGTCTGTAATTGCTGCTCTCCACCCAAGGAGAGAGAGAACACTTTACTGAAAGTTTACACCCTGATCAAATTTCAGCTCTCCGTCTCATATAGAGCTCCGTGGGTGGCGGGCTAAGGATAATAGGCAGAAGTTAAAACATTGGAATCGACCCCAACCAGTCAGTATTGGCAGCTACCCTTCATGTAAGCAAATAATTCCAACCATATTTACCATCCAACCTGGGAGTTAGCCTATGAGGAGAGATTGAGTACATAAGAACATAAGAAATAGGAGCAGGAGTCGGCCATCCAGCCCCTCGAGCCTGCCCCGCCATTCAATAAGATCATGGCTGATCTGCAGTGGTTCAGTTCCGCTTTCCTGCTTTCTCCCCATAACCCTTAATTCCCTTCTCAATCAAAAACTTATCCACTCTTAAATATATTCAGCGAGGAAGCCCCCACCACTTCAACAGGCAGAGAATTCCAAAGATTCACCACCCTTTGCGTGAAGAAGAGAGATTCTTCCCACATAGAAAGGATAGCAGGACTAGAGGGCACAGCCTCAAAATAAGAGGGGTGCAATTTAGATCGGAGTTGAGGAGGAACTTCTTCACTCAAAGAGTGGTGAATCTCTGGAATTTTCTGCCCATTGAAGTGGTGGAGGCTACCTCGCTGAATATATTTAAGTCACGGGTAGATAGGTTCTGATAGACAAGGGAATTAAGGGTTATGGGGAGAAAGCGGGAAAGTGGAACCGATCCATTTCAGATCAGCCATGATCTTATTGAATGGTGGGGCAGGCTCGGGGGGCTGGATGGCCGACTCCTGCTCCTATTTCTTATGTTCTTATTTACCCACCCCTGTCCAACATCCCTTCAACCCTTTCATCCACCTTTCAAATATAATCCAACACGGTGATCCAATTGCCACTTTAACCGTGTTTGTGATGCTCCCAGCAGTTGAATAGTGTCACAGTATGAGGCTCATGGGTGTACGAGAGGACATAGGTTTAAGGTGCTTGGGAGTAGGTACAGAGGAGATGTCAGGGGTAAATTTTTCACTCAGAGGGTGGTGAATGAATGGAATCGGCTGCAGTCAGTGGTGGTAGAGGCGAACTCGCTGGGGTCTTTTAAGAGACTTCTGGATGTGTACATGGGATTTAATGGGATTGAGAGTTATAGATAGGCCTGATAGGTAAGGATATGGTTGGCGTTTCTTACATAAGATCATAAGAAATAGGAGCAGGAGTCGGCCATCCAGCCCCTCGAGCCTGCCCCGCCATTCAATAAGATCATGGCTGATCTGTAGTGGATTAATTCCACTTTCCCACTTGTGGGCCAAACGGCCTGTT
This sequence comes from Sphyrna mokarran, assembly GCA_024679065.1. Lineage (NCBI taxonomy): Eukaryota > Metazoa > Chordata > Chondrichthyes > Carcharhiniformes > Carcharhinidae > Sphyrna > Sphyrna mokarran. The sequence continues at coordinate 49,092,456 of JAGIQG010000021.1, read as the reverse complement.
TGTGCTGTAGTGTTCTATGTTCTGCGGGTGAAATGACAGAGTGCTGTTGGCTTTCTGGTTTCTGCTAATGACTTAAGGCTTGCTAATCCACATTCCCAATCCGTGATTGCTATGAAGAAAGATAAATTAGACTGTCACAGTGGTTAGCACAGCTGCCTCACAATTGCAGGAAGCCAGGTATGATTCTTGGCTTGGGTGACTGTCTGCTTGCACATTCTCCCCGTGTCTGCTTGGGTTTCCTCTGGGGGCTCCAGCTTCCTCCCATAGTCCAAAAGACGGGCTGGTTAGATGGATTGGCCAGGCTAAATTTTCCCTCAGTACACCCGAACAGATGCTGGAGAGTGGCGACTAGGGAATTTTCACTTCCGCGTTAATGCAAGCCTACTTGTGGCACTAATAAATAAACTTTATAATGTCCAAAGATGTGTAGGTTAAGCGGATTAGTGAGATAAATGTGAGGGGTTATGGGGACAGGGCACGGAATGGTCTTGGATAAGATACTCTGTTGGAGAGTTGGAGCTGATTCGATGGGCTGAATGGCCTCCTTCTGCACTGTAGTGATTCTATGTTCTATAATGGGTTCCTAGTTTGTGTGTTATTAAGCTCTGAGTCCTCCTGATCCATCTGATCTTACTCTGTCCTGTCTGTGTGTCAGTTGTGGGTAGGATTGAGGAAAAAGATTCCCCATTTGTCCAGAGGTTAGAGTATTTAATCCAGGCTGACCTTCAAAGGAAGATTTACACGTTGCTGAACAGCTCCAAGTATTTTACGCTCAATGGGAGTGTGTTGAGATGAGGTCACGGTTGTTACGGGGTTGTTCTTTGTTGTTTGTAAGTGTGACAGGTTGTGTGTTCAGCAAACTCACAAGATAACAATGCGATCAGCTGTTGTGTGTTATGATGCTTAAAGGATAAAAACTTCTCAGGACAACCAGGGACACTCCTGCTCTTTAACAGAATAGCAGTGAAGGAAAGTTCATACACCCACACACACACACACACACACAAATACACACACACACACTCATACAAATACACCCACACACACACACACACACACACACACACACACACACACTCATACAAATACACCCACACACACTCACACACACACACTCTCTCTCACACACACACACTCACACACACACGCACACACACTCTCTCTCACACACACACACTCTCACACACACACCTCTCTCTCACACACACTCTCTCCACACACCTCTCTCACACACACACTCACACACTCATACACACTCACACACTCTCACACACACACATGCACACACACTCTCACCCACACTCTCTCACACACTCGCACAACACACACACACACACACACACTCTCTCACACTCACAGACACACACATACACACACACGCACACACACCCATAAACACACACACACAGATATACACACTCTATCACACACACACTCCCACACACACACACCCATACACACACAAACACACACTATCACACACACAAACACGCACACATACACATTCACACAAACACACACTATCACACACACACTCACACAAACACACACACATACACACACTCTCACAAACACACACACATACACTACCACACACACACTCACACACACACACACACACACTCTCACACTCACACTCACACACAAACACACACACTATCACACACACACTCACACACAGTCTGAGGACTCAGACACTGAGCAGAACTTTCAAAAGCAGGACAGCACAGATCAGGCGTGATCATATTGAATAGCGGGCAGGCTCGAAGGCCTCCTCCTGCTTCTATTTCTTGTGTTCAGTCTGGAAGATATAAATTGATCCCCAGCTTTTCTGGAGTCAAGGGTTCTGGATTTCCTTTCTGTGGGGAAGGTTCTTCCTGATCTCCCTCGTGAACAGCCTAACTCAAATGTTCTCAATTTCTCCATCAGAGACTCAGCTGATCGAGTCCTGTAGATACAGCATTGCAGGATTGGTGCCAATGCCTTGGAAATCATATTCTGTAATTGTGTCCATTTCTGTCTGAAATCCAGTGGCTTTATCTGCAGTGGGGAAGTTAGTTACCCTGAGAGAGCAGAGGAAGGAATTGTAATCACTCAGCCATCATTCCCAAGCCTGGAACTCAGCATAGTTATTAAAAGCTTTTGATTTAATCATCAATCGCAATTAAAATACTAGCGTCACGTTATCCAGTTACTTTGTTTAATGTCCTTTCCTTTTCTGAATCAAACAGCTCCACTTTGAGTTATCCACTTTGAGATATTTTGTTCCCTGTCTTGTTCTGAATTTGACTGCCTCTTGACCCAGTGTTTTTCTCAAATGGAGATGTTGATCTAAATGATAACCATTAAGAAAAAGGTATCGGACAATTTTAGCAAGCCCAGAAAAATCTAGAAAGAGTGCTGGATGCTGACAGAGAGAATGTGAGGAGTGTGTGTGTGTGTGTGTGTGTGTGTAAGCTAAAGGCACATTCTGTGCATTCACATGTCCTTAGACTAGAGCACTAGAAACTGCACCAATTGTAGTTTAATTGGGGAAATACATGTTTCATACATGAATATCACCCTCTTGAAGGCAGTTTGACACCCCGGATCCCCTTGCGTTGTACAAAGCTGTGTAAGTTTGTAAAGTTTGCCCAGAACTCTCTCGTCTCAAGACTCAGCGAAACACAAGGGTCCAAGAAACAGGAATTAACCATTCAGTCCCTCCAACCTACCCCACCATTCTTGACCTCTTGCCCAACACCTCCCGCCATCTCTCCTCCACCCCCCCCCTCCCCACACCGTTCACACACCCAGGATTCCTCAGAGTTCAAAATACAATCGATCTCAGCCTTGGATGTTCTCCCTGAGAATTCAAATCTCTCTGGAATGGAGAATTCCAAAGATTCGTGAGTGATCAATATTATATTTCACCTCAGTCCGAGTGCCTGATTGGAGGGGTAGTAAATGTAACCCCACTACTTAGAAAGGGAGGTAGAGAGAAAACAGGGAGTTATAGACCAGTCAGCATTGCTGTTGGAGAAATTTCTATAGTTCGCTATTAAAGATTTTATAATAGAGCACTTTGAAAGTAGTGGTAAAATCGGAAAGAGTCCGTACGGATTAATGAAGGGAAAATCATGCCTGACAAACCTCCTGGAATCTTTAAGGATGTAACAGACTTGATGAGGGGGGTGCCAGTGGATGTGGTTATTTGGATTGTCCAAAGCTTTCAACAAAGTCCCACATAAAAGATCAGTGTGTAAATTTAAAGGAATTAGGGCTAGTATTGAGATGGATAGAAAATTGTTAGCAGATTTAAAGAGTAGGAATAAATGGGTTCTTTTTCTGATTGGCAGGCAGTGACTGCTGGGGTACCACAGGGATCTGTGCTGGGACCCCAGCTATTCACTATATATAATTAATGATTTAGATGAGGGAACTAAATGTAATATCTCCACCTTTGCAGATGGCGCAGAGGTGGTTGGGAAGGTGAGCTGTGAGGAGGATGCAGAGATGCTTCAGTGTGAGTTGGGCAAGTGGGCAAATGCAGATGCAGTATAATGTGGATAAATGTGTGGATACACTTTGGTGGCAAAAACAGAAAGGCAGATTATATCTGAATGGTTATAGATTGGGGGAGAGGAATGTATATTGAGATTTGGGTATCCTTGTACACCAGTCACCAAAAATAAGCATGTAGGTGCAGCAGGTAAAGAAGGCAAATGGAAGGTTGGCCTTCATAGCCAGAGGATTTGAATCATAGAACCCAACAGTGCAGAAAGAGGCCCTTCAGCCCATTGAGTCTGCACCAAACACAATCTCACCCAGGCCCTACCCCCATATATTGTACCCACTAATCCCTCTAACCCACGCACTAAGGAGCAATTTCTTAGCATGGCCAATTAACCTAACCCACACATCTTTGGACTGTGGGAGGAAACCGGTGTACCCGGAGGAAACACACGCAGACACAAGGAGAACGTGCAAACTCCCCACGGATAGTGACCCGAGCCAGGAATCGAACCCAGGACCCTGGAGCTGCGAAGGAGCAGTGCTAACCCACTGTGCTACCGTGCTGCTCTCAAGTTTTGGTTTGATTTAAAGATTTAAATCCTTAAATCAAATTTAAATCAAAGTTTTGATTTAGAGATTTGAGTGTAGGGATCAGGATGTTTTGTTGCAATTACACAGGGCCTTGTCAAAGACACACCTAGAATACTGTGTGCAGTTTTGATCTCCTTCCTCCTCTGAGGAAGGATATTCTTGCTCTGGGAGGAGAGCAGAGAAGGTTTATAGACAGATGGCAAGACTAAATTATGAGGAGAGATTGAGTCAGTTAGGATTGTGTTCGCTGGAGTTCAGAAGAACAACAAGCAAGCTCATAGAAACCTATAAAATTCTAATAGGTTCAGACAGTGTAGATGCAAGAAGGATGTTCCCGATGGGAAGTGCCCAGAGACAGGTCAGTATAACGATACAGGGTAGACCGGTTAGGACAGAGGTGAGGAGAAATTTCTTCATCCGGAGAGTAGTGAGCCTGTGGAATTTGATACTCAGAAAGCAGTTAAGGCCAAAACCTTGTATGTCTTCATGAAGCAGTTAGATATAGCACTTGGGGAAAAGGGGATCAAAGGATATGGGGGAAGGCAGGGTCAGACTATTGAACTGGATTGATCTGCTATGAATGGCCCAGCGGGCTTGAAGGGCTGAATAGAACATAGAACATAGAACATTACAGCACAGAACAGGCCCTTCGGCCTTCGATGTTGCGCCGACCAATATAAAAAGCAATGCCCCTCCAAACTAAACCATTCCCTTCTCTTCCATATACTTATCAACTAATAATAGTAATAATAATAGAATGGCCTCCTTCTGCTCCTATTTTCTATGTTTCTACGTTATGTAAGGAAGGATGAATTGAGTTGTGAAGGCATCTCCTGTGGGGAGTGAGGTTGATCGTCCCAATGCCTGGCAGGAAGTTATTACTAGGGGAATTACACAGCACCCATCCAGGGATCTCCAGCATGATAACGTTGTCCCACAGCTTTGTGTAGTGGCTTGGGTTAAGGGTAGACAAGGTCAAACAGTGGAGCAATGCCAACTGCAGCAATAATTCCCATCGGCAGCCCATCTGTGCCTTTGGGAGTGGGCAGATTCAGCTTGGGTGAGACACCATCTTGATTTAGTAACTTCTTTAGCAGCAGTGGAAAAGTTAAGGCAAATCTTCGCTACCCATGGCTTGCCGGAGATGTTGCATAGAACATAGAACATAGAACACTACAGCACAAACAGGCCCTTCGGCCCACAAGTTGTGCCAAACACATCAAAACCTACCCAGCCACAGACCTATCTATAACCCCCAATCCCATTGGATCCCATATACTCATCCAGAAGTCTTTTAAAAAACCCCAGCGAGTTTGCCTCGACCACCACCGACGGCAGCCGATTCCATTCACTCACCACCCTCTGAGTGAAAAACCTTTCCCCTAGCATCCCCTCTGTACTTGCTTCCTTGCACCTTAAATCTGTGCCCTCTCATCGCGACCATTTCAGCCCTGGGAAATAGTCTCTGCGAGTCCACCCTATCTATTCCTCTCAACATCTTGTAAACCTCTATCAGGTCGCCTCTCAACCTTCGTCTCTCTAGGGAGAACAGTCCCAGCTCCCTCAACCTGTCTTCATAAGGCATGCCTCCCAATCCAGGCAACATCCTTGTAAATCTCCTCTGCACCTTTTCAATAGCTTCCACGTCCTTCCTATAGTGAGGCGACCAGAACTGCGCACAGTACTCCCAGTGTGGTCTGACAAGGGTCCTATAAAGCTGCAGCATTACCTCCTGACTCCTGAACTCAATTCCTCAATGAATGAAGGCCAGTACACCGTAAGCTTTCTTAACCACATCCTCCACCTGGGAGGCCGATTTGAGAGTCTTATGGACCCGGACCCAAGATCCCTCTGCTCTTCCACACAGCTAAGACTCCTACCTTTGATAGTGTACTCATTCATCCCGTTGGATCTGCCAAAATGGACCACAACACATTTATCCGCATTGAAGTCCATCTTCCACTTCTCCGCCCAGTCTTGCATCCTGTCGATGTCATGCTGCAACTTCTGACATCCCTCCAGACCATCCACAACACCACCGACCTTCGTGTCATCGGCGAACTTACTCACCCATCCCTCCACTTCCTCATCCAGGGCATTTATGAAAATGACAAACAGCAAGGGTCCTAGAACAGATCCCTGGGGCACTCCACTGGTGACCGACCTCCATGCAGAAAAAGAGCCATCCACAACCACCCTCTGCCTTCTGCAGGCAAGCCAGTTCTGGATCCACAAGGCCAAAGCCCCTTGATCCCATGGCCTCTCACCTTCTCAAGAAGTCTTGCATGTGGGACCTTGTCAAATGCCTTGCTGAAGTCCATGTACACCACGTCCACTGCTCTTCCTTCGTCATATCTATACCTACCAGGCCATAGAACTATCTGCAACTCCCAATCCCATTAAATCCCATGTGTTGGTTCTGGACAGTGGGACAGAGTTTATCAGCATTTCATGTGATCATATGAACATAAGCAATAGGAGCAGGAGTCGGCCATCCAGCCCCTCGAGCCTGCCCCACCATTCAATAAGATCATGGCTGATCTGCAGTGGATCAGTTCCAATTTCCCGCTTTCTCCCCATAACCCTTAATTCCCTTGTCTATCAGAAACCTGTGACTTAAATATATTCAGTGCGGAAGCCTCCACTACTTCAATGGGCAGAGAATTCCAGAGACTCACCACCCTTAGAGTGAAGAAGTTCCTCCTCAACTCCGTTCTAAACTGTCCCCCTCTTATTTTGAGGCTGTGCCCTCTAGTTCTGCTATCCTTTCTAAGCGGGAAGAATCTCTCTACCTCTACTCTATCCATCCCCTTCATTATCTTATATGTCTCTATGAGATCCCCCCTCAGCCTTCTAAACGCCAATGAGTACAGACCCAGTCTATTCAATCTCTCCTCATAGGCTAACCCCCTCATCTCCGGTATCAGCCTGGTGAACCTTCTCTGTACTTCCTCCAAGGACAATATATCCTTTCGCAAATATGGGGACCAAAACTGCGCACAGTACTCCAGTTGCGGCCTCACCAGTGCCTTGTACAGTTGCAGCAAGACCTCCCTGCTTTTATATTCTATCCCCCTCGCGATAAAGGCCAACATCCCATTCGCCTTCTTGAATTTGCTTCTTGATCGCCTGCATTAAGCATGTACTGTACCCCTGCTCATCAAATAGATTAGCTGAGAGGACTGCGCACACTTTCAAGCAGTCACTAACAGCCTGACACACTGAATTCGCACATCTTTTTATCACAACAGCCACATGAGCACTGGACTATCTCCTGCCGAGTTACTGATGGGTCAGCATATTGGAACCAGGTTGGACCTGGTGTTTGCACATTTGGCAGAGAGGGGAGAGGCAAAAAAAAAATCATTCACAAAGCCTGAGAGAGCATGCAGTGGATGATCTGGGTAAATGCTAATCGTTTTGGGATGGGTCTGGGTTGGGTCCTGGTCAGGACTGGGTATTGAGTGGTCAAAGTTCAAGGGAAAATACAGAGGGAGCAATTAGATCACTTGAGAAGAAGGGAGCCACACAGAGAGCCAGTGGGTCAGTCTGCTCCGAGTACACTGCCAGTGAGGTTGAAAGCAGCATGGAAAGAGGTGAGCCTGACAAAGTGTTCCAGTGAGAACTGGGGAAGTGATCGGCACCGAGGCTCTTTCCAAGCGGGAATTCTGGTTTCTGTAAGTTAAACCGAATCCACCCCAGCCATCGAGGCTCCTCCTGTTAAACTGAGTCATTCCCAGAGTGAGAGGAGATCCCCCGATTTGATCACACACTCCGGAGGTTATATTGGGATGTTGTTCTATTGGTAGTAAATGTGCCAATGACCTGATACATTATAAATAGTTTAACGTTTGTTGGTATATGTTAATAAGAGACTGAAAGGGGGATGGATGTTGTAGTGAGCCCCTTTAAGGGATGTGATGTATTTGGCCAATTGGGTCAAAGCATAGAACATAGATCATCGAACAATACAGCACAAACAGGCCCTTCGGCCCACGAGTTGCGCCGATCACATCTACCAATCCACAGACCTATCTATAACCCCCTATCCTATTCTTTTCCATATACTCATCCAGAAGTCTCTTAAAGACCCCAGTGAGTTTGCCTCAACAACCTCCGACGGCAGTCGGTTCCATTCACTCACCACCCTCTGAGTGAAAAACCTACCCCGACATCTCCTTTGTATTTGCTTCCCTGCACCTTCAATCTGTGTCCTCTCGTAGTGACCATTTCAGCTCGGGGAAATAGCCTCTGAGAGTCCACCCTATCTATTCCTCTCAACATTTTATAAACCTCTATAAGGTCGCCTCTCAACCTATGTCTCTCCAGTGAGAAGAGTCCCAGCTCCCTCAACCTATCTTCATAAGGCCTGCCTCCCAATCCAGGCAGCATCCTTGTAAATCTCCTCTGAACCCTCTCAATAGCCTTTACATCCTTCCTATAATGAGGCGACCAGAACTGCGCACAATACTCCAACTGGGGTCTGACAAGAGTCTTATAGAGCTGCATCATTACCTCCTGACTCCTAAACTCTATTCCTCGATTAATGAAGGCCAGTATACCGTACGCCTTCTTGACCACTTCCTCCACCTGCGAGGCCGATTTAAGAGTCCTATGGACCTGGACCCCGAGATCCTTCTGCTCTACAACACAGCTAAGACTCCTACCCCTTATATTGTACTCCTTCATCCCATTATTCCTGCCAAAATGGACCACTACACATTTATCTGCGTTGAAGTCCAGCTGCCACTTCTCCGCCCAGTCTTGCATCCTGTCTATGTCCCGCTGCAACTTTTGGCATTCCTCCAGACCATCCACAACACCACCGATCTTTGTATCGTCGGCGAACTTGCTAACCCATCCCTCCACTTCCTCATCCAGGTCATTTATGAAAATGACAAACAGCAGGGGTCCCAGGACAGATCCCTGGGGCACTCCACTGGTTACCGACCTCCATGCAGAACAAGACCCATCCACAACCACTCTCTGCCTTCTGCCAGCAAGCCAGTTCTGGATCCACGAAGCCAAAGCCCCTTGGATCCCATTCCCTCTCACCTTCTCCAGAAGCCTTGCATGTGGGACCTTATCAAACGCCTTACTAAAGTCCATGTACACTACATCCACCGCCCTTCCTTCATCAATGTGTTCAGTCACGTTTGAATCCTGAGGCTGGGAATGGCCTCTGCCAGGAAATCTGGAGTCGGAATATTGATAAGTGTATAGTTATTCCCATTAATAAACTGTTCCTCAGTCACTCATTTCGGGGTCACCGTTCATTCCAAGATATTACACCCACCCCCTCCCCAAATAACCCAACCACTGTTCTGACCTCTCCCCTCCCACAGCTCTCCCTCTCGACCCCTGCAGCACCAGGGACCCAGGGCAGTGTGGAGACACAGTGGTTAGCACTGCTGCCTCACAGCACCAGGGACCTGGGTTTGATTTCTGGCTTGGGTCACTGTCTTTGTGGAATCTGCACATTCTCCCCATGTCTGTATGGGTTTCCTCCAGGTGCTCCAGTTTCCTCCCACAGTCCAAAGATATGGTGGTTAGGGTGCATTGGGCCATGCTAAATTCTCCCTCAGTGTACCCATACAGGTGCCTGAGTGTGGCGACTGGGGGATTTTCTCAGTAACTTCATTGCAGTATTAATATAAGCCTACTTGACTCACTAATAAATAAAGTACGGTGTCTGGCCAACATTTACCCCTCACTCTTTGATCCTCCCCACCCCCATTTCCAACAAAAACCCCTTCACTGCTCAGTATTGAACCCTCCCACCTTAAAGGGAGAAGTAATTCCGTAACGTTTCCCTACAGATTAATGAAAGCTGACTGCTTCATGTGTTGCTGCCAGTTGGACTTTGTGTAGCAATGTGATTCATTGGTCTGAGTTGGGTGGAGTAAACGCTACTACTCCCAGATACATTCCCTACAGAACCTGTTCTGCCAGTTTCACGTGAACCAGAAACTCGACCTGATCTTCTTTGGATGATCTGTCATTGAAAAGGAGCCTCCCCCAAAACTTAGCCCGAACTGAGCCTCGGAACTTGGAGTGCACACCTCCCACTTAACAGTGTATGCACCACAGTGCATGTGTGTGTGCATTAGGGATAGAGTCTCCCACTCGAGCACAGCTAACAGAAATTCGCTGGAGATTAAGGCCAAAACTCCCACAGCATGTTCTCAAAAAAGAGCACATTGAAGATCTCTCCCAGCGGCAAGACTCCCAGGTCAGTGATTATCCGAGCATTCCTTACCAACCTGCTTGAATTTCATGGTGTCGATATCTAGATTAGAATTGACAGCTGGATTGTTGTGGCAAAAATATACTTTACTGGTTAAAATATCTGTAAAAGATTTCATACTTTTGTAACAGGTATTCACATTTTCTCCAAGAGGTTAGGATGCATTCAGAGGTATTTCAGTTTAATAACAAGAACGTTACAAAATTTGTGTTAGAGAGTTCAATTCTGCTCACACTATACATTAGTCACATTGCACACTGAGGCTGTTGAATACAACGCTGTGTTTTAATCAGTGTAAAACTCGTTGGGCAATTCATTTTTTCACTTTTAGAAAAGGAGATAGACTGGCAATTTTGGCTGGGAACTGCGATTCAGGAGCAAAGTCACAGGCTCAGGATGTGGAGGCTAAAAGTGGCAGAATTAATTTGACGGTGAATAAATCTAGGTTTCGCGGGACAGAGAACTGATCAAATTTGGGAGCTGCTCCAGGGCGTAAGGCGAAGCTGGGAGTTTGCACGGTGGATTAATTTGGAATTGGTCCTTTCAGAGCTCAGCAGGTGCTGAGCTATCGACACTTCGGTCTGTGTTTTCTTGCACTGTGGATGTGGGAGATGCTCGCTGTACAACGGTGTCATTTTCATATATTCAAAATCTTTTGATGTGGAAGAATTCAGGCTGGGAGTAGCCTGGTTAGCACAGGCGCTGAGTGAATACAATGCAGTCTCTGTTCTTGATGTGAAGGTGGATGTAGGGAATGGAAGAAAGCCACTGTCACTCTGCATTAACTCTGAGACACAGCTCTTCTATCCTCCCAGTAAGGTGTCAAGTATCCAGGGCACAATTTGAAGCCTCAAAGTTTATCCCAGTCCAACTCTGGCGTCTCCAAGTCACAATTTGAAGAGTTCTCGCTGGCCACTATTTCCTCCTCATTGGGTGGTCTGGGGTGGTGGTGGTGGTGGGGGGGGGGGGTTCACTCTCGTTGTGGAAGCTTCCTGTGCACTAATGTTTCTCGTACACCATGATGTGATTGTACTGCATTGATTGGGAGGTGTTTGGGATAACTGAGTTTGTGACAGGTAGTGTGCTAGATCTTTTAAAGATACATCGGTCACACTCTCGGAATCATTGCAGAGTCAAGATTTCTCTGGGATTTGTAGCAAATGATTCCAGGCTGACACCCCAGTCTTGTATTAAGGGGCCTCCTTCCCTAAGCTGAAGCCCCCTGGCCTGCCTATTCAAGCAGTTGCACAAGGCATGTGAAGAAAAACAGCGGAATTTCTTTGCCAGTATTAATTGTCTCCACTGTAACAAAGGGTTCTTGCTGTTTGGGGAATGTCGCTGTGCTTAAAGCATCTGTCACGTTGGAGCAGTGACTGCATTCAATAAAAGTACTTCATTGTCTGAGAAACATGTTGAGGATGTAATGGGCACTATATAAATGCAAGTTCGATCTATCCTTGTGTTTCCCCATCACTAGACTAGGAGAGGGGTTTGATTAAGAGTGTGGTGTGATCGGAGTTATAGAGGCATTCGGCACAAGAAAAGGCCCTTTGGCCCATCACGTATGCGCCAGTCAAAGACAAACTACCTCCTTATTCTAATCATCTATCAATATGCCAATGAATTCCTTTAAACTTTGGACACTGGGTTTAGTGTTCAGAGCGCTGGACACTGCTGTATATTCCCGTCTATAGATGCAAGCTGGAAAACAATGAAGGGGCAGGTTTCCTTTCTCACCGTCTATCCCCAGCAGTTTTTATTCCGCAGTTCCACTTGTCACAGTGTCGTCCTGTTGAATGCTCCCAGGTGAGTTGGTCCTGTAGTTGCAGCCACTTTGAAAGAATGGCAGGAATTCAGGGTGGGGACAGAGTGTGGAACGTAAGGCTACATACACCTCATTCTTTAGATGCGATAAAAATTATCCAAGTTGTTAACTAATAATTCACCCAGTGACTCGGGCGCTACCCGGAGAGATTTATCATGAGCTGTGCTCACCCCACCTATTTGTCCCCAGTAGTCAGTTCAGAGTCCCCGTTTACCAATGGAGGAGATGTTTAGAGGGTTTGATAGACAGACGTGTACACAGTAAACACTGCCTTCTGAGAGGAATATTATCCTCTTCTGCTGAATACTGCCAAAAAGCAAACACAATAAAGGTTTCACAATGAAGCTGTAATAAATGGTGTTGAATCTCTGCATCAGCTGTACAAAACCAATCCTGAGTAATATTTTTCTAATATAAATGCCACTTCCCCTTGCGTGACTCAGACTTTAATAATTTATGCTATACCGTCCCACAACCCATTATTCACGTGTCAATCAGAAAGTATCGACCCCAGCTATTCAACCATGAACAGGCATCTTGAACCTGTCGCTGACAGCTACCCTTGGAGGATGATTGCAAACGGTAATCTCCATTTTCTCTCCTCCTTGTGTTGATGCCACCTAAAGCAATTCGATCCCAGCTGAGGTCAGCTAACACAATGAGAGCTGCAATTTGAATCTGGGATCTTCCCATTCCAAATGGGCCCTGTGCCTCACATCATTGTGCGCTACATTGCATAGCAAAGAACAAAACAACACGGGAAACTTTGGCCCAACGAGCCCACGCCGCCACCCCGATGTTCCCACTTCTACCCGTGATCCCTGTCTATGTTTATAGATCTATGGATTGCAACCAACATACTTGAACCTCAGTGCATCTCAAAGCACTTCCCAGTTAATGCGATGTTTCTGAAGTATTGCAATGTTGGAAACTCTGAAGCCAATTTTGTGCACAGCGGCACGGTAACACAGTGGTTAGCACCACTTCCTTGCAGCGCCAGGGACCTGGGTTCAATTCCCGGCTTGGGTCTGCGTGGAGTTTGCACATTCTCCCCATATCTGTATGGGTTTCCTCCAGTTCCCTCCCACCGTCCAAAGATGTTTAGGTTAGGTGCATAGAACACTACAACACAAACAGGCCCTTCGGCCCACAAGTTGCGCCGATCATATCTATACTTACCAGGCCATAGAACTATCTGTAACTCCCAATCCCATTAAATCCCATGTAATACTGTATTCAGTTCTGGCCACCCCATTGTAGAAAATATATTATTAAACTAGAAAGAATGCAAAACTGATTTACTAGGATGCTACCAGGACTTGATGGTTTGAGTAATAAGGAGGGGCTGGATAGACTGGGATTTTTTTTCTCTGGAGTATAGGAGGCCTAAGGGGTTATTAGAGGTTTATAAAATAATGAAGGGCATAGATCAGTAGATAGTCAATATCTTTTCCCAAAGGTAGGGAAGTCTAAAACTAGAGGGTATAGGTTTAAGGTGAGAGGGGAGAGATACAAAAGTGCCCAGAGGGGCAATTTTTTCACACAGAGGATGTGATGTTTGGAACAAACTGCCAGAGATTGTGATAGAGCTGGGTACAATTTTGTCTTTTAAAAAGCATTTAGACAGTTACGTGGGTAAGAGGGGTGTATAGGCAAAACGTGAGCAATTGGGACTAGCTTAAGGATTAAAAAGGAGCTGGCATGGGCAAGTTAGGCCAAAGGGCCTGTTTATATGTTGTAAATCTCTATGATTCTAAATCTCTACTCATCTAGAAGTTTTTTAAAAAACCCCAGCGAGTTCGCCTCTACCACCACCGATGGCAGCCGATTCCACTCACCCTCTGAGTGAAAAACTTACCCCCGACATCTCCTCTGTATCTGCTCCCCAGCACCTCAAACCTGTGTCCTCTTGTAGCATAGTATTGGCCATGTTAAACTGATTCTAGTGTCGGAGGATTAGCAGGGTAAATATATGGAGTTCACGAGTGTGGTCTGGATGGGATTGTGGTTGATGCTGACTCGATGGGCTGAATGGCCTCCATCTGCACTGTAGGGATTCTATGACAGCAAGATCCTACAAATAGCAACTTGGTAAAAGAGCTGGGAATGTATTTTCAGGGTTAAATATTGCCCGAGGCTCTGGGAACCATGCTGTTATTTGGATAGTCAAGGTTAGACAAGGCCTCAGTTTAGCATCTTGTTCAGAAGTTGGCACCTTTGACACTCCCTCATCATCATGCCTAGATTTTCTCCATAAACCCCAACCCACAGCCAACCGGTGATGAGAATCCTACCCGGTTTATCTAACAGCTTTATAAGCTAGTTCCTGCAGAATGGAAAGCTCAGAGTAGATACGGCGCATCCGTCTGAAAATCAACCCATGATTTTATGAAGTGCTTCCTTCTGAAACTCAAGATTCCATTCAGTGAATGGAACCAAACCAACAATTCAATATTGTCCCAATTCAAGCTCGGCTCCCTCCTGAGCATCGTTTCATTTAACTCTCTGACTGGTAGAATTATTCCGGTTTTCCGGTTGTGAAACAGTTGGGATTTCTGATGGTTTGTTTTCCGACAAAAGGAATGGAGCTGAGAACCGCTGCAGGAATGATAACAATCTTCACTTTCACATGCTCCTTCCTCGGAGGAAATTCATCTCCTTTTCGAGTGATTCCAATTTCCAATTTCCTCTCTGTGCCATCTGGCTTTCTAAAGGTTAATGCGTAAGCTCTCGTGATGATGACGTAAGACAGCGATGGGTAATCTAGGCTGGGTTATTGCACTACGTGAGTGTCCCTCCTTCATCTCAGTTGACCACAGGTTAAAATCGGGCTTTAAGATAAAAGCAAATTACTGCAGGAGCTGGAATCGGAAACAAAAGCTGGAAAATCTCAGCAGGTCTGACAGCAACTGGAGAAAGAGAGAATAGAGCCAATGTTTCAAGTCTAGGTGAGCCTTGGTCAGAGCTGTAGACAAAGAAAATAAGGCAAGATTTACACTTCTTATCCACTAACCATGAATAAGATTAAATACTTATATGCCAAATATTTCATAATGAGTTCATATTTCATAATTCATATATTAATAGAACTATCAACTTCAAATGGTAAAATTAAAATAATTATGCTTACCTTAATTAAACTACAGAAACATTGAACATTACAGCACAGTACAGGCCCTTTGGCCCTCAATGTTGTGCTGAGCTATGTCCAATCCCAAGATCAAGCTATCCCGCTCCCTATCATTCTGGAGTGCTCCATCTGCCTATCCAACAACCACTTGAAAGTTCTTAAAGTGTCTGACTCCACTATCACAGCAGACAGTCCCCACCCCAACCACTCTCTGAGTGAAGAATCTATCTGGGAAATCCCTCCTATATCTCCCACTATGATTCTTACAACATAAAAGGTGTTTCAACCAAAATGCTCTCTCAGAATAGGGTCATTCTGTCCACTGCCTTTGTGTGTATAGAATTTGCAGAATGTGTTCATTGTACGTATTGCTGCTTTGAATGGACACAGAGTGAGCACACGGGCTCTCACAGTCAATGTTGTGAGCAATCGGCACACACCTCACTTTGCTCACCCTTTCTTTATGTGCGAATCACTTTAGCCACACTGGTAGGAAAAAAAAAGCTACACTGGTGGAAATCAGCAGAATGTAGCAACCCTGCGCATGGGAAACGGTCAACAAAATGTTTCGTAGGCTGCACTCAGAGCCCCGATGGGCCACAGGCCAGCACTGGTGTAAGAGAACACAATGAGAGGGACAATGCTTTTGTTGTCAGCAGTGTAAAGCTTCTGGTGAGTGACGCACGCATGCTTCACCTGAACCTCATGTTCGAATGTATGAAATACAGCAGCCAATCATCACACAGTAAACTCCCACAAACAGAAATCATCACCGTTCCTATAATGTTTTTGTGATATTGAATTTGCCTCCACCACCACTGACGGCAGCCGATTCCACTTACCCACCATCCTCTGAGTGAAAAACGTATCCCTGACATCTCTTCTGTACCTACTCCCCAGCACCTGTGTCCTCTCATAGCAACCATTTTAGCCCTTGGAAATAGCCTCTATACTTCTCAACATCTTATACACCTCTATCAGGTCCCCTCTCATCCTTCATCTCTCTAAGGAGGAGACCTAGATCTCTCAACCTATCCTCATAAGGCCTGCCTCCCAATCCAGGCATCATCCTTGTAAATCTCCTCTGCACCATTTCAATAGCTTCCACATCTTTCTTGTAGTGAGGCGACCAGAACTGCGCACAACACTCCAAGTGAGGTCTGACTAGGGTCTCATAAAGCTGCAACATTATCTCCTGACTCCTAAACTCAATCCCTCGATTGATGAAGGCCGGTGCTCCATTCTTAAAGGTTTGAATGTTTCTGGAAGAGGTAGCAATCAAGCTGGATGTGTCGAGCTTCTACAGTGTTGTTGGAGCTGTACCCCTCCAAACAAGTGGAGGGTATTCCATCACACTCCTGGATTTGTGCCTTGTAGATAGTGGACACTATCAACTATTTTAATCATTTTAAATGCCTCTCTGAGATCATCTCTTAGATTTTTGTACTCAAGAGAATCTATTGCACGCAGCCTGATAGGGGCCACAGTGTAGTTATTTCCTTTGAGAGTACTGAGGAAGGATTGCCTCTGACAACTTTGTGTTAACATCATGGATAGAATCCCTCTATCAATCACCTTTGGAAAGACCTAATTGGTGACATGTATCATTCATGAGGGTTACACAGGGTTAGCATTGCAGCCTCACAGTGCCAGGGACCCAGGTTCAATTCTGGCCTTGGGTGACTGCCTATGTGGAGTTTGCATGTTCTCCCCGTGTTTGCTTGTGTTTATTCCACTTCTGCAATTTCCTCCCAATTTACGCAGGTTGGGGGGATTAGCCATAGAACATAGAACATTACAGCGCAGAACAGGCCCTTCGGCCTTCGATGTTGTGCCGACCAATTAAGAAAAAACAATGACCCTCTAACCTAAACCATTCTCTTTTCGTCCATGGTAAATGCAAGGTATGCTAATCCATGTGACAATAATAAATCAAATTGTGAATCATAACACACACCATGGGCGGAATTTTACAGGCTTGCTCGGGTGAGACCGGGAATTCCCACCCAAGATTAACAGAGATTTCCATGCCTGTGCCGATTCACAGTGGGTGAAGTGGTAGAGTCATTATTTCATCTCTACAACCCAAGGACTATTTTGTATAACTTTTTAAACCTATGTTGGTCTCCACTCTCATTTTTAATGTGTTAGTGTGTGTGTGTGTGTGTGTGTGTGTGTGTGTGTGTGTGTGTGTGTGTGTGTGGTGTGTGTGTGTGTGTGTGTGTGTGTTATATGGTGTTTTATCATTTTCTTATATTTAATAGTTAATAAACTCACTCTATCTTTAACTCAAGAATGCCTGATTAAACTGATTCCTTTTAAACCATGAATATTGAAACTGGGAAAAAGGGATGGTGAAGGAAGGGATCCCTCTTTAAATTTAATCTTGTTGTGACCAATTTAGGGAGTTGAATAAAGATTGGGAGCCAGTTCATCCCAGATTCCCTTCCCTAAAGGATTCGACTGAATTCAGATTTCACCTTCTGCCATGGTGAGATTTGAACGCCGATTCCCGGAATACCACTCGGGGTCTCCGGATTACTAGCCCAGCGACAATAACATTAGAACATAGAACATAGAACATTACAGCACAGAACAGGCCCTTCGGCCTTCGATGTTGTGCCGACCAAAATAAAAAGCAATGCCCCTTCAAACTAAACCATTCCCTTCTCTTCCATATACTTATCAATTAACCTCTTAAACGCCACCAAACTTGGCGCATCTACAACAGCTGCAGGCAGGGCATTCCGCTCCCGAACCACCCTTTGGGTAAAGAACCTACCTCTGATATCTGTCCTATAACTATCACCCCTTAATTTAAAGCTGTGTCCCCTCGTGATAGCTTTCTCCATCCTAGGAAAAAGGCTATCACTGTCCACCCTATCTAAACCTCTAATCATCTTATATGCTTCAATAAGATCCCTCTTAGCCGCCTCCTTTCTAACGAAAACAACCTCAAATCCTTCAACCTCTCTTCATAGGACCTGCCCTCCATACCAGGCAAAATCCTGGTAAACCTCCTCTGTACCCTCTCCAATGCCTCCACATCTTTCTTATAATGCGGGGACCAGAACTGCACACAATACTCCAGTGCGGCCGCACTAGAGTTTTGTACAGTTGCAACATGACGTTGCGGCTCCAAAATTCAATCCCCCTACCAATAAAAGCTAAGACTCCATATGCCTTCTTAACAACTTTATCCACTTGACTGCATACTTTCAGGGATCTATTGACACATACACCAAGATCCTTCTGTTCCTCAACACTATTAAGAGCCCTACCATTAGCCCTATACTCTACACATTTATTGTTCCTGCCAAAGTGCATTACCTCACACTTTTCCACATTAAACTCCATTTGCCACATCTCGGCCCAGCTCTGCAACTTGTCCAAGTCACTCTGTAAACTATAACACCCCTCTTCACTATCTACCACTCCACCGACTTTAGTGTCATCTGCAAATTTACTGATCCATCCCTCAATACCCTCATCCAGATCATTTATAAAAATTACATCACTGCCTCCCCATCTTTCAGATGAGAGGTTAAATTGGGGCCCCTGCTAGTGGGAACTTGCTCCGGAAGATGCTCTCCTTCAATCCAAATGAAGACAACTTCACCAGAAAAGCAGATGCTGCAAAGGAACCAGTGTGTCAACTTTAATGAATACTTTGCTGCAGTTGCCAACTGCTTCAGGGCAACAATGGATGCATGCAGTTACTGGGCGGCACGGTAGCATAGTGGGTTAGCACTGCTGCTTCACAGCTCCAGGGTCCTGGGTTCGATTCCCAGGCTTGGGTCACTGTCTGTGTGGAGTTTGCACATTCTCCTCGTGTCTGCGTGGGCTTCCTCTGAGTGCTCCAGTTTCCTCCCACAGTCCAAAGATATGCGGGTTAGGTTGATTGGCCATGCTAAGAAATTGCCCCTTAGTGTCCAGGGATGCGTGGGTTAGTGCGTATAATATGGGGCTAGGATTGTGGCCCACTCGATGGGCCAAAGGGCCTCTTTCTGCAGTGTAGGATTCTATGATTAAATCCAGGTCTCCAGGCCTTGATCGAATTCACCCAGGGGATTCAAAAGAAGTGGCTGATGAGATTGCTGACGCACTGGTTTTAATTTCCAAAATTCCCTGGCTTTAGGGAAGATTATATTAAATTGGAAAATGGCAAATATAACTCCATTATTCCAAAGGAGGAGCAGACAGAAAGCAGGAAACTACAGGCCAGCTTAACATTTGTCATAGGGAAAAGGTTAAGAAGCCATTATTACTGTTACAGCGCACTAGTAAAAGTTCAAGGCAACCAGGCAGAGTCAATATGGTTTTGTGAAAAGGACAACTTATTGCAGTTCTTTGAAGAAAGTACCTTGTATTATGGATAAAAAAGATCCAGTGGATATATTGTGATTAGATTTCTAGAAGGCAGTTGATAAAGTGCTGCTATTGGAAGACATAAAGATAGGCAGGAAAGAGATTGAATAGACTGGGTCTGTACTCGTTAGAGTTTAGAAGGCTGAGGGGGGATCTTGTAGAGATTTACAAGATAATGAAGAGGTTAGACAGGGTAGAGGTAGAGAGATTCTTCCCGCTTAGAAAGGATAGCAGAACTAGAGGGCACAAACTTCAAAATAAGGGTGGGGGCAATTTAGAACGGAGTTGAGGAGGAATTTCTTCACTCAAGAGAATCTCTAGAAATCTCTGAAGTGGTGGAGGCTACCTCATTGAACGTATTTAAGTCACGGGTAGGTAGATTTCTGATAGACAAGGGAAATTAAGGGTTATGAGGAGAAAGCAGGAAAGTGGAACTGATCCACTTCAGATCAGCCATGATCTTATTGAATGGCGGGGCAGGCTCGAGGGGCTGGATGGCCGACTCCTGCTCCTATTTCTTATGTTCTTATGAAAATAAATTGTTGAGAGGTTATAAGGAAACCAAAAGAAGATATAAATAAGTTAAGAGAGTAGACAAAGAGCTGGAAAATGAAGTGTAGTATGGGAAAGTGGAAAATTGTTCATTTTGGCAGGGGAAAAAAAAAGAAGTGTTTTATCTCAAAGGTGAGAGATTGCAGAGCTCCAAGATGTAGAGGGATCTGGAAGTCTTAGGGCATGAATCACAAAAGGTTAGTGTATAGACGCAGCAAGTAATTAGCAAAGCCAATGGAATTTATTGTGAGGGAAACTGATTACAAAAGTAGGGAGACTATACTTCACTTATACATGGATGAGATCACATCTGGTGAATTGTGTACAGTATTGCTCTACCTATTTATAGAAAGATGTTGGGAGCAGTTCAGAGAAGGTTTGCTAGCCTAATATCTGGAATAGGTGAGTTATCTTACAAGGAGAGGTGGGAGAGGCTGGGCTTGTATCTGCTGGAGTTTAGAAGGCGACTTTATTGAAACATTCAAGATCCTGAAGGGTACAAAGAACAATACAGTACGGGAAACAGGTCCTTCAGGCCAACAAGTCCGTGCTGCCATTTTAATATTGTGAGTGCCCTCCTCTACCTATGACCTTTGTCTACACCTATCGAAACATATAAGATGATTAGAGGTTTAGATAGGGTGGACAGTGATAGCCTTTTTCCTAGGATGGAGAAAGCTAGCACGAGGGGACACAGCTTTAAATTAAGGGGTGATAGTTATATGACGGATATCAGAGGTAGGTTCTTTACCCAAAGGGTGGTTCGGGAGTGGAATGCCCTGCCTGCAGCTGTTGTAGATGCACCAAGTTTGGTGGCGTTTAAGAGGTTAGTTGATAAGTATATGGAAGAGAAGGGAATGGTTTAGTTTGGAGGGGCATTGCTTTTTATATTGGTCGGTGCAATATCGAAGGCCGAAGGGCCTGTTCTGTGCTGTAATGTTCTATGTTCTATTGGGGAAGATTGAGGGGAGACTAATTTAGGAACAATTTGTTAACACCAATCAACCTAAGAGCATGTTTTTGGGGGGAAACCAGAGCACCCGGAGAAAACCCATGCAAGCATGGGGAGAATGTGCAAACTCCTGCAGACACAGGCCCAAATCCATGTATCTGCACAGCAAACAGTGATAGTCACTGAGCTGTCGTGTTGCCCATCAGTTGGTCCAGTTTAAGCGTACACTAACGACGTGAAGCACTAGGCAACTCTCGAAGCAACACCCAAGAGCAGCCCTTGCACCACCCACTGCGTGTGTGCCCCTTGTTGGTCAACAAGGCAGACCCAATCACCTGTAGGATAAAAAGAAAAGGCATCATGCAAAATGACGTTTACGGAATCCGTAGAAATAAAGCACATGAGCCATGAAATATGTTGGAAGGTCAGGGTAGATATGGAGAGATGTTTCCTCTTGTGGGAGAATCTAGAACTAGGGGTTAAAAATAAGCAGGCGGTTATTTAAAATGGAGATGAGGTGAATTGTTTCTCACAGAAGGTGGTGAGTCTCTGGAATTCTGTCCCTGAAAAGACGGTGGAAGTCTTTGAATATTGTTAAGGCAGAGGTGGATGGATTCTTGGTGAGCAAGGAGGTGAAAGGTTTCACCTGCCTATCACATCAGCCATGATCTTATTAAATGGCACAGCAGGCTCGAGGGGCTGAATGGTCTACTCCTGTCCTGTTTACACGTTGATATATTCTTGCTGTATTTTGTGAAAAAGGTCCTCTGGAGATTACATTGGACAGGATCAGGTTAATAAAGGCACAAGGATAGAAGTGTAGGTCTAATTTTACCTTCAAGTTACACCCAAAAACTTGGCAAAGTTGGACACGAGGTGAGTAGCACGATCCACACACCAGCCTCGACACCGCTTCCCCTTTTACCAAGGCCCGAAACTGGCCAAGACCGGGATTGTGCCCAAAATGGGTGCGACGGTCATTGAAATGGGTTTGCACACATTTAAAGAGACAGCACGTCCAACCTTACTGGCACTTCCCCCTTTTACTGCCGCGTTCACCCCCTCCTGGATTAGTGTGAAACACGTGCTCCATAAAAATCCAATTCCGGCACTCCAGCTAGTGAGGAGGTAAGTGTCCAACAACCAATGGGCCTCTGCTTGAGATGTAGAGATGCCGGCGTTGGACTGGGGTAGTAAGAACTCAGTAAGAATCTAGCAACACCAATTTTAAATCCAATCGATTTATTTGATAGTAAATTTGCGAGCTTTCATCAGGCAAATGCAGTGTTCTGGCCTGCAATAGCACACATATCCACACAGACAGTTACAGATTGCTGATTAGAATGCAAATCCTTACATCTAACCTGCTATTCAAGTCTTAAAGTGGCTAACAATGTGTGTGAAGGGAATCCTGAGCATTGGTTAGAGAATTGTGTATTTTCTCCAGACAGCACAGTAAGTGAGATTTTTTGCTAACCCAGGCAAGTCATGGAGGTTACAGGTAGTGTGACATGAAGCCAAGATCCCTGTTAAGACCGTCCTCATGTGTGCGGAACTTGGCTATCAGTCTCTGCTCAGCGACTCTGCGCCGTCGTGTGTCACGAAGGCCCCCTTGAAGAACATTTACCCGAAGGTCGGAGGCCGAATGCCCGTGACTGCTGAAGTGTTCGCCCACAGGAAGGGAACTGTTTTGCCTGGTGATTGTTGAGCGATGTTCATTCATCCGCTATCGTAGTGTCTGCATGGTCTCCCCAATCTACTATGCTTCGGGACATCCTTTCTTGCAACGTATTAGGTAGACAACGTTGGCCGAGTTGCAAGAGTATGTACCATGTACCTTAATAGGGATCTTGGCTTCATGTCACACTATCTGTAACCCCCATGACTTGCCTGGGTTAGCAAAAAACCCCACTTACTGTGCTGTCTGGAGACAATACACATCTCTCTAACCTGTGCTCAGTGCTCCTTCCACTCACATTGTTAGCCACTTTAAGACTTGAATAGCAGGTTAGATGTAAGGATTCGCATTCTAGTTAGCAATCTGTGACTGTCTGTGTTGATATGTGTGCTATTGCAGACCAGAACACTGCATTTGCCTGACGAAGACAGAGTGTTGAAAGCTCACAAATTTACTATCAAATAAATCGGTTGGATTTAAAATTGGTGTTGCTAGATTCTTACTGAGTTCCCTCTGCTTGAGAGCAGTGCTGGGGAAAGGGGAGTCTATTGCCACTCTGCCTGAGAGTGGGGGGGTCCACTGCCACTCTGCCTGAGAGTGGGGGGGCAGGAAGGGGGGGGGGTCCACAGCCACTCTGTCTGAGATCAGCGTGTGGGAGGAGGAAGGGGGGTCCAGCCACTCTGCCTGAAATTGGTGGGGGTTTGGGGGGAGAGGGGGGTCCACTGCTACTCTGCCTGAGATTGGTGGGTGGGGGGAGTGGAGCCCACATTCAGTCTGGGCGATGGGCGGGTGGGGGGGGGATAAGGGGGTCAGTAATGTTGTGGGGGTGGGTCGGTGGGGCCCAAGGGGAGGCATTATCCAGCCCAGAACGATGTGGCAGGAAAGCAGCGTTCTATCAGTTTTTTTTGCCCGATTGGAGCTGCGGTGTTTTGGGTGCGTTAAGCCCTGCCCATGGGCTGGTACAGCGCAATTTGGATTGGCTGATAATTTTCAGGCAGGGTGCGTGTGGGGTGCCCGAGAACGGGTCTAAAAGCTGGATCTGAAACACTCCCAGTTTCAAGTCTGCCCAGTGTAGAACATAGAACACTACAGCACAAAACAGGCCCTTCGACCCAAACCAATCATATCCATACCTACCAGGCTTATCTGTAACTCGCAATCCCATTAAATCCCATGTACTCATCCAGAAGTCTCTTAAAATTCCCCAACTAGTTCGCCTCCACCACCACCACGGCCGATTCCATTCACTCATCACCCTCTGAGTGAAAAACTTACCTCTAACATCTCCTCTGTACTTGCCCCCCAGCACTTTAAACCCGTGTCCCCTCGTAGTGACCATTTCAGCCCTGGGAAACAGCCTCTGAGAATCCATTCTATCTATCCCCCTCAACATTTTATACATCTCTATCAGGTCACCTCTCAACCTTCGTCTCTCCAGGGAGAAGAGACCGAGCTCCCTCAACCTATTAGGGAATGCACAAGTGAGGGTCCCAGCGCTCCGACTCAAACTGGCAACAAAGAGTCTTCAAAGTGAAAAAAATATATAAAATCATTAATCCAGAATGAAACTATTGTGAAGGCAAAATGATTGGTTTATATTCCATTGAGTTTGGAAGGTATTGAGCAGTGATCTCTGCAGCGTTTACAATGAGAAAGAGATTCGATTGGATATTTTGCAGAGAATCAGTTTCCACTAGTCCTATCTCTCAGGTTAAGGCGACAACAACTTATATTTATATAGCGCCTCTATGGTAATGAATTGTCCCAATGTGCTTCAGAGTAACATTACAAAGCAAAGTTTGACTCAGAATCACTATTTGGTCGGATGATTGAAAGCTTGGTAAAGATGTTTTGAGGAGGTTGTTTCAAGCAGTGGTGGAGAGAGTCGTAAGGGAGGAATAACAAAGAACAAAGAACAAAACAGCACGGGAAACAGGCCCTTCGGCCCAATGAGCCCGCGCCACCACCCCGATGTTCCCACCTCTACCTGTGATCCCTGTCTATGTTTATAGATCTATGGATTAAAAACCAAATTTGAGACAATTTAGGGAGAATTTGTTTTGCCAATTAGCCTAAGAGCACATCTTTGGGATATGGGAGGAAACCGGAGCTCCGGAGCTCTTTCTGTTGTAGATGCGCCAAGTTTGGTGGCGTTTAAGAGGTTAATTGATAAGTATATGGAAGAGAAGGGAATGGTTTAGTTGGAGGGGCATTGCTTTTTATTTTGGTTGGCACAACATCGAAGGCCGAAGGGCCTGTTCTGTGCTGTAATGTTCTATGTTCTATGTAAAACCACGCAAGCACGGGGAGAATGCGCAAACTCCCACAGACACAGGCCCAAATCCATGTATCTGCACAGCACAGCGATAGTCACTGAGCTGTCGTGTTGCCCATCAGATGGTCCAGGTCAAGCGTACACTAACGACGTGAAGCACTAGGATACACTCGAAATAAGATCCAAGAGCAGTCCTCTCACGACCCATCGCATGTATGCCCCTCGTTAGACAACAAGGTGGACCAAAGCACCTGTAGGATAAAAAAAAGTACATCAATATCATCATCTATTTACACACTTCCCAGGGACTCCCAAGGCTCATGATCACTATTTTAAATCAGTTTTCTATACCCCTCCATTCCCATTCTGTTCATGTGCCCATCTAAGTATTTCTTAAATAACTCCAGAGTGCCTCAGAATTTCTCAAAGCACTTTACATTCTCCAGGACAGAGCTGGGGTAACTGGAGGCAGGGCCAACAACGGTGGAGAGATTCAAATTGTAGATGCTCAAGAGGTTGAATCCCTGAAGGATGGAGGAAATTACATGGATAAGGAGGTGGGGGGGAAATGGGGGGTGAGATCATGGGGGAATATGTAAACATGTCAGTGTGGGTGGTGAGTACAGGGAATTTAATTGCTTCAGGTTAAGACACGGAAGCAGAGTTTTGGATGACCTCAGCTGTGAGAGAACAGGGAATAGTCGAGGCGAGAGATAATAAAGGTACAAGTGAGGGTTCCAGCAGCAGACAAACTGGATCAGTTTAAACACTCACCCGCTCCAGCACTGGTGCACAGTGGTGCCAGGATCTACTATAAATAGTGTAGTGACTCACCAAGGTTCCTTCAATAACACCTCCCAAACATGCAACCTCTTCCCACATGGAAAAACAAGGGTAGCAGACACATGGCAATACCATATTCTTAAAGTTACACAAAATCATACAATCCCGACAGTGCAGAAGGAGGTCATTCAGCCCAACAACAGGTCCTATCCCCTACTTTGTAATTTTGAGTTGTTTTAATTTAAGAAGTCTTTTAGATTCTTCACTAGAAATAGGGTCAAAACGTATGGAGATTGGGCAGGAGTGTAGAGTTGAGGTCACGCACGGATCAGCCACGTTCTTACTGAATGGTACAGCAGTGTCGAGGGGTCTACTCCTGTTCCCAATTTGTATGTTCACATACAAATGTGCCGAGACACATTTGGGACATAGATAGGTTGCAGAGCTGGGCCGTGAGGTGGCAAATGGAATTCAATACGGATAAGTGTGATGTGATTCACTTTGGTAGGAATAACAGGCATATGAAATATAGGGCTAATGGAAGGACCCTTAATAGTGTTGTCGAGCAGAGGGATCTTGGGGTACAAGTACATAGCTCTTTGAAAGTTGGCACCCAGGTTGATGAAGTTGTTAAGAAGGCGTACGGTGTGTTAGCTTTTATTGGTAGAGGGATTGAATTCAGGAGCCATGAGGTTATGTTACAACTGTACAAAACTCTGGTGTGGCCGCACTTGGAGTATTGCGTACAGTTCTGGTCGCCGCATTATAAGAAAGATGTGGAAGCATTGGAAAGAGTGCAGAGGAGGTTTACCAGGATGTTGCCTGGTATGGTGGGTAGGTCTTATGAGGAAAGGCTGAGGGACTTGAGGTTATTTTCATTAGAGAGAAGAAGGCTCAGAGGTGACCTAACTGAGGCATATAAGATGATCAGAGGGTTAGATAGGATGGATAGTGAGAGCCTTTTTCCTCGGATGGAGATGGATAACACGAGGGGACATAGCTTTAAATTAAGGGGTGGTAGTTATACGATGGATGTTAGAGGTGGGTTCTTTACTCAGAGGGTAGTAAGGGCGTGGAATGCCCTGCCTGCAGCAGTTGTAGACTTTAAGGGTGTTCAAATGGTCAGTGGATAGGCATATGGATAACATTGGAATAGTTTAGGATAGAGGGTCGTACAATTGGTTACATTGGTCGGCGCAACATCGAGGGCCGAAGGGCCTGTACTGCGCTGTAATGTTCTACGTTGTAGACTCCAATGTCCTCCTCTGTACTGTGTGATTCAGGCTGTTACCAGGGAGACGTATGGAGTTGGTTATTAGGGAATTGGAGTGAAAAATCTGAAACAATGGCTTCAACCTTTAGCCAGGAGGAAATTTCAGCTCAACCATGTACCGGGAGTCAGGATAACAGTCCAGCTGTTTAGCTGGAGTGAAGGGGTGTGATAGAGATGGTGAGGTAGAGCTGGGTGCCATTACAGATATTAAACTGAGGTGCCATTTACCCACCCGTGGATGCGAACGATTCCAAAGAACAAAACAGCACGGGAAACAGGCCCTTCGGCCCAACGAGCCCACGCAGCCACCCCGATGTTCCCACCTCTACCCGCGATCCCTGTCTATGTTTATAGATCTATGGATTAAAAACCAAATTTGAGACAATTTAGGGAGAATTTGTTTTGCCAATTAGCCTAAGAGCACATCTTTGGGATGTGGGAGGAAACTGGAGCTCTCGGAGAAAACCCACGCAAGCACGGGGAGAATGCGCAAACTCTCACAGACACAGGCCCAAATCCATGTATCTGCACAGCACAGCGATAGTCACTGAGCTGTCGTGTTGCCCATTCAGAGAAGAACAATTCCCTCAATTGATCCCTCAACCACTGTCAACGGAAATATGAATTATCCAGTCACAATTGCATTGCCTTTGTGGGAGCTTGCTGTGCACAAACTGACAGCTCGCGTTTCCTCCATAACAACAGTGACGGCACCTCAGAAAGTACGTCATTGATTGCAAAGTGCTTTGAGAAATCCTGAGGTTCTGAAAGGCGCTACATAAATGCAAGTATTTCGCATCCACCACGTGTTAGGCCGGAACATTCTGGAACACACCTCAATACCGAGACAGCAGTAATTGGGTTTTCGCAATCGCACTCACTGGGAGCCGGAGTGGGTGTTTGGGCTGGAACTCACCCAGCAGCACGGTGTGGTGTGTCTGAATTCTCCCTGGGACACCGCGCCCGCTCGGGGGTACGTTCTGATCAGAGCGGGACAGCTAGACCCAGGGTCATATCGGAGTAAAGAGGAACAGCTTTCCAATCACCCAGTTTCACCGGCTGGGGCACTGAAATGGCGATGGATACGGTCAGCGATCCCCCGCTCCCCTCATACATCAACCCCCCCGCACCCCCTCCCCATACACCAACCCCCCGCACCCCCTCCCCTCATACACCAACCCCCCCCCACACCCCCTCCCCTTATACACCAACCCTCCCGCACCCCCTCCCCATACACCAACCCCCCCCGCATCCTCCCCTCATACACCCCCCCCCGCACCCCCTCCCCGCCCCCCGCACCCCCTCCCCTCATACACCAACCCCCCCGCACCCCCCCTCCTCATACACCAACCCCCCCGCCCCCCTCTCCTCATACACCAACCCCCCCGCACCCCCTCTCCTATACACCAACCCCCCCCGCACCCCCTCTCCTCATACACCAACCGCCCCCCGCACCCCTCTCCTCATACACCAACCCCTCCCCCGCACCCCCTCCCCTCATACACCAACCCTCCCGCACCCCCTCCTCATACACCAACCCCCCCCGCACCCCCTCCCCTCATACACAAACCCCCCCCCCACCCCCTCCCCTCATACACCAACCCCCCCGCACCCCCTCCCCTCATACACCAACCCCCCCACACCCCCCCTCATACCCCCCCCCACACCCCCTCCCTCATACACAACCCCCCACACCCCCTCTCCTCATACACCAACCCCCCCCGCACCCCCCCTACCCAAACCCCCCACACCCCCCTCATACACCAAACCCCCCCCACACCCCTCCCTCATACACCAACCCCCCCCGCACCCCTCTCCTCATACACCAAACCCCCCCCACACCCCTCTCCTCATACACCAACCCCCCCCACCCCCCTCCTCATACACCAACCCCCCCGCACCCCCTCCCTCATACACCCCCCCCATCCCCTCCCCCATACACCAACCCCCCCCACACCCCCTCTCCTCATACACCAACCCCCCCCACACCCCTCCCCTCATACACCAAACCCCCCCGCACCCCCTCTCCTCATACACCAAACCCCCCCGCACCCCTCCCCTCATACACCAACCCCCCCACCCCCTCCCCTCATACACCAAACCCCCCCCCCAATCCCTCCCCTCATATACCAACCCCCCCCCCCCCCACATAACTCTTCCACTCACGGCCCTCCCCCACCTCCTCCCCTCACACACGTCCTTCCCCTCACACAACCCTTCTGCTCACAGCCCCCTCCCCACCGCACCCTCTCTCTTCATATACTCCTTCCCCTCCCCTCACACACCCCCTCCCCTCACACCTGTGGACCCTCCCCTTGTGCATATTTCTCCCCCCTTGCCCATCCCACACTCTCCTAGTGATAAGTGCATAGAGACTGAGGCTCCAAACTCAACAGCAAGAATTTACACCACACGCAGAGGTCATTGAACCCAACATTCACCCAATAAACCTCCCTTATTTGTCTAATTGCAGTTACATTTACTCTAATACTTTTCCCTTCATGACATCTCACTGCCTCTGCATTATCCACCACAAACACTCGCTAGTTCTATGCTAGGAAATGGGCAAGGAAATGCCTCCTAAATTCCTTATCGGGTTGAATAGTGACTGGTTTATATTTATGGCTCTCAGTTCCCGGTTTCCAATCAGGAAACTTTGGGCTCGATCTTTGTGAATCGCCAGCACATGGGGCTGGAAGTGGGAGATATCCTTCCTCCAGCGGACAGTGGGATCCTGGGGCAAAGTTCTCATACTGATGGTCCCTTGCGTTGATAGCCAATCGACTACCAGGAGCTTCTCAGCCAATGAGAAGGCCAGCAGCTCACAGCACCGCCACTGGTGGTGGCCTTTGCTGGAACTGCAGCTGTGGACGTGGACGCCAGAATTTTGGGAAGGAAATTTGGCGTGTCAGCTACGATTCCCAGCAACTTTTACAGATGTGCGATAGAAAACATTCTCTCTGGTTGTGTCACAGCTTGGTATGGGTTCTTGATCTGCCCAGGACTGCAGGAAATTTCAAAGGGTTGTGAATCCATCACGCAAACCAGTCTCCCATCCATTGATTCTCTCGACAAAGAACAAAACGGCTTGGGAAACAGGCCCAACGAGCCCGCGCCGCCACCCCGATGTTCCCATCTCTACCCGTGATCCCTGTCTATGTTTATAGATCTATGGATTAAAAACCAAATTTGAGACAATTTAGGGAGAATTTGTTTTGCCAATTAGCCTAAGAGCACATCTTTGGGATGTGGGAGGAAACTGGAGCACCCGGAGAAAACCCACGCAAGCACGGGGAGAATGCGCAAACTCCCACGGACACAGGCCCAAATTCATGTATCTGCACAGCACAGCGATAGTCTCTCTACGCTTCCCATTGCCTCGGGGAAACAGCCAGCATAATCAGGACCCCATGCACCCTGGAAATACTCTCTTCCATCGGGAGAAAGATACAAAATTTGAGATCACATAACAAGTGGCTCAAGAACAGCTTCTTGCCATCAAACTTTTGAATGGACGTACCTCGCATTAAGTTGATCTTTGTCTACAATCTTGCAATGACTATAACATTTCATTCTGCACCCTCTCCTTTTCTATGCTTTGTCTGTACAGTGGGTGTTGTAGGTCAAGAGACCTCTGAGACAAATTGTGAGTCAAAGTACAGTAGTTTATTCTAAAGCTTTTGGGAGAAGCACCTGTCAACTAACAGCGGTTCCCCAGGCATCTCACTGAACACAAGTTAAGAGCATATATTTACACCCCCACCAAGTCATGTCCTCATCTTCTCATTCTCAGCAGGTTCCCAGGCTGTGGGTTGTCTCCATCAATATGGCTGCCTCGGCATTTCTTCATGGTTATCTCAAGGCTGTAATTGACGTGTGTGATTAGCCCTTAGCTATCGTATAGACTGACAAGACAAATTAAAATTAATGGGCCAGTATAACAATCTATGCTCCTAAGTTGTATAACATATAGTATGTTGGTACATGACCCATAAGCAGTATATAACAAATATATATATATATAATATATATATGAATATATTTAGGACATGCAAGCTTCACTATGTTAGATGAAAGTCCACAAAATTGAAAATACAACTACAAGCTGGATTAGCTACATTTCTGAGCGAGCTTATCTTAAACTTGTGCACAACAGCAAAAGCAACTGCCGTCTCCCTGTCTGGGCACACGAAAACAAAATTACATTTATCTGAGATATATGAAAACTAGCTACGTGTCGGCTACTGGGTATTTTTTTTCATTCTCCACCAACTATTACAAAGTTCATTAACCCACTACCTACTGCAGTGGGCAAGAAACAATACTTTTCATTGAATGTTAATACATGTGACAATAATAAATCAAATCAAAATCAAAGGTAAGGAAGAGTGGAGGGATTTGGAAACAAGGTGAGGATTTTATTATCATCAAGATGTTGATTGATTGCTTGTGAGCAAAAGATTGATAAGCAAACAGTATTCGATTGAAGACACAGATGGGCGAGTTCGGGTTTATTGAGGTTAGAATGTGGGTTGAATGTAAGCGGGAGCCAGGACAGTATTGGAATAGTTGAATCCAGGGGAAACAAAGGCGCAGGGAAGGTTTTGGCATCAGGTGTGCTGAGGCTGGGGCTGGTACCTTCCAAGCCTGTGACCTGTACCAACCGTGAAGGGCAGCAGGAATACCATCGCCTGCAAGTTCCAATCCAAGTCACTCAGCGTCCTGAAATATATCACTGTTTCTTCCCTGTCGCTGGATTAGAACTTCTTCCCTAACAGCACTCTGGTCTGCAGCGGTTCAAGAAAGCACCTCACCGCCACTTTCTAGAGGGAGAGACAATAAGTGCAGGCCCAGACACGTCCAGTGGAAGAATTTAAAGAATGTGGTGGTGCGTGGGTGTGCCAGAATATCAGTAGGAACATTGTGGGGAAAATCAAAGGTGAGATAATTGGGGTTTTGAAAGTGTAAGGGAATTTGCGGGATGGGTTATTTTTCTAGGAGAAAGGACAGTAAGAGGTAAGATACCAGACCCAGCTACAGGGCTCCCAACATAGTGGCCATTTTGGCAGCAATACAATGAAGAGATTTGCAGGCTTCTTTGTAACCTTGTTGACCACAGGCCTGACATCATCCCCATTTCCATTTTCCACTCCAATTATTCAATGGAACACCTCAGCGAACGAAAGTTTTCTTTCAAATCGGTTTCCTCAAATCAGGTAAAAGCTTTTCTTCCAAGAGCAAAAATGGAAAAAAATACTGTCTTCAAAAATTTCTTCTCTTAAATTTTGGATGCATCAGAAAGTGCGATGCGGGTGCAAGGGAACTTGGCAACGGTCACTCCTGCTTTGCCAGTCAAAAGTAAAGTTTCACTATCTTTCAGATGTCGCGGGATTAGAGGAAAGGTGAAAAGAAACCAAAAGTTGTTTAGTCGACGTAAAGTTTGGATATGAAAAGCACTGGGATTCAAGAGAGAACGTGACATAGTTAGTCAATGATAGCAGAGTATCATAAGCCCTAACTTAATGAGGGCGCGGTGTGCAGAGAATGTTTCTGAATGAGAGCACACTAAGAATAGAAACAGGAATTTCAGAGCTGCAATGTGCTAAGCAACTGGGGAGAGAGAAGAAAGGCCAATTTTTGGGCAATTGTTTCGTTGACCCACTTTTTATAGAGGTCGCATAGACACTGGGAGGGGTTTGGACAGTGAGCATGCTTTCAGTGTCCAATGGGGTCCAGGTTGTGTGAGAAACAGTAATTTTCCACAAATTGACCAGGGGTCTTGCTCACCGGCAGAGGAGGTCCTTCCAGCTGCTCAGGCAAAGCTGTAGCCTGCCTCTGTGGTAACAAAGAACAAAACAGCACAGGAAACAGGCCCTTCGGCCCAACAAGCCCGCGCCGCCATTTTAACATTCAGTGAGCGCCTCATTCCAATCTTCCTTCTACCTATGACCTTTGTCTATGCCTCCACAATAAAGAACAAAGAACAAAACAGCACGGCAAACAGGCCCTTTGGCCCAACGAGCCCGCGCCGCCACCCCGGTGTTCCCACCTCTACCCATGATCCCTGTCTATGTTTATAGATCTATGGATTAAAAACCAAATTTGAGACAATTTAGGGGGAATTTGTTTTGCTAATTAGCCTAAGAGCACATCTTTGGGATGTGGGAGGAAACCGGAGCACCCGGAGAAAACCCACGCAAGCACGGGGAGAATGCGCAAACTCCCACAGACACAGGCCCAAATCCATGTATCTGCACAGCACAGCGATAGTCACTGAGCTGTCGTGTTGCCCATCAAATGGTCCAGGTCAAGCGTACACTAACGACATGAAGCACTAGGATACTCTCGAAAAAAATCCAAGAGCAGTCCTCTCACGACCCATCGCGTGTATGCCCCTTGTTAGACAACAAGGTGGACCAAAGCACCTGTAGGATAAAAACAAGTACATCAATATCATCATCTATTTACACACTTCCCAGGGACTCCCAAGGCTCATGATCCCTATTTTAAATCAGTTTTCTATACCCCTCCATTCCCATTCTGTTCATGTGCCCATCTAAGTATTTCTTAAATAACTCCAGAGTACCTGCCTCCACCACTTTACTTGGCAGCGCATTCCATACCCCCACCACCCTCTGTGTGAAAAAACTCCCTCTAGCATCCAAATTATACCTTACCCCCTCACCCTAAGCCCGTGACCCCTCGTGCTATTCGAGTCCATCCTAGGAAAAAGCTTAACCCTGTTTACTCTATCTATACCCCTCATAATCTTGTACACCTCTATTAGATCTCCTCTAAGTCTACGTCTTTCTAAGGAAAACAGTCCAAATTTGCCTAACCTCTCCTCGTAACTCAGACCTTCCATACCAGGCAGGGATGCAAATTTAGAGAATTGTATGTGTGCCATATTGAGGGATAATTTAGGGACAATTTATTAACACCAGTCAGCCTACAAGCACGTTTTTGGGGCTGTGGGAAGAAACCGGAGCACCTGCAGAAAACCCACGCAAGCACGGGGAGAATGTGCAAACTAACAAAGGCAGGAGGGCCCTTCCAACTTGAAATGTTTTCTCAGCAACTTTTAAAATCTTCTACATGGGCCCACGCCCACCAGCATGGGGTCCCCTGCTTCAGTGGTCACAGCCGGAGTCAGCCAGGCAGAGAAGGTCACAAAGTCGGCATCCCCAGCTCTGTCACCAGGAGGCAGTCTCGGGCAGATGGCCCAGGGCCCAAGCCATGGAGGATTCTTCCTGGACCAAGACTTTATGGATCAGCTGAGTGTTATCAGGCGGTCTACCTAAATCCCCATGTCCCTCAGCACCTCCAGGCGTGTTGCTATTGTGAGTGGTGTGGAGTTTTTACTCTCCTCTCGGGGAATTACTTCCCGGAGGTACTCCTGAGTGGTTTGTTTCTGCTGTAAGTGTCCGCACCCACTGGGCAAAAGCAAGTTGCTGAAGCCTTTCAAATCCCAGGTACATCTGGCCAGACAATTTCCTGAGGGTGTAAAATTCCTGATGGTCACAAACTGGTATATATCAAATATCTCCCCTTCCATTGCCTCATTGTCAGTGCCACCCTCCTCAGGTAAGAGAGGGTAAGCCTCAGGAGCATTCTCTGAAAGCTTACTCCGCAGGAATAAGGACTACTGTTGGATTGGCCATGGCAATCATTTGAAAGGGATAGAGAAAGCTTCCAACACTGCTTCAACAAACTTAGGGATTAAATGAGTGAACCCTCAATCCTTCAGTCTAAGCTAGTGGTACCTTTAAGGGACACAGTTTAAAGTTTAACATTTATTTATTAGTGTCATACGTAGCCTTACATGAAGCTACTATGAAAATTCCCTAATTGCCACACTCCAGCGCGTGTTGGGTACGTTGAGGGAGAATTTAGCACGGCCAATCCATCCAACCAACACATCTCTTGGACTGTGGAAGGAAACTGAAGGAAACCCGTGTAAGAATATAAGACTCTCTATAAGACACGAGGAGAATGTGCAGACTCCACACAGACAGTGACCCAAGCCGGTCTCCGATGGTATGAAACAGCAGTGCCAACCACTGTGCCACTGTTGCTGCCCCCTGATTCCTGCCCCTCAGCTCGAGCTGTTTTCCCTTCCTGGACTAACATTCTCCCTTTTCCCTTCCTTGAAATTTCCCTGAAATTTGAATTTCCATTTGCTGCAATTTTAATCTCTTCACCGCTACACTCCCTGTATCATTCCTCTCAACTTTCACCTGTAACCGTTGGCCAACCCTTTTTAAAATGATGGATGTTCTGGTGAAATTCGAACGCTAAGTTAACTCTTCATGGAATAGCATTTCCTAATTCTCAAAAGTAACTCTCTCTGCAGCTTCTTACAAAGTGCTGGCATCAAAAATGGACTTTTTTACACTTTCGCAGGACAGACTCAAGGAAGTCTGTCCGCAGTTTCTTAACACTGGTCTCAAGGATTTATCTTCCCCACTCTCATTCTGGGTGAGGACTCCCAAGTTTGATATTGAGATCCCTCAGTTTGTTACAACCGGTCCCCAGGTGAGGTCACCAAGTTCATTACCCTCTGACCTTCTGTGGGAATACTCTCGGCATGCGCCCCAATTTGTTAGATTGCAAATGGGAATGTTCTGGTGGGGGGGGGGGGGGTGGTGGTGGATGGTGAATCAGCTCCCTTCCGTTATTCACCCATCACTCAGTCAGTCACAAGATGACTTCAGAAAGGACCCCTCTGCTTGTGGAGACCTTTTCCAATCCCAATGTCCTCAGAGAAGTCGATTTAATTAGGTTTTCTTGAGTTCAATAAAAAGTGAGCTTAATAACTATGAAATGTCAGGAACACAGACACAAAATAAAAATGAGAGGTGAGTCCAAAATTAATGTTAAAAAATATACAAATCCACCTTTGACCTTTCTGAGGAGTCAATGGTAAAATGTTGTGGATATTTGAGATTTGTGACTCCAGCAATGCTGCCCTCAGCAGTTGAATAGTTGATTTCAAGGTTCCAGGGCTTGGAGTTTAGCTGAAGTTATCCGGCTTCATTTTCAGTTTGAGAATTTGATATCTTGGCTTCCTTCAGCAATCTGAAAGATAGCAACTTTTATTTTAACTGGCAAAGCAGGAGAGACCATTGCTGTCTTTCCCTGTTTCTGCGTCATACTTTCTGATACATCCAGCACTCGTCCACACACTAGGCTTTGCGGTTGGCTTTGCATCCCAGACCCTTGCATATTTCTGGGAAGGGGAAAACTTCAGAAGATGTCTGGGCATAATTTACTGGATATAATCCCTGTGAAGAAGATAATCAGCTGCCATTATCTCCACAGGAGATGGCACTTCACATTTTCATTGTTAATTCCTTTGAAATATCTGTCTATTTGGGAAAGGGTGTGACATTCTATTGTAATTCTTACCATAACACCCACTCAGGAAACCCTTGGACAGTCCCTAAATTTTACATTCTCAGTTTCCATACTATTTTGGTCTGTAAGTCCATTTTAAAAAACACGTGTTTTATTTAAAAATCCAATTTGGCCACATATAATTGGGGTTTTGCTCCATCATCAAGGAGAAAATGATTGGAAAATTACAATCTGTTAATTGCTTTTATAGGACATTAGATTAGCTGGATTAGCTAGTCTAAGAGACATGTTAGAAAACGCTTCTACATGCAGAGAATGGGGGACATTTGGAACTTTCTTCCTCAAGTGTTCCAAGGTTATGTTTAAGCCTGAGATAGACACATTATTATAGAGGAGCAGTGTCGAGAGATATGAGCCTAGAGCAACTACATGGAGTTAGGCCACAGAACAGCCATGATCTTATTGAATGGCAGAGTGGGCTTAAGGGCCTACTCTTACCCTTATGTCCTTATGTTCCCAGTGTTCTGTTCGGAAAAGGATGGGCATTCCGCACAGATCCCTCCTCCAAGAAGGAAGTTGTAGCTGGTTGGTACTGGTAAATGGGCCAAAGGGCTAGGAGGTTGTACTTGAGACTGGCCTCAAACCCCCCCCCCCTCACTCCAGGTCTGAATTCAAGTCAAGGCCAAAGATTAATGACCTCACACATTCCTCAGGGAGACACTAGCCAATCATTCTGTTAGTGTTCCAGGATTGGTCAATGTATTCCTGACTGGGGATTGGTCAGCCTCTTAATGCTTGAGGGATTGGTGAGTATGTTCGTTTTTTGTTTTGATCACAGAATGGGTCCTTCACGTGCTGGGCCAGAATTTATTGCCAATCCCTAATTATATAAGAAATAGGAGCAGGAGTCGGCCATCCAGCCCCTCGAGCCTGCCCCGCCATTCAATTAGATCATGGCTGATCTGTAGTGGATCAGTTCCAATTTCCCGCTTTCTCCCCGTAACCCCTAATTCCCTTGTCTATCAGAAATCTATCTACCCGTGACTTAAATATACTCAGTGAGGTAATTCAACTCCACCACTTCAATGGGCAGAGAATTCCAGAAATTCACCACCCTCTGAGAGAAGAAGTTCCTCCTCAAAGGGAAGGAACTTCTTCACTTGAATTGAATGGCTTGCGAGGCTGTTTCAGAGGGCGTTTAGAGTCAGCCATTTTGCTGTGGCTCTGGACTCACATGTAGGCCAGACCGGATAAGGAAGGCAGATTTCCGTCTGTGAACCCGGTGGATCTTTATGGTAATGAGGTAATGAGTTTTCTAGTCAACGTTTGACTTTCAATTAGGTTACGAGGAGGAGTGGGGACACAGCGGTTAGCACTGCTGCCTCCCAGTGCCAGGGACACGGGTTCAATTCCGGCCTGAGGTCACTGTCTGTGTTGAGTCTGAACTTTCTCCCTGTGGCTTTGCTCTCTGATTTCCTCCCACACTCCAAAGATGTGCGGGTTAGGTTGATTGTCCATGCTAAATTGACCCTAGTGTCAGGTGTTTAGCAGAGGAAATATTTGGGTTACAGGGATAGGCCCTGTGTGGGATTGTGATCGGTACAGACTCAATGGGCTGAATGGCCTCTTTCTGCACTGTAGGGATTTTATGATTGATTTTTATTGGACCAAATTTCATCTCTCTTGTCTGTAGTTTCTGGCCTTATTCTTGTTACCTTTTCTGAATAAGTGTGTAATGTTTGCAATTCTCTAATCTTCGAACATCTCCCCTGTGTCTGGAGAAAGCTGGAAGATTATGACCAGCACCCCTACAATTTCCATTTACACTTCTTTCAATGCCCTCTGTATCTCATCCAATCCTACAATTTCAAAAACCAACAGATTATTTGACCTGGAACCCATCTAGGAACAGAATTTCCTCCTCTATATCCATCTATTGGGTAGCATCTGCCTCCTTGGTAAAGACTGATGCGAAATACTAATTAAATACCTTATCCATGTTCTAGGTGTAAAACCCCTTTATGGTCCCTAATCGGACTGACTCCTCATTTTATTATCTATGTGCCTCTTGAAGATTTTGGGATTCTCTTTTGGCTGTCAGTCTTTTCTCCTGATCCCTTCGCTTCTGTCCCGCAAGTGGAGGATGTGGTCAAGAAGGCGTACGGTGTACTGGCCTTCATTAATTGAGGGATTGAGTTTAGGAGTCGGGAGGTAATGCTGCAACTTCATAAGACCCTTGTCAGACCCCACTTGGAGTACTGGGCGCAGTTCTGGTCGCCTCACTATAGGAAGGATGTGGAAGCTATTGAGAGGGTGCAGAGGAGATTTACAGCGATGTTGCTTGGATTGGGGGGCATGCCTTATGAAGATAGGCTGAGACAGCTGGGACTCTTCTCCCTGGGGAGACGAAGGTTGAGAGGCGACCTGATAGAGGTTTACAAGATGTTGAGAGGAATAGACAGGGTGGATTCTTGGAGGCTATTTCGCAGGGCTGAAATGGTCGCTACGAGAGGACACAGATTTAAGGTGCTGGGGAGCAAGTGCAGAGGAGATGTTAGAAGTAAGTTTTTCACTCAGACGGTGGTTGTGAATGGAATCGGCTGCCATCGGTGGTGGTAGAGGCAAACTCACTGGGGTCTTTTAAGAAACTTCTGGATGAGTACATGGGATTTAATGGGATTGGGAGTTACAGATAGTTCTATGGCCTGGTAGGTATAGATATGATCGGCACAACTTGTGGGCCGAAGGGCCTGTTTGTGCTGTAGTGTTCTATGTTCTCTAATGAGCTTTTTCACCTCCTCTCTGAACATTCTGTATTCCTGTTGTATTTTCTACCTGACACCTGTTATGTACACACTTCCTCTTCCTTATCTTAATGTCAATCTCTTTTGTTATCCAGCGAGCTCTGGATTTGTTTGTCCTATCTTATTCTTTTAAGGGATTATACCTTGTCTGGACCATTTCTGTTTTGAAGGTAGCCCACTGTTTTTCCCACCAATGTTTCATTCCAGTCTAACTGGCCCAGAACCATTCTATCTGTATTGAAATCCACTCTCCCCCATTTTTACTCTAAATTGTCTATTAGCCTTTTCGATCATTATCCTAAACCTCACAATACAATGATTTGATTTATTATTGTCACATGTATTAACATACAGTGAAAAGCATTGTTTCTTGGGCGCTATGCAGACAAAGCATACCATTCATAGAATCATAGAACACCACAGTGTAGAAAGAGGCCCTTTGGCCCATTGAGTCTGCACCGAACAGAATCCCACCCAGACCCTACCCCCATATCCCTACATATTACACCCACTAATCCCTCTAACCTACGCATCCCTCGACACTAAGGGACAATTTCTAGCACGGCCAATCAACCTAACATGCACATCTTTGGACTGTGGGAAGAAGCTGGAGTACCCGGAGGAAACCCATGTAGACACAAGGAGAATGTGCAAACTCCACACAGGCAGTAACCCCAGCGGGGAATCGAACCCAGGTCCCTGGAGCTGTGAAGTAGCAGTGCTAATCACTATGCCACCATGCCGCTCATAGAGAAGGAAAGGAGAGAGTGCAGAATACAGTGTTACAGCCATAGCTAGGGCATAGAGAAAGGTCAACTTAATATGTTGATAGGTCCATTCAAAAGTCTGACAGCAGCAGGGAAGAAGCTGTTCTTGGTACGTGACCTCAGACTTATGTATCTTTTTTCTAACCTCGGAACGTGGAAGAGAGAATGTCTGGGGGGCATGGGGACCTCAATTATGCTGGCTGCTTTCCTGAGGCAGCAGGAAGTGCAGACAGAATCAATTAGATCGGAGGCTGGTTTGAGTGATGGACTGGGCTTCATTCACCACACTTTGTAGTTCCTTGTGGTCTTGGGCAGAGCAGGAGCCCATACCAAGCTGTGATACAACCAGAAAGAATGCTTTCTGTGGCATATCTGTAAAAGTTGGTGAGAGTCGTAACTGACGTGCCACGTTTTCTTAATCTTCCGAGAAAGTAGAGGCGTTGATGGGCTTTCTTAACTATAATATTGGCATGAGGGGTCCGGGACAAGTCCCCAATGATCATTTCCAAAATGTTCCCCCACTGACATTTAGTCCACCTCGTTTCCAAGGACCAGGTCCAACAGGGGCTTTGACGAAGGGTCAAAATGTTGGCTCTATTCTCTCTCCACACGTGCTGTCAGACCAGCATTTTCTGTTTTTGTTTCAGATTTCAGCATCTACAGTATTTTAGTTTTGTTTTAGAGAATCTTTTCTTGTTGGATTGAACAGGAAATTCTCCTGTACTTAATGGGCCCTTCTCCACCCTTAACACCGCCATTGTCCTGGTCTGCATTCGGATAATTAAAGTCCCCCATTACCATTACTCCATAATGTTTACATCTCTGTAATTTCCCTGTAGATTTGTCAGGGGTAAGTTTTTCACTCAGAGGGTGGTGGGTGAGTGGAATCGGCTGCGGTCAGTGGTGGTGGAGGCAAACTCGCTGGGGTCTTTTTAAGAGACTTCTGGATGAGTACATGGGATTAAATGGGATTGAGAGTTATAGATAGGCCTGGTAGGTAGGGATATGATTGGTGCAGCTTGTGGGCCGAAGGGCCTGTTTGTGCCGTAGTGTTCGATGTTCTATTTGTTTTGCTACATCATCCTTACAGGTTAGCAATCTACAGGTTACACTGAGAAATGTAGTTGCACCTTTATTTTGTTCCTTAGCTCCAGTTAAATTGATTCTGTCCTTGGACCATCTGATCAGTCGGTACCTTTCTAACTGACAGTTTATTTGTCTTTCAGAATTGTTTCCAAATAGCTTGCCCACCACCAGAGTCAGGCTGACCAGTCTATACATTTCTGCCCCATCCCTGCACCCTTGTTAGATGATGATACGATGTCCATATACTTCCAATGTTCCTGGACCTCATCTTATCCAATGAGAATTGGACAATGATCCTCAGAAACTGATCCTAATCAGCAATGTCTACATCCTTTGAATGAGTTAAAAAAAAAAATTCCAACAAACGGCCAATCCTCAAACATAACCCTTGAGGCGCGATGGTTTGAGTTATGAGGAGAAACTGGATAGATTGGGATTTTTTCCTCTGGAGTGTAAGAGGCTGAAGGGTGACCTTATAGAGGTCTATACAATAATGAGGGACACAGACCAGTTAGATAGTCGATATCTTTTCCCAAAGGTAGGGGAGTCTAAAACTAGAAAGCATAGCTTTAAGGTGAGAGGGGAGAGATACAAAAGTGTCTAGAGGGGCAAATTTTTCA
The DNA here is from genome assembly GCA_024679065.1 of Sphyrna mokarran. NCBI lineage: Eukaryota > Metazoa > Chordata > Chondrichthyes > Carcharhiniformes > Carcharhinidae > Sphyrna > Sphyrna mokarran. The sequence continues at coordinate 49,050,653 of JAGIQG010000021.1, read as the reverse complement.
CACAGAGGGTGGTGAGTGTCTGGAATCAGGTCCAGAAGTAGTAGTAGAGGTGGGTATAATTTTGTCTTTTAAAAAGCATTTAGATAGTTACATGGGTACGATGAGTATAGAGGGAAATGGGCCAAATACGAGCAATTGGGACTAGTTTAGAGATTTTTTAAAAAATGGTGGCATGGAAAAGTTGAGCCGAAAGGCCTGTTTCCATGTTGTAAACCTCTATGACTCTATAACCCACTGATTTATCCTCAGTTCTTTTCCTCCTCGGCTTCCTTCAATAGCCTGGGATACAATCCGTCTGGTTCTGGCGATTTATCCACTTTCAAGTATTTCTTCTCTGGGTCTGCTTATTGTATCTAATATTTCACACTCCTCTTTAGTTAGACTGTCCGCATCATCCCTCTCCTTAGTGAAGACAGAGGCAGTGTACTCATTGAGAACACTGCTCACACTTTCTGCTTCAGTTTGATGATTGGCTACTGTGTTAGAGTTTGAGAATTGGTCGTTTGTTAGAGACTTTTTATTTATTCTAGAGAAGTAGAGATAGCTAACCAACGTTTATTGTACATCCTTAATTGCCCATGAGAATGTGAGCTGTCTTCTTTAACTGTTGCAGTCCACGAGGTGTAGGTACACGCCGAGTGCTGTTATACTTCCAAGTCAGGATGATGAGTGATTTGGAGGGGAATTTCGAGTTGGTGGTGTTGCCATGTGTCTGCTGGCCTTGTCCTTCTAGCTGGTAGCGATTGTGGGTTTGGAAGATGTTGTCTAAGGAGGCTTGACACATTCCAGCAGTATATATTGGTACATACTGCTGTGCACTGGTGGTGGAGGGAGTGAATATTTGGACGTCGGGTGATAATCAATCAAACTGCTTTGTCCTGGATGGTGTCGAGCTTCTTGAGTGAGTGGAGCTGCACTCATCCAGGCAAGTGGAAATTGTTCCATTGCACTCCTGTAGGTGGTAGACAGGGCATTGGGCAGTCAGGAGGTCACAACAGGATTCCTAGCTTTTGACCTGCTCCTGTAGCTACCGTATTTATATGGCTAGTACAGTTCAGTTTCTGGTCAATAGTAACTCCCGATAGTGGACGATTTAGCGATGGTAATGCCAGTGAATGTCAGATGGTTAAATCTTCTCTTGTTGGAGATGTTCATTGCCTGATACTTGTGAGGTGCGAATGTTATTGCCGCTTGTTAGGCCAAGCCTGGATATTGTCCATGTTTTGCTACGTTTGAACATGGATTGCTTCAGTATCTGAGGAATCGTGAATGGCGCTGAACATTGCACGATCATTCCCAATTCTGCCATTATGATGGAGGGAAGGTCTTTGCTGATGAAGCTGAAGATTATTGGGCCTACCCTGAGGATCTCCTGCAGTGATGTCCTGGAGCTGAGATGATGGAGCTCCAATCACCACAACCATCTTCCTTTGTGCCAACAAGCGGGGAGATTTCTCCCTGATTCCCGTTGACTTGTTTTGCTAGGCCTCCTTGATGTCACACGTGGTTGAATGCTGCTTTGATGTCAAGGGTTGTCACTGTCACCTCACCTTCTGGCTTTCAGTTCTTTTATCCATGTTTAAACCAAGGCTGTAACGAGGTCAGGAGCTCAGTGACTCTCTTGAAACCCAAACAGAACAGGTTATTGTGAGTAAGTGCTACTTGGTAGTGTTGTTGACAACACTATCCAACAGGCAGTTCGATCCACCTTGTTGTCCAACAAGGGGCATACACGCGGTGGGTTGTGCGAGGGCTGCTCTTGGATGTTGCTTTGAGAGTTGCCTAATGCTTCACGTTGTTAGTGTACACTTAACCTGGACCATCTGACAGGCAACACAACAGCTCAGTGACTATCACTGTGCAGATACATGGATTTGGGCTGGTATCTGTAGGAGTTTGCACATTCTCCCTATGCTTCCATGGGTTTTCTCCGGGTGCTCCTCCCACACCCCAAAGGTGTGTTCTTAGGCTGATTGGTGAAACAAATTGGGGAGACAATTTAGGGATAATCTGTTTCCCAATGTGGATTTCCATAAACATAGACAAGGGTCATGGGTAGAAGAGGGAACTCACGCTAATTAAAATGGCGGCGCTGGCTCGTTGGGCCAAAGAGCCTGTTTCCCGTGCTGTGTTGTTCTTTGTTCTTTGAAATACAGCAGTAACTGATCTGCTTTTCATGGACAAGATATACCTGGGCAATTTTCCAGTTTGTTGGGTCTATGTCCATCTTTTGTCTCTGTAGAATGAACAATAAATTTCAGAGCAAGTACTCAAGAGGATAAATTTTACAGTGCTATAGGTAACAGCTGAGAGAATTCTGGCAAAGTGCTGGTTCAGACACAATGGGTCTCTGAATGTTCTTTGCTCTGATTATGTGGAACAGAATGATTCTGCACTTTCCCATCTGACTGTCTCTTACCTTCTTTCAGTGAGTTGCCGGTGCTGATCTCTCGCATGCAGAAGAATGGTGATCAAGTAGAGAAAGATATTCTGGACACTGAGGATAAACTGCGAGCGGTGAGTAGGATTTCTTCATTTGAGAATCCCAAAGACGGCACAATGTTTAGCACTAACAGTGCCAGGGACCCGGGTTCAATTGCAGCCTTGAGTGACTGTTTTGTGTGGTCCGTGTGTTCTCCCTGTGTCTGCGTGAGTTTCCTCCCACACTCCAAAGATGTAGAGGTTAGGTGGATTAGCTGTGGGGGATGTGTGGTTGCAGGGATGAGGTGGGGGAAGTCCTGGGTATGATACTCTGTCAGAGAGCCAGTATAGACTCGATGGGCTGAATGGCCTCTTCTGCACTGTGAAGCAATAACATAGGACCTGGTCCAAGTTGACAAGTGTGCCAGGGACCAAGAGGTTAAGGAAAAAAGCACGGGCAGATGAAAGAAAGCAATTTATTTATCTACCTTAACGCACCTCTTGATTTTTACTTTGATCTTTGAAGTGAATTCAGGTATTTTTGAAATATATTTCCAGTTGTAATGTTAGGATGAAGAGCAGCCTGTTTGCACAGAGCAAGCTCCCACTGTCAATAATAAATAAGTGGTCAGATTTAGTGAGGGTTAACTTGTCAGGATACCAGGAGATCTCCCCTGTAGTTGCCAAAGTGTTACAGATAGTGCGACTACCTGTAACCCCCATAACTTGCCTGGGTTTGCAAAACCTCACTTACTGTGCTGTCTGGAGACAATACCCATCTCTTTAACCTAATGCTCCCTCCACTCACATTGTCGGCCACTTTAAGACTTGAATAGCAGGTTTGCTGTAAAGATTCACATTCTAATCAGTAATCTGTAAACTGTCTGTGCTGTTATATGCTCTATCTGAGGCTAGAACACTCCACTCACTTGACAAAGGGGCAAACCCAAAAGCTTGTGGGTTTCTTATCAAATAAACCTATTGGACTTTAATGTGGTGTCGTGAGATTTCTTACTAAGATAGTCTGTTAGAGAATAGTGCAGACAAATGGCCTCTTCTGCGCTGTGGCGGGTTCTATGAATCTCTGAGCGGGAAGATTGGAGTGAAAAGTGGACAGGATGTGGTGCGATTAGGACACAGGCAGCAAAGTATAAGGTTATGGAGCAAGGTTATGGGGGGCGGTGGGATCCTAAGTAGTTGGGGTGCTGAGAGGGATGAGAGTAAGGGGGTTATAGAAGAGAGATGTAAAACACAGCGGTGTACGGGTGGAGTGGGGCATGGTTTGAGATGCGTATACTTCAATGCAAGGAGTATTCGCAATAAGGGGGAGGAACTTGCAGCTTGGACCAGTACCTGGAACTTCGATGTTGTGGCCATTTCAGAGACTTGGGTAGAGCAGGGACAGGAATGGATGTAGCAGGTTCCGGGGTACAAATGCTTTAGTCGGAGTAGAGAAGGAGGTAGAAGGGGGGGAGGAGTGGCGTTATTGGTCAAAGACTGTATCACGGTGATAGAAAAGAAGTTGATGAGGACTTGTCTGTTGAGGTAGTATGGGCTGAGATTAGAAACAGGAGAGGAGAGGTCACCCTGTTGGGAGTCTTTTACAGACCTCCTAATAGTTCTAGAGAGGTTGAGGAAAGGATTGCGAAGTCAATTCTGATTAGGAGTGCAAGTAGTAGGGTAATTGTGATGGGGGACTTTAACTTTGCTAATATTGATTGGAATAGCTATAGCTCTAGCTCGTTAGAGGGGTCAGTTTTCGTACAGAGTGTGCAGGAAGGTTTTTTGACTCAGTATGTAGAGAGGCCAACTAGAGGTGAGGCTACATTGGATTTGGTGCTGGGCAATGAGCCAGACCAGGTGTTAGGCTTGGAAGTTAGTGAACATTTTGGTGATAGTGACCACAATTCGGTTACGTTCACCTTAGTGATGGACAAGGATAGGCATGAAGCTGGGGGCTGTAGTTATAGCTGGGGGAAGGGTAATTATGAGGCCATCAGGAGAGAATTAGGGTGCATAGATTGGACTAGGGAACTACAGGGACTGGGAACATCTGGAATGTGGTGCTTATTCAAGGAGCAGCTGCTGCGAGTCCTTGATAAGTATGTCCCTGTCAGGCAGGGAGGAAATGGTCGAGTAAGAGAGCCTTGGTGTACGAAAAAAGTTGATTTGCTGGTTAAGAAGAAAAAGGAGGCTTATGTTAGGATGAGGCTTGAAGGCTCAGATAGTGCAATGGATAGCTATAGATTAGCCAGGAAGGAGGTAAAAAGTGAATTGAGGAGAGCTAAGAGGGGACACGAGAAGATGTTGGCTGATAGGATTAAGGAGAATCCTAAAGCTTTCTTTCGATATGTTAAGAATAGAAGATTGGTTAGGGCAAGATTAGGGCCAGTCATAGACAGCAGTGGGAAGTTGTGCGTGGAGCCTGAAGAGATTGGTGAGGCACTGAATAAATATTTCTCTTCGGTATTCACGCAGAGTGCTGGAAATGTAGCTGTGGAGAGCACTGAGGTACAGGGTTGCAAATGGGGGAGTATTGTAGTAGATAGGGAGGATGTGTTAGAAATTCTCGAGGGTTTGAAGTTGGATAAGTCACCTGGGCCGGACGGGATTTACCCTAGGATTCTCTGGGAGGCAAGAGAGGAGATTGCAGAGTCTCTGGCTCTGATCTTCAGGTCCTCGTTGGTTACGGGTGTGGTTCCGGAGGACTGGAGGATAGCGATGTGGTCCCATTGTTTAAGAAGGGGAAGAGGGACCTTCCAGCGAATTATAGGCCAGTGAGTCTTACTTCTGTTGTGGGCAAGGTATTGGAGAGAATTATTAGGGATAGGATTTATAGTTATTTAGAGAGAAATGAAGTGATTGGGGACAGTCAGCATGGTTTCGTGAAGGGTAGGTCATGCCTTACTAACCTCATTGAGTTTTTTGAGAAAGTGACCAGAGAGGTGGATGGGGGTAAGGCGGTTGATGTAGTATATATGGACTTTAGTAAGTCGTTTGATAAGGTGGCCCATGGAAGACTTCTGCAGAAAATGCAGATGTATGGGATAGAGGGTGATTTAGCTAATTGGGTTAGGAATTGGCTAGCAGATAGAAGACAGAGGGTGGTGGTTGATGGGAGATATTCATCGTGGAGTTCGGTGACAAGTGGTGTACCTCAGGGGTCTGTTTTGGGGCCCTTGCTGTTTGTAATTTTTATAAATGATCTGGATGAGGGTATTGAGGGAGGGATCAGTAAATTTGCAGATGATACTAAGGTTGGTGGTGTGGTAGATAGTGAAGAGGGGTGTTTTAGTTTACAGAGTGACTTGGACAAGTTGCAGAGCTGGGCCGAGAGGTGGCAAATGGAGTTTAATGTGGAAAAAGGTGAGGTAATGCACTTTGGCAGGAACAATAAATGTGTAGAGTATAGGGCTAATGGTAGGGCTCTTAATAGTGTTGAGGAACAGAAGGATCTTGGTGTATGTGTCAATAGATCACTGAAAGTAGGCAGGCAAGTGGATAAAGTTGTTAAGAAGGCATATGGAGTCTTAGCTTTTATTGGTAGGGGGATTGAATTTAGGAGCCGCAGCATCATGTTGCAACTGTACAAAACTCTAGTGCGGCCGCACTTGGAGTATTGTGTGCAGTTCTGGTCGCCACATTATAAGAAAGATGTGGAGGCATTGGAGAGGGTAAAGAGGAGGTTTACCAGGATGTTGCCTGGTATGGAGGGCAGGTCCTAGGAAGAGAGGTTGAAGGATGTGAGGTTGTTTTCGTTAGAAAGGAGGCGGCTAAGAGGGGATCTTATTGAAGCATATAAGATGATTAGAGGTTTAGATAGGGTGGACAGTGATAGCCTTTTTCCTAGGATGGAGAAAGCGAGCACGAGGGGACACAGCTTTAAATTAAGGGGTATGAGTTATAGGACGGATATCAGAGGTAGGTTCTTTACTCAAGAGTGATTAGGGAGTGGAATGCCCTGCCTGCAGCTGTTGTAGATGCGCCAAGTTTGGTGGCGTTTAAGAGGTTAATTGATAAGTATATGGAAGAGAAGGGAATGGTTTAGTTTGAAGGGGCATTGCTTTTTATTTTGGTCGGCACAACATCGAAGGCCGAAGGGCCTGTTCTGTGCTGTAATGTTCTATGTTCTGTGTTCTATGTTCTATAAAGCATGATAGGCTGGTGAGCAGGGTGTTGCAATAGTCTGGTCTAGATGTCAGGACACATGAGTGAAGGTTTTAGCAGAAAAATGAGTTGAGATGGGTGTGAAATGAGACTGCGTTGAGGAGGTGAAGAAGGGGTGGTCTTAATTCCTGTGCAGGGTCAGATATACCATCAAGATCACAAACAGTGATTCAGCCTCACACTGCGTGGGAAGGGATTGGGGAAGGGATGGAATTTGGAGGAAAGACCCAATATATAACTGGAAGAATTTTTTGACACCCATTCCTAGATGGTGGGTAAGCAGTCTGATAATTTAGTGGAGCGGTGTTGAGAGGTGGGGGACTGATGTGGTCAGTGTACTAACTTAACTTTGGGCAGTATGTAGATGAGAGATGGTGGGGAGGGACAGGGTCAATGACAGACACTTGGACAACACCAGAGGTTCTGGTACAGGAATCGGAAGAGACACCATTGCAGGAGATGTTATGATTAGATAGAGAGTAATTTATAACCTGGTAGAATTGACACAAACTCGGGAAAGGAATGTTTCATGATAGAAAGTGCGTGCAGATATGGCTCTTTATATTGTAGACATGATCCTTTTCTCCTGATTGATTTCAGGACAAACTAAACTACCAAAATAAACGTCCGTTCAAGTACGAGACAGCAACCAATGAGAACTTGGCCCGTTCGGAAGTGTTGCTTAAGGACCTCTTCCTGGATGCGGACAAGGCAAAGAAACTGAAACACCCACAGGCATCTGAGATCGAAACTGAGTGAGTGGAGGCCGGGGTTAATAGCCTGGAGAGTATGGGTTCAAACCCCTCTCAGGAAATAAGAGAATTTTAATTCTAGAAAATCTGGGAGTAAAAAGCTACTAACAATAAAAATGAAGTTGTTTGATTGCCTGATAAAACCAAATTGATTGACAAGTGTCTTTTGGAGATGGAAACTAGAGGTCTTTACCCAGTCAGGGATTTTGTGTGCCCCAGGTCCAAAACCATTATGGTTGATTCTTAGCGGAAGTGATCATTAAACCCATGGATTGGAAAATTTCACCACCAACTATCCCAACACTTGGAGAATGAATGAAATCCACACAGACAGTGGCATCTTGGTTAGTTGCTGCCTTGTAGGATCTGGGTTCAATTCTGGCCTCGGGTCACAGTCTGTGTGAAGTTTGCACATTCTCCCCGTGTCTGCGTGGGTTTTCCTCCGGGTGCTCCGGTTTCCTCCCACACTCCAAACACGTGCTGGTGAATTGGCAATGCTAATTGACTCTAGTGTCCAACTGCTTAGCAGTGTAAATTTATGGGGATACAGGGATAGGACCCTGGGTGGGATGCTGCACTGTTGGGATTCGATGATATTTTGTTTCAAACACCCGACCACACTGGTGTTATCGCACTGCACCGACACCCATATTGGCAGAGATTTGAACAGCAGAGCAATGCACAGAATAATAAAGAAAGTCCAAGGTCAGTTTGGAAGGAGGAAGCAATCTGGGATGGGGGGAGGGTACGGGAGCAAGCAATTGCAGACCAATGTGAGCTTGAACTCATCAAGTTTTGTGCCTGTGTCATGTTCATAGATCATAGAATCATAGAACCTTCCAGTGTAGAAAGAGGCCCTTTGGCCCATCGAGTCAGCACCGAACACAATCTCACCCAGGCCCTACCCCCATATCCCTATATATTATACCCACTAATCCCTTTAACCTACACATCCCTGGACACTAAGGGGCAATTCATTAGCATGGCCAATCAACCTAACCCCGTATTACATAGAACATAGAACATAGAACATTACAGCACAGAACAGGCCCTTCGGCCTTCGATGTTGCGCCGACCAATATAAAAAGCAATGCCCCTCCAAACTAAACCATTCCCTTCTCTTCCATATACTTATCAAATAACCTCTTAAACGCCACCAAACTTGGCGCATCTACAACTGCTGCAGGCAGGGCATTCCACTCCCGAACCACCCTTTGGGAAAGAACCTACCTCTGATATCCGTCCTATAACTATCACCCCTTAATTTAAAGCTGTGTCCCCTCGTGCTAGCTTTCTCCATCCTAGGAAAAAGGCTATCACTGTCCACCCCATCTAAACCTCTAATCATCTTATATGTTTCAATAAGGTCTCCTCTTAGCCGCCTTCTTTCTAACGAAAACAACCTCAAATCCCTCAGTCTCTCTTCATAAGATCTGCCCTCCATACCAGGCAACATCCTGGTAAACCTCCTCTGTACCCTCTCCAATGCCTCCACATCTTTCTTATAATGTGGGGACCAGAACTTCACACAATACTCCAAGTGCGGCCGCACTAGAGTTTTGTACAGTTGCAACATGACGTTGCGGCTCCGAAATTCAATCCCCCTACCAATAAAAGCCAAGACTCCATATGCCTTCTTAACAACCTTCTCGACTTGACTGCCTATGGGATGTATTGGTTCACATCCCAGGCCATTCCAAACACACAGAGTCATGGGCATGTGGATAGCATCAGGGACTTAGAACATAGAACGTTATAGTGCAATACAGGCCCTTCGGCCCTCAGGACTAGAGGGCACAGCCTCAAGATTGGCGGGGGGGGGGGGCAGTTCACATCAGAGTTGCGGAGAGATTTCTTCACGCAAAGGGTGGTGAATCTTTGGAAATCTCTGCCTGATGAGGTGGTCGAGGCTTCCTCACTGAATATGTTCAAGTCAAGAGTGGATAGGTTTTTAATTGAACTAAGGGTTACGGAGAGAAAGCGGGTAAGTGGAACTGATCCACTACAGATCAGCCATGATCTTATTGAATGGCGGGCTAGGCTCGAGGGGCTGGATGGCCAACTCCTGCTCCTATTTCTTATATTGCACCGACCAGTGGAACCAATCTAATGACCCTCTAATCTAAACTATTCCAATATTATCCATCTGTCTATCCACTGACCATTTGAACGCCCTTAAAGTTGGCGAGTTCACAACTGCTGCAGGCAGGGCATTCCACGCCCTTACTACCCTCTGAGTAAAGAACCCACCTCTGACATCCGTCCTATAACTACCACCCCTTAATTTAAAGCTATGTCCCCTCGTGTTATCCATCACATAGACTTGGACAATCACCGCTAAGGAATAACAGATATCCATTGGTGAGTTGTAGACAGAGATTTACAAAGGGGCCCAGACGATTTATATATAGAATAAAGTATATGAGGGAGTGAGATACAGATTGGGGTTTAGGGCTATTTACATAGAATAACAAATGCTCAGGAGTGATGGATCTTGGTTGGTTTGTATTTGGAATGTTAGATACTGGGCAGTGAGTTACAGGCTGGAATCTAATCATGGGGTTCCTATCTTGAATAGGAACTCAAGAATGTAGATGGGCTGAAGGATTTATTTGGATAGGAGGGAAAGTCTGAGTCACTGCTGACAACTAAAATGGGGATAGAAATCAGGGGCAGTATGGTAGCACTGCTGCTTCACAGCTCCTGGGTTCGATTCACGGCTTGGGTCACCGTTTATCTGCAGATGGCACATTCTCCTCATGTCTGCCTGGGTTTCGTCTGGGTACTCCAGTTTTCTCCCACAGTCCAAAGATGTGCGGGTTAGGTTGATTGGTGCAAGCTAAGAAATTGCCTCTTAGTGTCCAGGGATGTGTAGGTTAGAGGGATTAGTGGGTATGATATGGGGGTAGGGCCTGGGTGAGATTGTGTTGGGTGCAGACTCGATGGGCTGAAGGGCCTCTTTCTGCACTGTAGGGTTCTATGATTCATTGTGCAAAACAGGAAGATTCACTGCAAGGTTCATCAGGAGGACCGTATTGTCATTTTTAACATGTTTATTGTTTGTTTTTTGTTTAGTATTAAGAAAATGCATGAGCGCTGGGTGCAACAGTGCTCAGTATATCGAGACCTCTATGAGAAGCTTGAAATCCCCAAGGCGGATAATTCTGTGGATTGGCCTGACATTCTGAGACAGAAGCAGGTACAGTTCCCATTTTCCACTAACCCCCCTCACTGGGAGGTCGGGATACACAACTGGAGACTGCATCAATCCATTTAGAACATAGAACGCAGAAAAACTACAGCACAAACAGGGCCTTCGGCCCTTACCTACCATATCCTTACCTAACAGGCCTGTCTATAACCCTCAATCCCATTTAATCTCATATACTCATCCAAAAGTCTCTTAAAAGACCCCAGCAAGTTCGCCTCCACCACCACTGACGGCAGCCGATTCCACTCACTCACCACCCTCTGAGTGAAAAACTTACCTCTAACATCTCCTCTGTACTTGCCCCCCAGCACCTTAAACCTGTGTCCTCTCGCAGTGACTATTTCAGCCCTGGGAAATAGTCTCCGAGAATCCACTCTACCTATTCCTCTCAACATCTTATAAACCTCTATCAGATCGCCTCTCAACCTTCTCCAGGGAGAAAAGACCGTGGCCATATCCCCTGAAATACACCAAATCAAATTTTCTGTGTCTACTGACATACAGTGGCTTTCAATCCAAAATCTCAATCCCCCTCTTCAAATCCATCCCTGCCCTCACTCTGCCCCGATCAGTGTAACCTCATAGAACATAGAACATAGAACATAGAACATAGAACATTACAGCGCAGAACAGGCCCTTCGGCCCTCGATGTTGCGCCAACTAATTAGGAACAAGCAGTGACCCTCTAACCTAAACCATTCCCTTTTCATCCATAAACTTATCTACTAACCTCTTAAACGCCACCAAACTTGGTGCATCTACAACTGATGCAGGCAAGGCATTCCATACCCTTACCACCCTCTGGGTAAAGAACCTACCTCTGACATCTGTCCTAAAACCACCACCCCTTAATTTAAAGCAATGTCCCCTCGTGCTAGCTTTCTCCATCCTAGGAAAAAGGCTATCACTGTCCACCCTATCTAAACCTCTAATCATCTTATATGTTTCAATAAGGTCTCCTCTTAGCCGCCTTCGTTCTAACGAAAACAACCTCAAATCCCTCAGCCTCTCTTCATAAGACCTGCCCTCCATACCAGGCAACATCCTGGTAAACCTCCTCTGTACCCTCTCCAATGCCTCACATCTTTCTTATAATGCGGGGACCAGAACTGTACACAATACTCCAAGTGCGGCTGCACTAGAGTTTTGTACAGTTGCAACATGACGTTGCGGCTCCGAAATTCAATCCCCCTACCAATAAAAGCTAAGACTCCATATGCCTTCTTAACAACCTTATCGACTTGACGGCCTACTTTCAGGGATCTATGCACAAATACACCAAGATCCCTCTGTTCATCAACACTATTAAGAATCCTACCATTAGCCCTATACTCTACATATTTGTTATTCCTGCCAAAGTGCATTACCTCACACTTTTCCACATTAAACTCCATTTGCCACCTCTCGGCCCAGCTCTGCAACTTGTCCAAGTCTCTCTGCAAACTATAACACGCCTCTTCACTATCTACCACTCCACCGACTTTAGTGTCATCTGCAAATTTACTAATCCATCCTTCAATACCCTCATCCAGATCATTTATAAAAATTACAAACAGCAGGGGCCCAAAAACAGACCCCTGAGGTACACCACTTGTCACCGAACTCCACGATGAATATCTCCCATCAACCACCACCCTCTGTCTTCTATCTGCTAGCCAATTCCTAACCCAATTAGCTAAATCACCCTCTATCCCTTACATCTGCATTTTCTGCAGAAGTCTTCCATGGGCCACCTTATCAAACGCCTTACTAAAGTCCATATATTACCACATCAACCGCCTTACCCCCATCCACCTCTTTGGTCACTTTTTCAAAAAACTCAATAAGATTAGTAAGGCACGACCTACCCTTCACAAAACATGCTGACTATCCCCAATCAATTCATTTCTCTCTAAATAACTATAAATCCTATCCCTAATAATTCTCTCCAATACTTTGCCCACAACAGAAGTAAGACTCACCGGCCTATAATTCCCGGAAAGTCTCTCTTCCCCTTCTTGAACAATGGGACCACATTTGCTATCCTCCAGTCTTCTGACACTATACCTGTAGCCAACGACGACCTGAAGATCAGAGCCAGAGGCTCTGCAATCGCCTCTCTCGCCTCCCAGAGAATCCTAGGGTAAATCCCGTCCGGCCCAGGGGAATTATCTAACTTCAAACTCTCAAGAATATCTAGCACATCCTCCTTATCTACTTCAATACTTTCCAGTTTGCAACCCTGTATCCCAGTGTTCTCCACAACTACATTTACATTTCCCTGCGTGAATACCGAAGAGAAATATTTGTTCAGTGCCTCTCCAATCTCTTCAGGTTCCACGCACAACTTCCCTCTGCTGTCTCTGACTGGCCCTAATCTTGCCCTAACCAATCTTCTATTCTTAACATATCTAAAGAAAGCTTTAGGATTCTCCTTGATCCTATCAGTCAAAGTCTTCTCGTGTCCCCTTTCAGCTCTCCTCAACTCACTCTTTAGCTCCCTCCTGGCTAATCTATAGCTATCCATTGCACTAACTGAGCCTTCAAGCCTCATCCTGACATAAGCCTCCTTTTCCCTTTTAACCAGCGAATTAACTTTTTCGTACACCAAGGTTCCCTTACTCGACCATTTCCTCCTTGCCTGACAGGGACATACTTATCAAGGACCCGCAGCAGCTGCTCCTTGAATAAGCTCCACATTTCAGATGTTCCCAGTCCCTGTAGTTTCCTAGTCCAACCTATGCACCCTAATTCCCTCCTTATGGCCTCATAATTACCATTTCCCCAGCTATAACTACTGCCCCCAGCTTCATGCCTATCCCTATCCATCACTAAGGTGAACGTAACTGAATTGTGGTCACTATCACCAAAATGTTCACCAACTTCCAAGTCTAACACCTGGTCTGGCTCATTGCCCAGCACCAAATCCAATGTAGCCTCACTTCTAGTTGGCCTATCTACATACTGAGTCAATAAACCTTCCTGCACACTTTGCACAAAAACTGACCCCTCTAACGAGCTAGAGCTATAGCTATTCCAATCAATATTAGTAAAGTTAATCTTCCTGCTTTAAGACCTTCAGAGATTGCTACAAGTTCCTCCAATTCTGGCCTTTTGCAGACCTTCAGAATCCCTCGCTCCATTAGTAGCTGTGCCCTCAGCTAAGCCCCTAAACTCTGATATTCCCTCCCTTCTTCACTCTACCTCTCTCTCTGTGTTTAAGTCAATCACTCAAGTTTACATCAAACTTTTAGTCAACCTCTCCTAACAACTCTAAAAAGGAAAACGGAAAACGTCAGAAATACTCAGCATATTTAACAGCATCTGTGGAGAGAGAAACAGAGGTGAGTGCTTCAGTCCTGCTGGCATTGGGTGGATGGGATAGGAAAATTTGGAAACTGGCAAATTTTGGTTGTTTTCCAGATTTTCCCACCCTGCCTGAGGCAATGTCTACCGCAGGCGAGACTGGAAAATCCCACCAAATCTTCTTGAGAACGAAAGAAAATATTTGAATAAATATATTCTGCTTTTGTAGATCACGGGGCCTCTGGTGTGGAGAAAATTTACACACTGTTTATCTTTGGATTTGTGGAATTGATTCACTTTTTGCTTTGATGCCTGAATGGGAATTGTCTGCTTTCTCAGGGTCGTGCGGCAGTGCTAAGCAACCAGATGACTTTTAACCTCTAAAAATCAGCAAATTAAACGCTCCACATTTACTCTGAGGCCTTGGGCCTGCTGGAAGGCCTGGGTTTGCACACCTCAGTGCAAACTTAAAACCTTTGAACAGGAGCCTCTCATCAGAGTCATTTTCAGCTTAAGATTGAAGGATTCGAGACAGATTAAAGACAGAGTAGATAAAGACAAAATATTTCCACTGCTTGGAGAGATTCTAGAATGAGGGGGCGTAGTCTAGGAATTAGGTCCAGAGAGTTCAGGAGAGATGTTCACAAACACTTCTACACACCAAGAGTGCAAGAGGTTTGGAACTGTCTTCCACAAACAGCAATCAGCCAGTTGCTATCTTTAAATCGGAGTTAGATAAGTTCTTGTTAAGCAAAAATATTAAGGGATAAGAACCAAAGGAAGGTCGTAGCATCCTTACAGTGCAGAAGAAGGTTATTCAGTCTATCGAATCTGCAGCGACCACGATCCCACCCAGGCTCTATTCCTGTAACCCCACATATGTACCTTGCTAAATTTCTCTGACACTAGGGTCAATTTAGCAAGGCCAATCCACCTAACCTGCACATCTTTGGATTGTGGGAGGGAACCGGAGCATCTGGAGGATATCCATGCCGGCATGGGGAGAATGCGCAAATCCCACACAGTGACACGAGGCTGGAATGGAACTGTGTCCTCGTGCTGTGAGGCAGCAGTGCTAATCACCTTATTTGTGAAAGGATATATTGACCTTAGAGGGAGTGCAGAGAAGGTTCACGAGGCTGATACCGGAGATGAGGGGGTTAGCCTATTTTGTCTTTATCTACTCCGTCTTTAATCTGTCTCGAATCCTTCAATCTTAAGCTGAAAATGACTCTGATGAGAGGCTCCTGTTCAAAGGTTTTAAGTTTGCACTGAGGTGTGCAAACCCAGGCCTTCCAGCAGGCCCAAGGCCTCGGGGTAAATTTAGAGCGTTTAATTTGCTGATTTTTAGAGGTTAAAAGTCATCTGGTTGCTTAGCACTGCCGCACGACCCTGAGAAAGCAGACAATTCCCATTCAGGCATCAAAGCAAAAAGTGAAACAATTCCACAAATCCAAAGATAAACAGTGTGTAAATTGAGTAGATTGGGCCTGTACTCATTGGAGTTTAGAAGGGTGACGGTGGATCTTATAGAGACTTACAAGATAATGAAGGGGCTAGAAAGGATAGAGAGAGAGAGATTCTTCCTGCTTAGAAAGGAAACCAGAACTAGAGGGCACAGGCTCAAAATAAGGGAGGGGGGGGGGCAGTTTAGATCGGAGTTGAGGAGGAACTTCTTCACTCAAAGGAATTCTCTGCCCATTGAAATGACGGAGGCTCCCTCACTGAATATATTTCAGTCACAGGTAAATAAATTTCTGATAGACAAGGCCATTAAGAGTTATGGGGAGAAAGCGGGAAAATGGAACTGATCCACTTCAGATCAGCATGTGGATAACATTGGAATACTTTAGGTTAGAGGGTCATAAAAGTGGTTCCAATGGTCAACACAACATGGAGGGCTGAAGGGCCTATACTGTGCTGTGATGTTCTATGTTCTATATTGTTGAATGGTGGGGCAGGCTGGAAGGGCGAGATGGCCCACTCCTGCTCCTATTTCTTATGTTCTTAAGATCTTACTGTAAGGTGTATGAAGTTAGGTCACAGATCAGCCATGGTCTCGTTACAATAGTGGAACAGGCTCAATGGGCCAAATGGCTTACTCATGTTCCTATCTTCTAATCAAGAGAATAGGGTGAAACTGTTATCGTTGGGGACAGTTTGGGTAACCGAGAACACAGTTAGGAAAAAAACACACATCATAATGAGGAGAACTTTCCTCGCGCTGCGAGTTATAATCTAGAACACATGTCCTATTTGGGTTATACAAAGACTTCAACTCCCATTCTGGGTAGGTTTCATATTTTCCATTTGTGTGTTGACAGGGGGAAGTCGAGAAAGGTGGATTTGGACCGCAGTTACCACAACTGGAAAAACAGATTGCTAGTCACCACATATTGAGCAAAGAAATCGAAGCTTATGGATCACAAATCAACGGTCAGGCCATCAGTAACCCGGTAAGAAAGAGTGGCGTGTGCGACCACAGCCAGCGTTTATACCAACACAGCCCAATATTTACTGCAATGCAATTTGTTTTGAGATTCTGAAATGTTTGTGGGCCCAAAGGAGAGAAGCTCAGAGTCCAAACTTGTCGATATTACTCAGCAGACGAGGTGCCTATACTGAGGAACATGTCCCCTCTTGGTAATTATAATCGACCTTTCCAGCTACTCATAGAACATAGAACATTACAGCGCAGAACAGGCCCTTCGGCCTTCGATGTTGCGCCGACCAATTAGGGACAAGCAGTGACCCTCTAACCTAAACCATTCCCTTTTCATCCATAAACTTATCTACTAACCTCTTAAACGCCACCAAACTTGGCACATCTACACCTGACGCAGGCAAGGCATTCCATACCCTTACCACCCTCTGGGTAAAGAACCTACCTCTGACATCTGTCCTAAAACCACCACCCCTTAATTTAAAGCTATAGAACATAGAACATAGAACAATACAGCACAGAACAGGCCCTTCGGCCTTCGATGTTGTGCCGACCGAAATAAAAAGCAATGCCCCTCCAAACTAAACCATTCCCTTCTCTTCCATATACTTATCAACTAACCTCTTAAACGCCACCAAACTTGGCGCATCTACAACAGCTGCAGGCAGGGCATTCCACTCCCTAATCACTCTTTGAGTAAAGAACCTACCTCTGATATCCGTCCTATAACTCATACCCCTTAATTTAAAGCTGTGTGCTAGCTTTCTCCATCCTAGGAAAAAGGCTAACACTGTCCACCCTATCTAAACCTCTAATCATCTTATATGCTTCAATATGTCCCCTCGTGCTAGCTTTCTCCATCCTAGGAAAAAGGCTATCACTGTCCACCCTATCTAAACCTCTAATCATCTTATATGTTTCAATAAGGTCTCCTCTTAGCCGCCTCCTTTCTAACGAAAACAACCTCAAATCCCTCAGCCTCTCTTCATAAGACCTGCCCTCCATACCAGGCAACATCCTGGTAAACCTCCTCTGTACCCTCTCCAATGCCTCGACATCTTTCTTATAATGGGGGACCAGAACTGTACACAATACTCCAAGTGCGGCCGCACTAGAGTTTTGTACAGTTGCAACGTGATGTTGCGGCTCCGAAATTCAATCCCCCTACCAATAAAAGCTAAGACTCCATATGCCTTCTTAACAACCTCATCGACTTGATTGCCAACTTTCAGGGATCTATGCACATATACACCAAGATCCCTCTGTTCATCAACACTATTAAGAGTCCTACCATTAGCCCTATACTCTACACATTTATTATTCCTGCCAAAGTGCATTACCTCACACATTTCCACATTAAACTCCATTTGCCACCTCTCGGCCCAGCTCTGCAACTTGTCCAAGTCTCTCTGCAAACTAGAACACCCCTCTTCACTATCTACCACTCCTCCGACTTTGGTGTCATCCGCAAATTTACTAATCCATCCTTCAATACCCTCATCCAGATCATTTATAAAAATTACAAACAGCAGGGGCCCCAAAACAGACCCCTGAGGTACACCACTTGTAACCGAACTCCACGATGAATATCTCCCATCAACCACCATCCTCTGTCTTCTATCTGCTAGCCAATTCCTAATCCAATTAGCTAAATTGGATTAGGAATTGTCATGGAGGTGGAGAGAGTGTATTTTAATTGCAGGCGGACAAAACATTTCCCCCTGCCCCTTGTAAATATCTACCCCTTGGCAGCTCGCTCAGTGGCACAGTGGTATTGTCACTGGAGTAATCATCCAGAGAGCCAGGGTGATGGTCCGGGAGGTGTGGGGTTCAAATCCTACCTTGGCAGATGGTGAAATTTGAGGTGGATAAAAAATGACTGTGAAACCATTGTCAGTTATCAGAAAAAACCCATCTGGTTCACTACTGTCCTTTAGGGAAGGAAATCTGCTGTCCTTATCTAGTCTGGCCTCCATGTGACTCCAGAACAATGTGGTTGACACGCAACTGCCCTCTACATTGGCCTAGCAAACAACTCAGTTCAAGGGGCAATTAGGGATGGCAATAAAAGTCAGCAACATCCACCCCCCAAAAACAAATGATAAAAGAAGTAATAGCTCGTTTGATAGCATTGAAGAACCCCTTCACTCTGGATGTCAACTCCTGCAGAAGGAAGAAACTTGAACACACTCTAGGCTGACACTCAGAGAGAGTGCTGCACTGTTGGCATACCAGCTTTTTGATGAGATGCTAAACTGAGGTCCATCCTTTGGAGACTTGAGAGCCATTAAGAGCCAATCAGATCATTACATACAGGCCACTCACAGATTAGGGGATGCTCCCTCCTCTGATGGGTATTTGTGAACCAGGTGGGTTTTTGCAACAATCCTGCAATGCTCCCGTTTAATTTTCTGATGCTAGGCCCCAAAATTATTAGATCTATTGGACTCAATTTTATTCCTTGACTGTGATGAAATTTGAACTCACAATCTCTCTCAGACATTACTCCTAACCGATGTTTGGTCTTCTACAAAGTCAGAAGATGACACAATTCCCTTCATAGAACCAAATAAACAAAGATACATGCCCAATAGGAGCAAGAATAGACCACTCAATTCTTCAGGCTTGCTCCACCACTCAGAGATCATGGCTAATCTGATTGTAAATTCAACCCCATGTATCCTGATGACCTTTCACCCCTTGTTAATCAAGAATCTATCTAGCTCTGCCTCACAAATATTCAAAATCTCTGCTTCCACTGAGGAAGAGAGTTCCAGAGACTCTCAATGCTCAAGGAAAAAAATTCTCCTAAACTCTGCCTTAAATAAGCAACCCCTTTATTTTTTAAACAGTGACCCCCTAGCTCTCGATTCTCCCAAAGGTGAAAGATCGTCTCCTATCCAACCTGCCGAGATCCTTCAGGATCTCATTCCAATCAAGTCCCTTCTTACTCTTTGAATCTTCAGCAGATACAAGCCCCGTCTGCCCAACCTTTCCTCATAGGACAATCCACCCATTGCGGGTAAACCTTCTCTGAACTGCTTCCAATGCATTTACATCCTGGTGACCAATACTGCACACAATACCCTAGATGTGCTCTCACTGATGCTGTGTAAAACTGAAGCATAACCTTCTTACTTTTGGATTCAATTCCCCTCATAATAAATCATAACATCCCATTAGCTTTGCTAATTACTTGCTGTGCCTATACACTAACATTTCGGGACTCATGCACTAGGGTCCCTCGATCCCTCTACAACTTGGAGCTCTCCCACCATATAGACTAAAATGCTTCTTTTTTATTTTTTCTTGCAAAGTGAACGATTTTTCCACGCTACATTCTATTTCTGAGCTCTTTGCCCATGTATTTAACCGATTTATATCTGCTCGTAGTCTCCCTGTGTCAACGAACAAAGACCTCTTCATGTCCTCTATTATCCATCTATCTTTGTGCAACTGTGGCTGGGATTTTACCGGCACGCCTGCCCAAGGCCATAGGAGAATTCCATTCTGCAAGCCTTGCCAGCCCCAATCCAGTGAACGCGTGCCGGTAAAATTCCAGCCTATATCTTTGCACCCTTCATCTAAGTCATTTGTCTGAATTATAAAAGGTTGAGGTCCCTGATTCTTGTGGCATATCACCTCATCACATCCTTTCAACATGAAAAAGACCCACTTATATGCCAACCCCATTAGCCAGCCAATCTTCTACCCATGCCAGTATGTTACCCTCTCACCAACACCGTGAGCTATTCTTTTTACAATAAGCTTTGTGGTGGCACCTTATCAAATGCCTCTGGGTTTATGAATACAGAACATTCACCAATTGTAACTGGTCTTTGGGGGTGAAAAGTGGAACTGATCCACTTCAGATCAGCCATTGAATGCCGGGGCAGGCTCCTCCTCCTGGATGGCCGACTCCTGCTCCTGTTCCTTATGTTCTTAATTCCCCTTTACTCATATTGCTTTCTCAAAGTTCTGAATTCAATTGGTTAAACATGCTTTCTCTTTCAAGAACCATTAGCTAGTGAATGGTGGATCTGTCCCCCCTGCCCGTGCCATGAGAAACATACAGCAGGGAGGCCAGAAACTCCCCCCCACCACTCCATCCTCAACATATTTAATAATGGCTTCAAACATTTTCCCTTTAACAGATGTTAAGCTAATGGATCTGTAGTTTCCTGCTTCCTATTTCCCTCCCTTTTTTGAATAAAGGAATTACATTTTCCCATCTAATAGAACCTTTTTGAATCTAGGGAACATTGGAAAATTTAAACCAATTATCTGCCTATCAACTAACTGAGGCAGCACAGTGGTTAGCACTGCTACTTCATCCGTCCAGGGACCTGAGTTTGAATCCTGGCTGGGGTCACTGTATGTGTGGAGTTCACACATTCTCCTCATGTCTGCGTGGGTTCCCTCTGGGTGCTCTGGTTTCCTCCTACAATCCAAAGATGTGCAGGCCAGGTTGATTGGCCATTCTAAATTACCCCTTAGTGTCTCAGGGCGCACAGGTTAGAGGGATTAGTGGGTAAATGTGTAGGGATATGGAGATAGGGCCTGGGTGGGATTGAGGTCAGTGCAGACTCGATGGGCCAAAGGGCCTCTTTCTGCACTGTAGGATTTTATGATTCTACGAGCTCGCTAAATCACTTCTTTCAAGACCTTAGACTGAAGCCCATAGACCCAACAACTTGCTCAGTGCCAATTCCCTGGTGATTGGAATTTTTTTCTGAGCTCCTCCACTTCCTGATTTCCATGCACGGTGGTCAGCACTGCTTTCTCACAGCGCCAGGGACCCAGGTTCTATTCCCATTCGGGTCACTGTCTGTGCAGAACTTGCACATTCTTCCCTTGTCTGCGTGGGTTTCCTCCGGGTGCTCCAGTTTCCTCCCGCAGTCCAAAGGCATGCTGATTAGATGTATTGGCCGTACTAAATTCTCCCTCAGTGTCCTCAAACAGGCGTTGGAGTGTGGCGACTAGGGGATTTTCACAGTAATTTCATTACAGTGTTAATACTTGTGGTTAATAGATAAACTTCAACCTTACAGCTATTTCTGGGATGTTATAGTTAATGTTATATTCATCTGGCATTTCCTTATTTTCCATTATTATTATAAATCAAATTGAGGCGAAGGGAAAACAGATAATGGGGAAGATATAAAGGAAGGATAATGCCAGAATGGTTTCTAACACAGAGGGAGAGGCGGCTAGCAGCTTTAACAGACAAAAACCCTTCCAAAAAGCTACAGACTTCACCTTGACAGGTAGTGAAGCAGTGTGTTTAAAGAGCAGATGGCAGTGGAGGGAGCCGTTACTGACGTCTATTCTTTTATCTTACAGGAAGAACTGAAGAAAATCCAGAAGCAGTACAAAAACCTGGTGGTGAGTATCTGTTAGCTTGCTGACGAGTCAGCTCCAAAGACCACGCCAACAGTTCAGTCCGGTCTAATTAATACCAAGTTCAATTTCAGGCTTGGACTTTACTGTCCCCTCCCCGCCTGGTCTGAACTTGGGGTGGGGGGGGAGACGGGGCATGTGTGACATTTCGGAGGTGCCCACCTGCCAACTCTGAAGCAGTCCCCCATAAAAGGACAGAGGGGCAGGCACTGGCATTGCTAGTCTGCCCTCACTATCATCAAATGAATGACTAAAGAGCAACTGAGCTTGGCATAAACCAACTGAAGGGGCTTTGTTATTGCTGATACCACAATACCGGTGGGCAGGTAGATGAGAAAGTGCACTGCGTTGTTTGAAACCACGTCGAATAAAGGCTGGGAAGCAGGTGGGGGGGGGGGGGGGTCGGGGGCACAGAATTCCATATGCCTGTCAGGGGCGAACCCTATTTTCCCCCAGCTGCCCACTTTGATCCTTGCCACCTGCCGTCCAAAGCCAGGTTCCCTCTCCACTCCATCCTATTGGGGCTCTCAGATCCCTCTGCCCGGTAAAACCCCAAGGTTTCCCCGTCCCCGGCAGTAATTTCCTCTTTCCCTTGCTCCTCCTGGCAGTGCCGACTGCCAAGCTGTGGCATTGCCAAGACTGCACCCCCCGCCCCCCTCCCCAATCAAACCTGCCAAATCCAGCCCACCGATTAGCATCAGTGCAATCCCTGTCCTGTTTAACCGCAGTCTCAATGATCAGCGTCTTGGTTAATGGAAACTGAAGGAGCAATCTGGAGCCTAAACAATATCCTAATGGGTTTCACAAACCTTTGTTCTTTACCCAAGCCCCTGCTACAGATAATATTCATTGTTTAGAGCCACAGAAACAGTCACAAAACGGTTCAGTCCCACTCAACCCCATGGAGATCTCTAGTGAATGACCCCGGATGTCAGCAATCTTCAGACCAATCTCTCTCCTTTTCATGTTGTTTCAATCACTCCCATTTAGCTTTCTCTCCTCCTTCATCTCCATCTCTAACTTTAGTTTCTATTTTTCTCCATTTTGCAGTTTTCTAGCATTAAAGAGTGCCTCAGCAGGCTGCCTGTGTTTCACTACATGTTTGTCTGTCTGTCTATGTGTCTGTCTATCTGTCAGTCTGTCTGTTTCTGATGCCAGGCTCTGTGTTTTCCCCCTCAGGGTTCTCTATGCCTCAATTACAGCAATCTTGTACCTTCCTTGCATCCATAGCCGTTCCCCATATATTACCCCACCCAGTTTGACAGCTCCCTGTTCTGCTTCTCAATCCCTCTCCATTCATCTCCCATCCAAATTGCCCACACCCAACCCAAACTTGCTAAGTTTGAGTGTTACAAATTATCATTGCTCAAACATTGAGGTAGGTGCAACATCGAGGGCCGAAGGGCCTGTACTGCGCTGTAACGTTCTATGTTCTATGTTCAAACTTCCCTGACAGTGCACGTTAAGGTCCTCTGTGGTTCATTTTTGATGTGTCCTTACGATGTTGCTGTCCTTTATTGCCCATAATAAGGTGAAAGTGAGCTGCCTTACCTCTCTTGTGGCAGTCTTTGTGAGGGAGGTAGTTCCAATTTTATGACTCAAAGGACCAAGAACAAAAACAGTACGGGAAACAGGCCCTTCGG
Source organism: Sphyrna mokarran (assembly GCA_024679065.1). Classification (NCBI taxonomy): domain Eukaryota; kingdom Metazoa; phylum Chordata; class Chondrichthyes; order Carcharhiniformes; family Carcharhinidae; genus Sphyrna; species Sphyrna mokarran. Next base: position 49,027,331 of record JAGIQG010000021.1, on the reverse strand, counting down.
CCCAACGAGCCTGCGCTGCCACCCCGATGTTCCCACCTCTACCCGTGACCCCTGTCTATGTTTATAGATCTATGGATTAAAAACCAAATTTGAGAAAATTTGGCAAAACAAATTCTCCCTAATCAACCTAAGAGCACATCTTTGGGATGTAGGAGGAAACCGGAGCACCCGGAGAAAACCCACGCAAGCACGGGGAGAATGCGCAAACTCCCACAGACACATGCCCAAATCCATGTATCTGCACAGCACATCAATAGTCACTGAGCTGTCGTGTTGCCCATCAAATGGTCCAGGTCAAGCGTACACTAACGATGTGAAGCACTAGGATACTCTTGAAAAAAATCCAAGAGCAGCCCTCTCACGACCCATCGCGTGTATGCCCCTCGTTAGACAACAATGTGGACCAAAGCACCTGTAGGATAAAAACAAGTACATCAATATCATCATCTATTTACACACTTCCCAGGGACTCCCAAGGCTCATGATCCCTATTTTAAATCATTTTCTATACCCCTCCATTCCCATTCTGTTCATGTGCCCATCTAAGTATTTCTTAAATAATTCCAGAGTGCCTGCCTCCACCACTTTACCTGACAGCGCATTCCATACCCCCACTACCCTCTGTGTGAAAAAACTCCCTCTAGCATCCAAGTTGTACCTTACCCCCCTCACCCTAAGTCCGTGACTCCTCATGCTATTTGAGTCAATCCAAAGAAAAAGCTTAACCCTGTTTACTCTATCTATACCCCTCATAATCTTGTACACCTCTATTAGATCTCCTCTAAGTCTACGTCTTTCTAAGGAAAACAGCCCCAATTTGCCTAACCTCTCCTCGTAAGTCAGACTCAGCAGCAGTGAAGGAATGGGGATTTGTCCCCAAGCTAGGATGTGTGCCTTGGTGGGGACTTTAGTAGATGCTGTTCCCATGTATCTGCTCCCTTGTGCTTCTGGGTGTTACGGTTGGGGGTTTAGAAGGTGCTGTGTTTGTCTTGTAGATGTCTAGAGGAATTGTGTTTGTTCTCACTCAGGAATCCTCCAAGCTCCGAGGTCACCAGTTGGACAGTCTCTACGACTACACACAGGCTTGTACCAAACAGCTGTTATTCATGAATGACCAACAGGAAAAGATCCTGAAGCATGACTGGAGTGATAAGATGCCCCAGCCAGAGGAAGTCCGCAGGCAGTACGAGGTGAGTGGGAATTCGGGGGATTTCAGGCCTATAAAATATCATCGCAACATCAATATAAAACCTGTGTTTCGCACGGCTATTTCAAATAGCTTAGTGTAAATGAGAAAAAGCAGAGATGGGAGTATAATATGAATGTGTACATTGATTGCACAGTTATTTCTAATCCTTCGTTTACAATCAACTATCAGCATTTGAACTGCATCCTATTTAAATGTTAGTTTCCTTTTATTGCTGTTATTCCTTATGTGGAATGCTACAGTGCAGAAAGAGGCCCTTCAGTCCATCAAGTCTGCACTGAACACGATCCCACCCAGGCCCTACCCCCACATCCCTATGTATTAAACCCACTAATTCTTCTAACCTACACATCCCTGGACACTAAGGGGCAATGTCTTAGCATGGCCAACCAACCTAACCAGAACACCTTTGGACTGTGGGAGGAAACCGGAGCAAACCCACGCAGACACGAGGAGAAGGTGCAAACTCCACACAGACAGTGACCCGAGCTGGGAATCGAACCCAGGACTGTGGTGCTGTGAAGCAGCGGTGCTAACCACTGTGCTACCTATATGTCATGGAGGGAGTGCAGTGGAGATTGACCAGGTGAATCCCCGCAATGGCTGGATTTTTGATGAGGTGAGATTGAGGAAACTGGGTCTGTATTCGCTGGAGTTTAACAATGAGAGGTAATCTTACTGAAACGTACAGAGTTCTTCCAGGGGGTGGTGAGATAGCTGTAGATAGGATGTTTCCCCTGGCTGGTGAATCAAGAACCAGAGGCAGAGTCTCAGATTAAGGAACAGATCATTTCAAAGTGAAATGAGATATTTCTTCATTCAGAGGGTAATGAACTTTGGAATTTTCTACCCCAGAGGGCTGTAGAAGCTCAATCATTGATTTGATTTATTATTGTCACACATATAGAGTGAAAAGATTGTTTTTTGAGAGAGGGTACAGAATATAATGATACAATTGGAGCTAGGGTGTAGAGAAAGCAGCCTTTCTTAACTATGATGCTGGCATGGAGAGACCAGGATAGTTTGTTGGTGATCTGGACACTAGAAAATTGAAGCTTTCAACCATTGCTACCTCATCCCTGTTGGTGTAGATAGAGACATTTCCTCCACCAAGCTTCCTGAAATCGATGATTAAATCCTTTATTTTGCTAACACTGAGAGTGAGATTATTGTCGTTGTATCAGTTTCTCTACCGCTTCCCTCTACTCCATCTCATCGTTGGTTCAGATCTGACTCACTACAATGGTGTCATCAGCAAACTTGAAAATCGAGTTGGAAGGGAATTTGGCCACACAATGATAGGTGTATGTTAGTATAGTATAAATTAACTTGTTCAAGACAGAAAACAATAGATTTCTAGATACTGATGACACCAAGGGAATTCTTCAGGTGCTTTGGTTCACCTTGTTGTCTAACGAAGGGCATACACATGATGGGTCATGAGAGGGCTGCTCTTGGATTTTTTTCGAGAGTATCCTAGTGCTTCACGTCGTTAGTGTGCGCTTGACCTGGACCATTTGATGGCCAACATGACAGCTCAGTGACTATCGCTGTGCTGTGCAGATACATGGATTTGGGCTTGTGTCTGTGGGAGTTTGCGCATTCTCCCCGTGCGTGCGTGGGTTTTCTCCGGGTGCTCCGGTTTCCTCCCACATCCCAAAGATGTGCTCTTAGGCTAATTAGCAAAACAAATTCTCTCTAAATTGTCTCAAATTTGGTTTTTAATCCATAGATCTATAAACATAGACAAGGATCATGGGTAGAGGTGGGAACATCGGGGTGGCGGCGCGGGCCCGTTGGGCCGAAGGGCCTGTTTCCCGTGCTGTTTTGTTCTTTGTTCTTTGTTATAGAACATAGAACATAAAACATTACAGCGCAGAACAGGCCCTTCGGCCTTCGCTGTTGCACCGACCAATTATGAAAAAAGCAATGACCCCCCAAACTAAACCATTCCCTTCTCTTCCATAAACTTATCAACTAACCTCTTAAACGCCACCAAACTTGGCGCATCTACAACTGCCGCCGGCAGGGCATTCCACTCCCTAACCACCCTCTGGGTAAAGAACCTACCTCTGATATCCGTCCTATAACTATCACCCCTTAATTTAAAGCTGTGTCCCCCTCGTGCTAGCTTTCTCCATCCTAGGAAAAAGGCTATCACTGTCCACCCTATCTAAACCTCTAATCATCTTATATGTTTCGATCAGGTCCCCTCTTAGCCTCCTCCTTTCTAACAAAAACAACTCAAATCCCTCAGCCTCTCCTCATAAGACCTGCCCTCCATACCAGGCAACATCCTGGTAAACCTCCTCTGTACCCTCTCCAATGCCTCCACATCTTTCTTATAATGTGGGTACCAGAACTGCACACAATACTCCAAGTGCGGCCGCATTAGAGTTTTGTACAGTTGCAACATGACGTTGCGGCTCCGAAATTCAATCCCCCTACCAATAAAAGCTAAGACTCCATATGCCTTCTTAACAACCTTATTGACTTGACTGCCTACTTTCAGGGATCTATGCACATATACACTAAGATCCCTCTGTTCATCAACACTATTAAGAATCCTACCATTAGCCCTATACTCTACACATTTATTATTCCTGCCAAAGTGCCTTACCTCACACTTTTCCACATTAAACTCCATTTGCCACCTCTCGGCCCAGCTCTGCAACTTGTCCAAGTCCCTCTGCAAACTATAACACCCCTCTTCACTATCTACCACTCCACCGACTTTAGTGTCATCTGCAAATTTACTAATCATCCTTCAATACCCTCATCCAGATCATTTATAAAAATTACAAACAGCAGGGGCCCCAAAACATACCCCTGAGGTACACCACTTGTAACCGAACTCCACGATGAATATCTCCCATCAACCACCACCCTCTGTCTTCTATCTGCCAGCCAATTCCTAATCCAATTAGCTAAATCACCCTCTATTCCACACATCTGCATTTTCTGTAGAAGTCTTCCATGGGCCACCTTATCAAACGCCTTACGAAAGTCCATATATACCACATCAACCGCCTTACCCCCATCCACCTCCTTAGTCACTTTTTCAAAAAACTCAATGAGGTTAGTAAGGCACGACCTACCCTTCACAAAACCATGCTGACTATCCCCAATCAATTCCTTTCTCTCTAAATAACTATAAATCCTATCCCTAATAATTCTCTCCAATACTTTGTCCACAACAGAAGTAAGACTCACTGGCCTATAATTCCCTGGAAGGTCTCTCTTCCCCTTCTTGAACAATGGGACCACATTCGCTATCCTCCAGTCCTCCGGAACCACACCCGTAACCAACGACGACCTGAATATCAGAGCCAGAGGCTCTGCAATCACCTCTCTCGCCTCCCAGAGAATCCTAGGGTAAATCCCGTCCGGCCCAGGGGACTTATCTAACTTCAAACCCTCAAGAATATCTAGCACATCCTCCTTATCTACTTTAATACTTTCCAGTTTGCAACCCTGTATCCCAGTGTTCTTCACAACTACATTTACATCTCCCTGCGTGAGTACCGAAGAGAAATATTTGTTCAGTGCCTCTCCAATCTCTTCAGGCTCCACGCACAACTTCCCACTGCTGTCTATGACTGGCCCTAATCTTGCCCTAACCAATCTTCTATTCTTAACATATCTGAAGAAAGCTTTAGGATTCTCCTTGATCCTATCATCCTATCTTTTCGTGTCCCCTCTTAGCTCTCCTCAAGTCACTCTTTAGCTCCCTCCTGACTAATCTATAGCTATCCATTGTTCTTTGGGATCATGCAGAAAAGTGTGTTGAAAAAGAACATAGAACATTAGAGCCCAGTACAGGCCCTTCAGCCATAGAACATAGAACATAGAACATTACAGCGCAGAACAGGCCCTTTGGCCCTCGATGTTGCGCCGACCAATTAGAAACAAGCAGTGACCCTCTAACCTAAACCATTCCCTTTTCATCCATAAACTTATCTACGAACCTCTTAAACACCACCAAACTTGGCGCATCTACAACTGATGCAGGCAAGGCATTCCATACCCTTACCACCCTCTGGGTAAAGAACCTACCTCTGACATCTGTCCTATAACTACCACCCCTCAATTTAAAGCTATGTCCCCTCGTGCTAGCTTTCTCCATCCTAGGAAAATGGCTATCACTGTCCACCCTATCTAAACCTCTAATCATCTTATATGCTTCAATAAGATCCCCTCTTAGCCGCCTCCTTTCTAACGAAAACAACCTCAAATCCTTCAACCTCTCTTCTTAGGACCTGCCTTCCATACCAGGCAACATCCTGGTAAACCTCCTCTGTACCCTCTCCAATGCCTCCACATCTTTCTTATAATGCGGGGACCAGATCTGTACACAATACTCCAAGTGCGGCCGCAGTAGAGTTTTGTACAGTTGCAACATGACGTTGCAGCTCCGAAATTCAATCCTCCTACCAATAAAAGCTAAGACTCCGTATGCCTTCTTAACAACAGCCCTCGATGTTGTGCCGACCAGTGGAACCAATCTAATAACCTTCAAACCTAAACTATTCCAATGTTATCTAGATGTCTATCCATTGACCATTTGAATGCCCTCAAAGTTGACGAGTCCACAGCTGCTGCAGTCAGGGCATTCCACGCCCTTACAGCCCTCTGAGTAAAGAACCCACCTCTAACATCCATCCTATAACTACGACCCCTTCATTTAAAGCTATGTCCACTTGTGTTATCCATCTCCATCCGAGGAAAAAGGCTCTCACTATCCACCCTATCTAACCCTCTGATCATCTTATATGTCTCAGATAGTCACCTCTTAACCTTCTCTCTAACGAAAATAACCTCAAGTCCCTCAGCCTTTCCTCATAAGACCTTCCCACTATACCAGGCAACATCCTGGTAAACCTCCAGCACCCTTTCCAATGCCTCCACATCTTTCTTATAATTACTGGGCGGCCACACCAGAATTTTGCACAGTTGCAACATAATCTCATGGCTCCGAAACTCAATCCCTCTACCAGTAAAACCTCACACACTGTATGCCTTCTTAACAATTTTATCAGCCTGGGTGCCAACTTTCAGGGAGCTATGCACATGCACACTGAGATCTCTCTGCTCGTCGACACCACCAAGTGTCCTTCCATTAGCCCTATATTTTGTCCTCCTGTTACTTTTTCCAAAGTGAATCACCTCACACTTTTCCATATTAAACTCCATTTGCCACCTCTCGGCCCAGCTCTGCAGCTTATCTATATCCCTCTGCAAACTGTAAGATCCATCCTCACTGTCTACAACTCCTCCGACTTTGGTGTCATCAGCAAATTTACTAACTCATCTTTCTATACCCTCATGTTGGTCATTTATAAAAATGACAAACAGCAGTGGCCCCAAAACAGATCCTTGAGGTACACCACTTGTAACTGCACTCCAGGTTGAATTTTTCCCATCAACCCTCTGTCTTCTATCAGCTAGCCAATTCCTAATCCAAACTGCTAAATCACCCTCAATCCCATGCATCTGCATTTTCTGCAGTAGCCTATCAAACGCTGATGATCAACCATGATGGTACTGAATAGTGGGAGTGGCTCGATGGGATGAATGGCCTACTCCTGCTCAGTTTCTCTCTTGACAGGTACTGCTGAGTATATCCACTGTTTTATTTCATAATCCTTTGTTGTATTTTCCTCCAGAGCTTCAAGGACAATGGACTGCTGGATGAGGAAACGGTTGTTAACAAACTCCAAGACGATGGGGAGAGGTTGATGAAGTTAAAACATCCAGGCAGCTCAGTAATTGAGGTACAAATCAATAACTGATCACAAACCAGAGAGGCACAGCTAACAGACCAAATACTGTAGAGATACTGATGACAGAGCGAGTGAGGAAGCAAACCAGACAACCAAACTGAGCCAACCCGAATCAATCAAACTGACCCGGCTGAAACCAACCAAGATAGATTATTCATCTAGAAACTCAGTTAATGTTCTGGGGATCTAGAACCATAGAACCCTACAGTGCAGAAAGAGGCCCTTCAGCCCATCGAGCCCATCAACCACAATCCCGCCCAGGCCCTATTCCCATACCCTACATTTTTTACCCGCTAGTCCCTGTAACCTAAGCATCTTAGGACACTAAGGGGCAATTTTAGCATGGCCAATCAACCTAACCTGCGCATCTTTGGACTGTGGGACGAAACCAAAGCACCCGGAGGAAACCCACGCAGACGAAAGGAAAACATGCAAACTTCACCCAGACAGTAACCTGAGCCCGGAATCGAACCCAGGTCCCTGGAGCTGTGAAGCAGCAGTGCTAACCACTGTGCTACTGTGCTACCATGGTGTAATTCTAGGTTTAGAACATAGAACATAGAACATTACAGCACAGTACAGGCCCTTCGGCCCTCGATGTTGCACTGACCAATGGAACAAATTTTATGACCCTCTACCCTAAACTATTCCAATGTTACCCATATGCCTATCCACTGACCATTTCAATGCCCTTAAACTTGACGAGTCCACAACTGCTGCAGGCACCTCTAGCATCTGTCCTATAACTACCTCCCCTTAATTTAAAGCTATGTCCCCTCGTGTTATCCATCTCCATCTGAGGAAAAAGGCTCTCACTGTCCACCCTATCTAACCCTCTGATCATCTTATATGTCTCAATTAAGTCACCTCTTAGCCTTCTTCTCTCTAAGGAAAATAACCTCAAGTCTCTTAGCCTTTCTTCATAAGACCTACCCATCATACCAGGCAACATCCTGGTAAACCTCCTCTGCACCCTTTCCAATGCCTCCACAAGTTTGAATCACACCATGGCGGATGGTGGAATTTGAATTCAATTAAAAAAAGTCTGGAATTAAGATTCTATTGATGGCTATGAAATCATTGACAAAAAAACCCCTATCTTGTTCACTTATGCCCTTTAGGGAAGGAAATCTGCCATTCTGGTCTGCTATAGTCTGATCTGGTCAATATATGACTCTAGAATCACAGCAATGCAGTTGATTCTCAACTGCCCTCCAAGGGGAACTAGAGATGGGCAATAAATGCGGGCCAGCCAGCAACACCCACATCCCACGAATGAGTAAAAGGAAGCTAAACCAGGAAGCTGGCTCGGGTCACTGTCTATCTGGAGCTTACACATTCTCCTCATGTCTGCGTGGGTTTCCTCTGGGTACTCCGGTTTCCTCCCACAGTCCAAAGATGTGCAGGTTAGGTTGATTGGCCATGCTAAGAAATTGCCCCTTAGTGTCTAGGGATGCGTAGGTTAGAGGGATTAGTGGGTATAATATGTAGGGAGTTGGGGGTAGGGACTGGGTGGGATTGTGCTTGATGCAGAATTGATGGGCCAAAGGGCCTCTTTCTCCACTGTATGGTTCTATGATCTATGAACCAACCCAAACCAATCAAACTGAACCAACCAAGTTAAATTTAAGAAACCTACCCCAGGAATATTGATGAAATTACTAACGCAGTTGCTGTGATAATGACAGCTATTGTTCATCTTAAAACAGTCCCAGGATTTTCCCAGTCTGGAGTGGCCTTTCTTTTGATAAGATTGTAGTGACTGAAGTCTCGGAACTGCTAATACTGGGTTTAAAATTGAAGAGCAAATCGAGCTAGGGAACGAGGAAGATTCTGAGTATTTACCATCCACTGGGTTGTGATCAGTCAGTGTCCAATGATTGTTTTTATTGATGGAACCATCCAGGTCTGGATATTTTGGTCAAGTTTCTGCCAGAGAACTCTTTCCATTCCATCTTTCCTGAAACTCTCAGGGAAGGGGCCAGGATGCCGGTGAGGTTGCACCAAAAATCATTTGGTCATTTTCAGTCCTTTTCTTATTGTTCATACCTGGTGACATTCTGTACTTTCAAACTGCTTTGAAGAGGAAAGGTGATGCTTTGGCCTTTTTCTTTTGTTAAGTAATGGTCAGGAGCAAGGACACCTTCAGTTCAGTGCCCTCCTGCTGTTAGGTTGGTGACCCACGCGGATCATGCAGTTACACAGAGATGGTAACATGGGCAGGAATTGTCTTTCAGGCTCACAAAGACGCAGTGAAGAATGAATGGCAGCAGTTCCTCAACCTCTGCATCTGTCAGGAAGGCCACCTGAAGAACGTGGAGGAATACAAAAAGGTGACAAATAGACCTGTGAATGTCTCAATTTAATCCCCGGGTGGTGAATGAGCTGAGAAGAGGGGAAAAATCTCTGATCTTCAGCAAGCTGGAGGAGGGAAGAGAAAAATCTTTATTATCAACGTGGATAAATGTGTAGTGGTCCATTTTGGCAGGTCCAATGGGATGAAGGAATATAACATCAAGGGTAAGACTCTTAGCTGTGTTGAGGAGCAGAAGGACCTTGGGGTCCGGGTCCATAGAGCTCTTAAATCGGCCTCACAGGTGGAGAATGTGGTCAAGAAGGCGTACGGTGTACTGGCCTTCATTAATCGAGGGATTGAGTTTAGGAGTCGGGAGGTAATGCTGCAACTTTATAAGACCCTTGTCAGACCCCACTTGGAGTATTGTGTGCAGTTCTGGTCGCCTCACTATAGGAAGGATGTGGAAGCTATTGAGAGGGTGCTGAGGAGATTTACAAGGATGTTGCCTGGATTGGGGGGCAGGCCTTATGAAGATAGGTTGAGGGAGCTGGGACTCTTCTCCCTGGAGAGTTAAAGGTTGAGAGGTGACCTGATAGAGGTTTATAAGATGTTGAGAGGAATAAATAGAGTGGATTCTCGGAGGCTATTTCCCAGGGCTGAAATGGTTGCTACGAGAGGACACAGGTTTAAGGTGCTGGAGAGCAAGTACAGAGGAGATGTTAGAGGTAAGTTTTTCACTCAGAGGGTGGTGAGTGAATGGAATCGGTTGCCGTCAGTGGTGGTAGAGGTGAACTCGCTGGGGTCTTTTAAGAGACTTCTGGATGAGTACATGGGATTTAATGGGATTGGGAGTTACAGATAGTTTTATGACCTGGTAGGTATAGTTATGATCGGCACAACTTGTGGGCCAAAGGGCCTGTTTGTGCTGTAGTGTTCTATGTTAAAATCAGTGACCATTGTTGGAATGTGTGTTCTGACATGGGTTACATGAGAACAGGATATCTGGGTTAAGGGAACCCAGGGAAATGTAACACGGAGTGGGTAAATGTATTGAAATGTAGATCAATGATCATTTCAGCCCTGGGAAAAAGCCTCTGAGAATCCATTCTATCTATACCCGTCAACATCTTATAAACCTCTATCAGGTCGCCTCTCATCCTTTGTGGGATGGGTAAATGTATTGAAATGTAGATCAATGATCCAGTTGGCTAGTAGAGTAAACCTGAGGGGCTAATGGCCCCCTCCTTTTCCCATGTTGCTTAAGAAAGAGACCTTTCTATCAGGGCAGGTAGTAGTGCAGTAGTGTTATCACTGGATTAGTAACTTGGAAATGTGGCTTCAAATCCCACGAGGGCAAATGGCAAAATTTTAATTCAGTAAAACTCTGGAATTAGAAGTCTAATGATGAGCACAAAATCATTCTTGTAAAAATCCACCCAGTCCTTTTAGAAAAGGAAATCTGCTTTTTTTCCCCGGTCTGGCCTACGTGTGACTCCAGAGCCACAGCAATGTGGTTGACTCTCAACTGCCCTCTGAAATGGTCTAGCAAGTCACTCAGTTCAGCAGAAGGGCAATTAGGGATGGGCGATAAATGCTGGCCCAGCCAGCAACACCCATGTCCTGGGTAAGAATAAATAAGTTAATAATTGGTGTGTGTAAAACGGGTTTGCTGAAATAATCATTTTGAAATGTGTGCAGCCACTTGGATAGGTCTGATAATGAGAACATAAGAAATAGGAGCCGGAGTCGGCCATCCAGCCCCTCGAGCCTGCCCCGCCATTCAATAAGATCATGGCTGATCTGTAGTGGTTCAGTTCCACTTTCCCACCTTCTCCCCGTAACCCTTAATTCTCTTGTCAATTAAAAACCTATCCACTCTTGACTTGAACATATTCAGCGTGGAAGCCTCCACCACTTCATCAGGCAGAGAATTCCAAAGATTCACCACCCTTTGTGTGAAGAAATTCCTCCTCAACTCTGATCTGAACTGCACCCTCCCCCCCACCAATCTTGAGGCTGTGCCCTCTAGTCCTGCTATCTTTGCTAAGCGGGAAGAGTGTCTCAACCTCTACCCTATCCATCCCCTTCATTATCTTATACGTCTCTATAAGATCCCCTCTCAGCCTTCTAAACTCCAAAGAGTACAAACCTAGCCTATTCAGTCTCTCCTCATAATCCAATGCCCTCATCTCTGGTATCAGCCTAGTGAACCTTCTCTGCACCCCCTCCAAGGCCAATATATCCTTCCTCAAAACTGCACCCAGTACTCCAGCTGCGGCCTCACCAGTGCCCTGTACAGCTGCAACAGAAGCTCCTTACTTCTCTATTCTATCCCCCTAGCTATAAAGGCCAACATTGCATTCACCTTCTTAATCAGTTGGTGCTTGTTGATGTAAATAGAATGGATATAAATATGGAAGAAATACAAGAATTTAACCTGACACTAACAGAACTGAGTGAAGACGTTTCCTGACACTGCTTTCTCCCAGTGACATGTTCTGATTTACTTGCTCAACACCGACAATCTTCCAGCTGACTGGGGGGGTGCTGTGGGTGGGGTGGGGGGTAATAGAATTACAGGTGCTCAGCTATACTGAGGGTCAAACTTCTGGCTCACTCTTAGAACGAGAAGAACCTGCTCTCTCTCCTCCACAAAGACACAGAGAGTCCTTACAGTTTGCACAGCCAGGCTGGTGAGAACCTATGAATAAGGGCAGCACGGTGGTCCCAGAGAGGAGGGGTTTGTCGTATGAAGAGAGGTTGAACAGTTTAGGCCTGAAATCTCTCTCTGGAATTTGGAAGAACGAGGGGAGATCAAATCGAGGTTTACAAGATGATAAAAGTTACGAAGAGATGTGGAGCGGTTTCTTCCTCCTGTGGGGCATTCTAGGGTCAAGAGGTCATAGTCTTAGAATAAGGGGGTAGCAAATTTAAAACAGAGTTGAGGAGAAATTAATTCTCCCAAAGAGTTGTGAATCTGTGGATTTCACTACCCCAAAGTGCAATGGATGCTGAGGCAGTGAGTAAATTGAAGGAGAAGTTAGACAGATTTTTAATTGGTAACAGGTTGAAGGGTTAAGGGAAGCAGTCAGGAAAATGGGGATAAGGAGCATATCAGCCATGATTGAATGGCAGATTCAATGGGCCAAATGCTCCCATATCTCATGGTTAGCACTGCTGCCTCACAGCACCGGGGGTTCAATTCCAGCCTTCTGTGCCTGGCTACGTGGAGTTTGCACGTTCTCCCCGTGTGGGTTTCATGCCACAGTCCAAAGGCCTGTGGGTGAGGTGGATTGGCCATGCTAAAAGCATGGAGGTTACAGGGTCAGGAATGGACCTGGGTGGGAAGCTCTTTTGGAGAATCGGTGAGTTGGTGCAGTCTCGTTGGGCTGAATGGGCTCTTTCTTCACTCCAGGGATTCTATTTGAAAAGACATCCAGCCATCAAAGAAAGGAACTGAGTTATAGGACATATTGTGTTGTTTCATGAGCCACGAGATTTGAGACGCCACCTCTCATATTTCACCCCCTTATTGTCTCATTAATAACTAAACACAATTGTGGAGAAAAAAACACAGGCTTTTATTTAAGCAGATATGCACCACACCCAGTTTCAAAGACTCTTGTACAATAGGGCGTAAGTTAATATCCAGATGAGTTTGGGAGAGGCTTAGGAACAGTTTCATTGTTAGTCCCTCTTTAGGAAATATTATTTCACTGCATTGCGACACTGGTTTGGTGAGTTCTGTGCTAGTTCACTGTTTCATAATCACACATTCACACTACACCCTTAGACCCACATTGCCTTAGTCCTGCCGACGCCTCAATTTTAAAATTCACACCTTTGTTTTCAAAACCACTCTCGCCAGCTCTGTAATCTCCTCCACCCCTACAAAGCTCTGAGATAGCTACGCTCCTCCAATCCTGCCCTCTTGTGGTTTGGAGATGCCGGCGTTGGACTGGGGTAAACACAGTAAGAAGTCTCACAACTCCAGGTTAAAGTCCAACAGGTTTATTTGATCGTAATCCCACTAGCTTTAGGAAATGGTGTTCCTTCGTCAAGTATGTGGAAGTTCTGATGGTTCTGAAGGTGTGGAAGGAACCTTCCACACACCTAATGAAGGAACAGCGTTTCTGAAAGCTTGTGGGTTTACTATCAAATGAACTGGTTGGACTTTAACCTGTTGTGTTGTGAGACTTTTTACTCTCGTGTGTCCCCAGTTGTAATTATAAAACCAGGCTGCACCTTCTGGCTCCTAAACTCCAGAATACCCTCAGTATAAGACCCTTGTCAGACCCCACTTGGAGTACTGTGTGCAGTTCTGGTCGCCTCACTATAGGAAGGATGTGGAAGCTATTGAGAGGGTGCAGAGGAGATTTACAAGGATGTTGCCTGGATTGGGGGGCATGTCTTATGAAGATAGGTTGAGAGAGCTCGGTCTCTTCTCCCTGGAGAGACGAAGGTTAAGAGGCGACCTGATGGAGGTTTATAAGATGTTGAGAGGAATGGATAGAGTGGATTCTCGGAGGCTATTTCCCAGGGCTGAAATGGTCACTACGAGAGGATACAGGTTGAAGGTGCTGGGGGGCAAGTACAGAGGAGATGTTAGAGGTAAGTTTTTCACTCAGAGGATGGTGAGTGAATGGAATCGGTTGCCTTCAGTGGTCGTAGAGGCAAACTTGCTGGGGTCTTTTAAGAGACTTCTGGATGAGTACATGGGATTTAATGGGATTGGGAGTTACAGATAGTTCTATGGCCTGGTAGGTATAGATATGATCAGCACAACTTGTGGGCCGAAAGGCCTGTTTGTGCTGTAGTGTTCTATGTTCACTGCTTCTCTCTACTTCTCTCCCTACACATTGAAGACGCTTCTTAAAAACCTTTGTTCAAGCTTGGTCACCTATCTCCATACGTGCTTAGTGTTTGGCCACCTTGCAAAGTTCTTTGCCTTTACTTATTGTAGATTCAATTTGTTTTAATAAGTCTGATAATCACTGATACAGTTCCTCTCTCTCACTCCTCTCCCTCCCTTGGGGGTGTATTTCCTCTCCGCAGTTCCAGTACGATGCTGACACCCTCGCTGAGTCCATCAAAAAGCACAATTCGGAGCTGGACAACAAGTTCTCAAAGTACAACAAGGATAACTCTCGGGTTGTGTCTGACCTGCTTCACCAGCTTGAGGTGAGTATTAACATGCTGAGATTCAACGAATCGAACCACTGCCTCTCCAGGCTCACTCAGATGTTATTGTATAAAGCGTGTTGGATCGTATCAAAAATACATATAGTGTCACCAACTCTCCCAGATTCTCCCAATCTCAGAAATTAACAATTATCATTATGATGTGGAGTTGCTGGTGTTGGACTAGGATGGGCACAGTAAGAAGTCTCACCACACCAGGTTAGAGTCCAACAGGTTCGCTCGGTAACATGAGCTTTTGGAGCACTGTCCCTTCATCAGGGGAATGCAAGATTTGTTAACTGGGTGTTAACAAATCTGATGTTTAACCTAGTGTTGCGAGACTGCAATTATGATTATGACCAATCATCCAACTCAATAGCCTGATCCTGCCTCCCCCACCCCACCAAATGTTATATACAATGCTTTGGCCTCAACTGCTTCCTGTGGTAGTGAATTCCACAGACTCCCAACTCTCTGGACAAAGAGATTGCTCCTCATAGAATCTTTAATGCAGTGCAGAAGAGACCATTCGCCCCATCGAGTCTGTACTGACCACAATTCCACCCAAGCCCTATTCCCATAATCCCATATTTATCCTAACTAGTCTCCTTGATGTTAAGGGGCAATTTAGCATGGCCAATCCACTTAACACACTCATTTTTGGACCAGGGGAGGAAACTGGAGCACCCGGACGAAACCCAAGCAGACACAGAGAATGTGCAAACTCCACAGACAGTGGCCTGAGGGTGGAATTGAACCCAGCTCCCTGGCGCTGTGAGGCAGCAGTGCTAACCACTGTGCCACCATGCCATCCAATCATACCTTAGACCTAAATGGTTTCCCTCAGAGTGTGACCCCTGATTCTGGACACCCCCACCGTCAGGCCCATCCTTCTTGCCGCTACCCTGTCCAGTCCTGTTAGAAATTTATTGGTTTCTATGAGATTCCCCCCTCATTCTTCTGAACTCCAGCGAATACAATCCTAACCAACACAACCTCTCCCCATACGTCAGCCCCCCCCAACCCAGGAATCAGCCCGGTAAACCTTCACTACACTTCCTCCAGAGCAAGAACATCCTTCCTCAGGTAAAGAGACCAACACTGCTGGATTTCTATCATTCCGCCCATCATGGAATTGGGATAGGTGAGGGTTGGATAATGGAAATGTCCAATGTCCTCGGATGGGAATTTTGGTCTCCCTTGAGCAAGTCCATAAAATCGCACCCAGTATTCCGGGTATGGTCTCACCAAGGCCCTGTGTAATTAGCGCAAGATATCCTTGCTCCTGTACTTGAATCCTTTCCCTCTGAAAGTCAACTTCTTACTGCTTTCCTCAATTTCTGCTCTTCCTATTTGGAATCACAGCACGGTTACTGTACAAAAGGTGAATGTTTGGCTGGTCTCTTGTACTCTGCAAATCAGCGCGTCCCATTCTCCCACCTTCCCTACAGCCCTTCAGCTCCCTGACCCCATGACCCAGTCCCTCCACTCCCTCATTCCACAACCCAGCCTCTCCACCCCCTGACCCCGCAACCTAGCCCCTGACCCTGTGACCTGGCCTTTTTGCCCCCTGACCCTGCAACTCGGCCCCTCCACTGTCTGACCCCACGGCCCAGCCTCCCCGCCCCATGACCCGGCTTCTCCACCCCCTGACCTCGCAACCCAACCCTTCCAGTCGCTGACCGTGAGGCCTGGCCCCCTGCTCCTTGACCCCATGACCCAGCCCCTCTGCTCCCTGACCCTGCGACAGGCACCTTTGATCTTCGCCTCCCGCCCAACCCCCGTCCCCCGCAAGGCTCACACTCACCACTGAGCCTTGTTGGTACACTAAATCAATTCAAGTGGAGAAAGGTCAGGGTGTGAGCAAGTTGGAAAACTGGAATGATTAGCAGCAGGAATCATAGGATCACGTTTGTGGATCATTTATTAGTGATTGACCCACATTGTCTAAAAATTATTGAATAAACTGGCATTCAGTTGTGGAAAACGATAACAGCTTTAGTCACTATAACTCTTCTGATCTCCAGAGACCCTGATTCAGGGTGAAATAATTACACCGAGAATTTAATAATCGATAATTCCCTAGGTTAGTCAAAGAGTGAGTAATTTAACGGATAACTATTAGATGCAGTGAATGAATGCTGATGCTTCAGGTTCACTGCTCAACTATAAAGTGAACCAAGCCTTTTAGGGAGCTTTTAATCCAACCTTTTACCAGATTCCAGATATCCCGACCCCCGGCCTCGTACTATTTCACTGCACCCTCAGATCCTACACTCCTGCTCAGGTGGATTATGCAGGATGCACGTCACAGGAACAAGCCATCCAGTGTTAATGCTTCACTCGATCCCCCTCTCATTGATTATTTTCTAAATCTATCACCGTAACTCTCCATTCCCTTCTCTCTCAACTGCTTGTCTTCCTCGTTTTCTTTTCCTTTAAGTGTATTGATATTCTTCACTCCAACCACCCCCCCCAACCGTGACTGTGAGTTCCACATTCTCGCCACTCTCTGGGGCGTTGCTTTTGAATTAGATTTCTTGGTGACTCTCTGAGATTAACGGCCACGAGCGTAAGGTCTGAGTTTTCAATCCATTCGATTAAATTGTAAATATTCCCGGATTCCGCTCTCCTGATTGACCGGATTCACTTATTCCCATTTCTTTCGGTCTGGCAGAGTGATGAGAAGACTATCATTCAAATGGACAAAGACGTGAATGATTTGAAGAGGCGAAGTCATCAGATTGCTCCACTGAAAGCCAGGCGTACTCCGGTCTCCAAACCCATTGCCGTCGAGGCGCTGTGCGACTGGGATGATGGAGAGGTGAGAAGGCAAAAGACAACAAGCAAGCAAGAGATTTCCTTTCACTATCTCCCAAATCTGAAATAAAAACCATAAGGATATCCTCGGGCACATCTCGAAGCAAAAACATTGACACAGGAGCAGGTTCCTTGGGCCTGATTCACTATTCACTACCTAATCTGTATTTTAGGCCCACTTACGCTCCATATTCCCTCAATATCCTTACTCAAAGAAAATATATTCGTCTTAGTCTTGTTCAATGGTATCAGTAACTTTTTGAAGGTGATATTCCTTGCTTTCTTTGCGTGAAGAAGTGCTCTTGAATTTCGCTCCGGAAAAACCCAGCCCTATTTTGAAGGCCCCTCTCCTCTCCTAGGATCATGAGGCCTAGGAGATGGAATGGGCCCTTCAGTCCCTTAAGCCTGCTTGATCATTCAATGGCTGATCTGATTGTGGTCTTAGCTCCAATTTCCTGCCTGTCCCATGTTCTTGACTCTCCCGTTGATCAAAAATTAATCTGACGGAGCCTTCAATATTTCCAATGATCTAACCTCCATTGCTCTCTGTGGAAGAGAATTCCAAAGATAAATGTCCGTCTCTGTCTCAAATGGGAGAACACATCCTCCCCTCCAAGTCTAGATTCTCCAATGGGGAAACATCATCTCAATATTGACCCCAGTAAACCCCCTTAGAAGCTTAAATAAGACCACATCTCACTCTTCTAAATTCCAATAAGTACGGCTCCAACTTATACAACCTTTCCTCGTAAAACAACACCTTCATCCCAGCAATCAACCCAGTAAATCTCCTCGGACCAAATATTCTAGATAATGTCTCACCAAATGCCCTGCCTGCAGCTGTTGTAGATGCGCCAAGTTTGGTGGCGTTTAAGAGGTTAATTGATAAGTATATGGAAGAGAAGGGAATGGTTTAGTTTGGAGGGGCATTGCTTTTTATTTTGGTCGGCACAACATCGAAGGCCGAAGGGCCTGTTCTGTGCTGTAATGTTCTATGTTCTATGTTCTAAATCCTGTACATCCTTATTCTATACCCCATTCATCCTGAAATAAAGGCTGACATTCTTTTTGCCTTCCTAATTCCGTTTGTGCTGTACTTTTTCTATGTTCTAATTCTATAATCTCTCTCCATTTTACTAATAGAACATAGAACACTACAGCACAAACAGGCCTTTCGGCCCACAAGTTGTGCCGATCATATCCATACCTACCAGGCCATAGAACTATCTGTAACTCCCAATCCCATTAAATCCCATGTACTCATCCAGAAGTCTCTTAAAAGACCCCTGCGAGTTCGCCTCCACCACCACTGACGGCAGCCGATTCCACTCACTCACCATCCTCTGAGTGAAAAACTTACCCCTAACATCTCCTCTGTACTTGCTCTCCAGCACCTTAAACCTGTGTCCTCTCGTAGCGACCATTTCAGCCCTGGGAAATAGCCTCCGAGAATCCACCCTATCTATTCCTCTCAACATCTTATAAACCTCTATCAGGTCACCTCTCAACCTTCGTCTCTCCAGGGAGAAGAGACCCAGCTCCCTCAACCTATCTTCATAAGGCATGCCCCCCAATCCAGGCAACATCCTTGTAAATCTCCTCTGCACCCTCTCAATAGCTTCCACATCCTTCCTATAGTGAGGCGACCAGAACTGCACACAGTGCTCCAAGTGGGGTCTGACAAGAGTCTTATAAATGTTCTGCAGACACGAGGAGAATGTGCAAACTCCACACAGACAGTGACCCGAGCCGGGAATCGAACCCAGGACCCTGGAGCTGTGAAGCAGCAGTGCTAACCCACTATGCTACCGTGCCACTCAAATTTTTCCACATTATAATCTCATCTGTAAAGTCTTTATCCACTCACTTAACCTATTATGTTGTTTCATTCATCCATGGGGTGTGGGAATCATTGTTTGGGCCAACGTTTATGACCCATCCCTAATTGCCCTTGGACTGAGTGGCTTGCTAAGCTATTTCCCATTGCTGGGGCTCTGGAGTCACATGTGTTCACAGACTAGGGGGTAAGGACAGCAGATTTCCTTCCCTGAAGGACATTAATGATGGTTTTTTTTCCAACAATCGGTGATGGTTTTATAGTTATTATTGGATATTTGATTTCAAATTTTCAAAATTCAATTTAAATGTTATCATCTGCAGTGACAATGTCACCACTTCCTCTATAATCCTTTGCAGACTGTTTGTATCCTTTTCACAGTTTGTTTTCCTCCATAGAAACATAGGAGAAGGAGGAGGCTATTCAGCCCTTCGAGTGTGTCTTGCCATTCATTACGATCAATTCAATAGCCTAATCCTGCTTTCTCCCCATAACCTTTGATCCCATTCACCCCCAAGTGCTATATTCATCCGCCTCTTGAATACATTCAATGTTTTGGCATTAACTACTTCCTGTGGGGATGAATTCCACAGACTCACCTGGTGAAGAAATATCTCCTCATCTCTGTCCTAAATGGTCTACCCTGAATCCTCAGACTGTGACCCCCTGGTTCTGGACTCTCCCATCATCAAGAATATCCTCCTTGCATCTATCTTATTTGGTCCAGTTAGAATTTTAATACGCCTCTCTGAGATCGCCCCTCATTCGTCTGAACTCCAGCAAAAACAATCCTAACCTCGACCATCTGTCCTCATACATCAGTCTCGCTATCCCTGGAATCGACCTAGTAAACCTTAACTGCAAGAGAGCAAGAATATCCTTCCTCAGAAAAGGAGACCAAAACTTACACAACACTCTAGGTGTGGCCTCATCAAGGCCCCTGTATAATTGCAACATCACATCCCTGCTCCTCGCAATGAAGGCCAACATACCATTTGCCTTCTTTACTGCCTGCTGCATCTATATATTTACCTTCAGTGACTGGTGCACAAGGACACCAAGGTGCACACTCCTCTCTCCCAATTTACAGCCATTCAGGTAGTAATCTGCCTTCTTGTTTTGCTTCCAAAATAGGTAACCTCACATCTATCCAAATTATACTGCATCTGCCATTGACTAACCCACTCACCCAACCTGTCCAGATAATTCTAAAAGATCTCTGCATCCTCATCACAATTCGTCCTCCCACCCAACTTGGTATTATCTGCAAACTTTGAGATGTTACATTTTGTTTCGTCATCCACATTATTAATATATATTGTGAATAGCTGGGGTCCCAGCACCGATCATGTGGCACCCCACTGTCAATTTGAAAAGCACCCATTAATTCCTACTTTTTATTTTCTCTCTGCCAATAAGTTTTCTATCCATCTCAATACACTTCCTTCAATCCCAATCGCTTTAATCTTGCACGATAATCTCTTATGCTGGCCTTTATCAGACACTTTCTGAAAGTCCAAATATATCACATCAACTGACTCCCCTTGTCAACTCTATTAGTTACATCTTCAAAGAGTTCTAATTGATTTGTCAAGCATGATTTCCCCTTCATAAATCCATGCTGACTCTGTCTGATCCTGCCACTGCTTTCTAAATGCTCCACAATAATGGGCAACACGGTAGCACAGTGGTTAGTACTGCTGCTTCACAGCTCCAGGGTCCTGGGTTCGATTCCAGGCTCAGGTCACTGTCTGTGTGGAATTTGCACATTCTCCTCGTGTCTGTGTGGGTTTCCTCCGGGCGCTCCGGTTTCCTCCCACAGTCAAAGATGTGCAGGTTAGGTTGATTGGCCATGCTAAAATTGCCCCTTAGTATCCTGGAATGTGTAGGTTAGGGGGATTAGCAGGTAATATGTGGGGGTAGAGCCTGGATGTGATTGTGGTTGGTGTAGACTTGAGGGGTCAAATGACCTCTTTCTGCACTGTAGGGTTTCTACGTTCTATGAATAAAGTTTTTGATAATTTTCCTCCCTAGCGATGTTAAGCTTACTGGTCTATAATTCCCTATTTTCTCTCTACCTCTCTTTTTGAATATTGGAATGACATTATCTACCCTCCAATCTGCAGGAACGGTTCCAGAATCTATAGAATTCTGGAAGATGATCCCCAGTGCATCCACTATTTCTAGAGCCACTTCCCTAAGTACTCTGGGATATAGATTACCAAGCCCTGGGGATTTATCCACCTTCAATACCAATAATTTTCTCAGCACCATTTCTCTACTAACATTAACCTCTCTCAGTTCCTCCCTCTCACTAAATCTTGCATTCTCCAACGTTTCTGATATCTGATTTGTGTCCTCTTTTGTGAAGACGGAACACTGTGGGATGCGTTCCATGAAGGATAAATGAATGTTGCTGGATATCCCGGGATATCAGGGTAACAAAGAACAAAGAACAAAACAGCACGGGAAACAGGCCCTTCGGCCCAATGAGCCCGTGCCGCCACCCCGATGTTCCCACCTCTACCCGTGATCCCTGTCCATGTTTATAGATCTATGGATTAAAAACCAAATTTGAGACAATTTAGGGAGAATTTGTTTTGCCAATTAACCTAAGAGCACATCTTTGGAATGCGGGAGGAAACTGGAGCACCCGGAGAAAAACCCACGCAAGCACGGGGAGAATGCGCAAACTCCCAAAATTCATGTATCTGCACAGCACAGCTGAGCTGTCGTGTTGCCCATCAAACGGTCCAGGTCAAGCGTACACTAACGATGTGAAGCACTAGGATACTCTCAAAATCCAAGAGCAGCCCTCTCACGCCCCATCACGTGTATGCCCCTTGTTAGACAAGTTTGCTGTCGTGCTCACTCGCAGGATTTTCCCCAATCAATGTGCCAATTGTGTTGTGGTATTGAAAGTTGAGGAGAATGTTTCTTTATCCGTTGCAGCATGAGATTAGCCGTGGTGAGAAGCTGATGCTTCATAACAATGCTGACCCTGAGAACTGGGTGGTGGTGAATAATGTGAAGGAGACCAAGCGTGGCCCTGGTGCCTGCTTCAACATCCCTCCCACGGACCCAGAGGCCACTGCCCGTGTCAACAGGTTAGTCCATTTCATTTTCTCTCCCTCGTGGCCCCTAGCACTGATCGCTTGTCGGCTATTTATCGTGGGGATGGGGCAAATCACAAGCACACACCTCACGCTTGGTGTCCAGCGAGGGGTAGAGATCAGATGGGGGAAAACCCAAGATACTGAAGCTCATTGTGCTGCTACCAATGTCGTTCTGGCCGAGACCAACTAACCTCGTAACGTCTTGGATGCAAAAACACATGGACTTCCTGCTAGGAGTAGCATTGCTGCCTAAACATCGCTTCCTCAGAAGGGTTCTGTCACACCGTGGTTTTACTCAATGAAAATGACAATGCCATCCCCCCTCCCCCCACCCAGTATCCCCCCACCATGATTGTGGGAGGTGTTTACATTCCATGTTCAGGCTCTCTGCCGAAGCTTTGGTCTCCAATTTAGCAAGGGTTTTCCTGCTCCTTGTTGCTGTGTGTGGAGCACTGTCTATCATGCATATCCAGATGCAGTGTCTATGTCAGTGAAACTGAAGTTCCTTCTGTATAGAATTATCCCATCAAACACACCTAGAGTTGTTAAAGCCAGGTTTGAGCGCAGAGTAAAGATCCCTCTACACTGTCCCCGTCAAACACTCCCAGGACAGGTACAGCACGGGGTAGATACAGAGTAAAGCTCCCACTACACTGTCCCCATCAAACATTCCCGGGACAGGTACAGCACAGGGTTAGATACAGAGTAAAGCTCCCACTACACTGTCCCCATCAAACACTCCCAGGACAGGTACAGCACATGGTTAGATACAGAGTAAAGGTCCCTCTACACTGTCCCCCATCAAACACTCCCAGGACAGGTACAGCACGGGGTTAGATACAGAGTAAAGCTCCCTCTACACTGTCCCCCATCAAACACTCCCAGGACAGGTACAGCACGGGGTTAGATACAGAGTAAAGCTCCCTCTACACTGTCCCCCATCAAACACTCCCAGGACAGGTACAGCACGGGGTTAGATACAGAGTAAAGCTCCCTCTACACTGTCCCCATCAAACACTCCCAGGACAGGTACAGCACAGGGTTAGATACAGAGTAAAGCTCCCTCTACACTGTCCCCCATCAAACACTCCCAGGACAGGTACAGTACGGGGTTAGATACAGAGTAAAGCTCCCTCTACACTGTCCCCCATCAAACACTCCCAGGACAGGTACAGCACGGGGTTAGATACAGAGTAAAGCTCCCTCTACACTGTCCCCATCAAACACTCCCAGGACAGGTACAGCACGGGGTTAGATACAGAGTAAAGCTCCCTCTACACTGTCCCCATCAAACACTCCCAGGACAGGTACAGCACGGGGTTAGATACAGAGTAAAGCTCCCTCTACACTGTCCCCCATCAAACACTCCCAGGACAGGTACAGCACGGGGTTAGATACAGAGTAAAGCTCCCTCTACACTGTCCCCCCATCAAACACTCCCAGGACAGGTACAGCACGGGGTTAGATACAGAGTAAAGCTCCCTCTACACTGTCCCCCCATCAAACACTCCCAGGACAGGTACAGCACGGGGTTAGATACAGAGTAAAGCTCCCTCTACACTGTCCCCATCAAACACTCCCAGGACAGGTACAGCCGGGGTTAGATACAGAGTAAAGCTCCCTCTACACTGTCCCCATCAAACACTCCCAGGACAGGTACAGCACGGGGTTAGATACAGAGTAAAGCTCCCTCTACACTGTCCCCCCATCAAACACTCCCAGGACAGGGACAGCACGGGGTTAGATACAGAGTAAAGCTCCCTCCACACTGTCCCCCATCAAACACTCCCAGGACAGGGACAGCACGGGGTTAGATACAGAGTAAGACTAAGAGTTACACGGAATTCACTAAATTCCTGCACGGTTCTATATTCTATCCAGTGATTTTCCATGTGTGATATTTGTTATAGGTTGGCGAAGGACATCGATGATTTGAAGAGGAAACGATCAGATATTGAGAACAAGCTGAAAAACCGTTACAATGAGTTAAACCAAATGAAACAACCCTCTGAGAGCAAACAGACCAACCTGCTGAACCAGTCTGCAGCACCAGGTGGGGTAAATACACCAATGGAGCAATAAATCCCCGAGACACTCCAACCATTCTCCAGAGTGACAGAGCCAGCCTGTGACGTCCCTATCCTTGTGCTGGTTTGAACCTAGCCCCCAGTGGATCTGTTTCTCCCCCACACTTGTCCCATTTGAAATTAAAACAGAAAGTGCTGAACAAACTCAGCATAAATCATTGAACCCTACAGTGCAGAAAGAGGCCCTTTGGCCCATCGAGTCTGCACCGACCACAATCTCGTCCAGGTTCTACCCTCGTATCTCTACATATTTTACCCACTAATCCCTGTAACCTAAGCACCCCAGGATACTAAGGGCATGGCCAATCAACCTAACTTGCAAATCTTTGGACTGTGGGAGGAAACTGGAGTACCTGGAGGAAGCCCACGCAGACACAAGGAGAATGTGCAAACTCCACACAGACAGTGACCTGAGCCGGGAATCGAACCCAGGACCCTGGAGCTGTGAAGCAGCAGTGCTAACCACTGTGCTACCGTGCCACTCTATGGGAGCAAGTCTGGTAGCATCTGTGGAAAAAGATAGAGTTGATTATTCAAGTCCATCAACTGTCTGTTAAAGTTAACTCTCTTTCTCACTCCACAGAAGCTACCAGGCCTGTTGGGCTTATCTAGCTGTTTTTATTTTAGCATGTATTTTCCTTTATCCTCCCCTCCGTCCCAGTTTGCTACCCACTCCTCTCTTGCAATGCCTTATTGTCTCTTTCTCTCTTCACAGGTTACAACCTCAACAACCCCCAGAATAAAGAACTCCTGACCAAACTCGACAAGATCAACAGTGACCTGGGGGAGACTGAGAAGCAGATACTCACCAACCTGCATGCTCCAATCAATCAAAGTGCTCCATCTAAGGACATCAGCAACCGTCTCAAGGATCAGGAGGTGGGCCTAGCTTTTGTTCCCACAGCCTTAAAAACGCCAAAAAAAATTGGAAATGGTTTGAAAGTGTTAAAGTGTTGACTGCAGGGGAAGAGTTCCTGCGGCGATTGGGAATTTAGAACGTAGTGTGACAGTCTCAGGATCAATAGTCAGCCGGTTAGAACTGAGAGGAAGGAAAATTCTTCACTCAAGGGTTATGAAACTTTGAAATGCTCTCCCTCAGGGAATTGTGGATGTTTCAGTCACTAATGTCCGAGAAAAAGATCAATACATTTTCTAGTACTGAGGCGATTAAGGGATTAGATGGAGTTAAGATAGACAATAAACTATTATCTTATGGAGGGATAGAGCCAACAAATGGCCTCCTCCCCCTTGGGTAAAGGCATAATGCTGCAGATGCTGGAAGTATGAAATAAAAACAGAAGGTTCCAGAACTGCTCAGCAGGTCTGGCAGCTTTTGTGGAGAGAGAAAAACTGAGATTCCGGGTGGGAATTTCCACACTATATGTTTTGGATCTTCCATGGGATCTTCTGGTCCCACCATTGTCAACAACATTTCCCACTGAAGGCATCCCCTCCCCTGGGAAACCCATGACTAAGGTGCACCATCGGCAGGGCTGGAAGATCTCACCCAAAGTGAACGGCTGGAATTTTCCAGCCAATGTTTGTAGTCTGAAGAAGAACCTTATGGATTCTGTTGCTCTCTCCACAGATACTACTGAATTTTCCGGCATTTTCTGCTCATATCCTCATATTCTTGTGTTCACTTCATTCCAGAGCTGTTATTCCAGGCTTTCACGTAGAACAGTCTGTTTTCAGAGGTTCAATGGGTGGGGCAAAGCGGTTATTCAAGGATTTCAGTTCAGGATTACCATATTAAATTATATGCAGAGTTACATGGAGTGGTTATAGAAACAAAAGAAAAACTACAGCACGATACAAGCCCTTCAGCCCACAAAGTTGTGCTGAACATGTCCCAACCTTAGAGATTAAACATTATATCTTGTTTAAGTGTGATGTGTGGACAGAACAGCAGAAGGATGTGGGCAATATGTGTCTATCTTGCAGAGATCCATGTTTGGAATGAGTGAGAGAATCTGTGATCAGTTGCCGTTATGTGTGAAGGTTCACTCAATCTGCAGTAATGTCAAAGGATCTGTGTCAAAAAATGTCGCAGTGTAAACTCACCCTCTGATTCTAATCACAGAGCGTGAACAAGCGCTTGCAGAAGATTGGAGCAGAGAAGGACGCTGTACAGAAAGAGTGTGAACCCTTCCTTCCAAAAGGTTCCACCCCAACGCTGCTCTCAACTAAATTGGACAAAGTGAAGGATAAACACAAAGATGTCACCTCGCTGGCCAATCTGTACCAGGACAAGTGAGTTCATAGCCGCCTTCTTCTGTACAATTTTTATTACCTTGGACACGTCCTCTGTGCAAATCAGCATGTAATGGAATTGAGGAGTAAATTCTGCCATGCCTTCTGCCCTGTGGGAGATTCTATGGTTTATTGCTTTCAGTGGAGCCCTGGGGGACATATTTAGTAATGATGACCAGGCAACAATACAGACCAGTGACCTATTTTGTGTTTATCTTGGCCAGAGCAAACAGCCAGTTCGAGTTGGAAAACAGCATTCAGAAAGCTGAAGATGCCCTTGAGAAAATTGAATCCAATCTGGCGGAGGAATCAGTGATCCCTGCTTCCCCGAACGCCATGCAGCAGAGGAAGACTGAGCTACAGGTAATGAGGCTGAGCAACCAGGGGAATGTAGCGTGTTGTAGAAAAGGCTTGTCTTTTACTCATCAGCTTCAACTCCAACCTCTCACCATCTTCCTCAATCCCGTCTTTCTCTCTTTCATCCCCAAATTTATGAGAAATCAGACTCTGATCAGGGAATCAAATTGAGAGCCACAATGTGTCTGGGTTACTCCTGATGGCAATGGAAATCTAGAGGACTGACCTCACAGAGTGACACTCATTACCAAGTGTGGAATCACAGTTTTCTCGAGCTGCCTCTTCAACGCAATTCTCACATTCAAAATTCAATGTCTGTACAAACATCCCATATCAAACTTTCTGACGGTAAATTCCCATTCCAGTATCTATACAATGTGTCCACAGACAGAATTTTGTTTACTTCCCTGGATCAATGTGTCTATATCTGAGAGATGTGAGTTTAAGTTTACTCTCAGAGTGATTGTTCCAATTGAGTAAGTCCAAACTTCTTTGTGAGTTTTAAAGTGAAAATTATTTATTATCACACGTGGGTGTTTAAAACGTGATGCCTCACTCACTCACAAAGGTTAGATACACATGAGGGTAAAATAATGCAGCTATGACTTACAACTATTAAGTCTCCTTCGTAGCAGGCCTGTAGTTTCTTAGATGAAGTTGATGCTTTAGTTAAAGTGAAGGTGTAGGAGAGCAGAGGATTCTCAGTTTGAGGCTACGAGGTTTCTTGTAGTTGAATTTCCAACAGGTTGTTCTCAGGTGAACTCAAAGTTGGAGCAGATTTGGGGGCATCCTTCTCCCACATTCAAAGTATTGCTGTTTTAGAGCTTAGCTGCTGCAATGACTTGCAGTGGGTTCAATAGCTGCCAGTGGAATTCTCTCTGCAAGAAGCTTCAGGCTGTATTTTTACAACAGAAAACAACTTCCTCATTGTGTGAAATGTGCAAGTTTAAAGACCTCTACGTCTTTACACTTTGTGCCTGAACGACCCATTCAGTTAATTGTCAAAAGAAGGCTCTTGTCAAGTAATAAGGAAAATGCTTATCAGCAGACAAGGGCCTTCAGTGAAGACAGTGTTTGTGTGTCCAGATAAACAGCTAACCTTCACCTTGTGGAAGTTCTGTAAATATTCTATTCCTAGCCTTCATCAGGGGAAAATAAGACCCTTTTCAACAACAAAAATCCAGAAAGAAAAACTATATATTTTCTGTATGAACAGAACACTCTGCAATGCTTTGCGCTGTACTGTGTTCTCATTTGTGCAAAAATAATTAGAAACTTGAAAGATTTGAGTGCTTACTGTGCAATTTATGGATTAATCTCAACACAAGAGAGAGATAGATGGTTATGGTGATAGATTTAGAAAGAGGAGGCTTGAGTGAAGCAGGAACACTATGGGTCAAATGGCTGCTTCTGTTCAGTATATCTTATGTCATCCAATATAAAATCACTGCGATGTGAAAAGAACACTCCTTTAGCCCATAAGACAACGGAACAAAAGCAGACCATTCAGCCCATTGGGTCTGCTCTGCAATTTAATGATGGATCTGATTTGACAAGTTTCAACTCCCCTTTCCTGCGTTACCCCCATCACCCTTCATTCCCTCACTGATTAAAAATCTGTCTACCTCAACCTTGAACATATTTAACCACCCAGCTTCTACAGCCCTCTGCTGTAAAGAATCCCATAGATTCACTACACTCTGAGAGAAGAAATTCCTCCTGGTATCTGTCCTAAATAGCAGCTGCCATATAAATACATGCCTGGTGACATGGGTTTCCTTGGTGCTGAACACAGTTAACGGTGGAAGTTGGAGAAGACTTTCTGCCTTGCTAAAGGAAGCCTCTGGGAAGGGAGAGAGGTGTGTGGTAGCAGGAGGCTGACACAATCCACCAGCATCTACATACAAGAGGACAGCAGCGATAAGCAGGCTGTGTTTCCCTTTCTCCTGAACACAGTGGGTTTTGCACAGACTGTGACCCAGCAAAAAATAACACAGAATTGAAGGAACCTCCACAAACGTCAGTAAGGATCTCTGCATCATCCCTCTTTATAAACATATCTTCCATTATTATTTTTATTTATTCACTCGTGAGACATGGGCATTGCTGGCTGGGCCAGCATTTATTGCCCATCCCTAGTTGCTCTTGAGAAGGTGTTGGGTGAGCTGCCTTCTTGAACCGCTGCAGTCCATGTTCTGTGTGTTGACTCTCAATGCTGTTAGGGAGGGAATTCCAGGACTTTGTCCTGGCGACTGCAAAGGAAAGAATAGGAGCAAAAGTAGGTCATTCAGCCCATTGAGTCTGCTCTGCCATTTAATGAGATTGTGACTGATCTGATTTGACAATCTCCAACTCCACTTTTCGACCCTATCCCCATAACCCTCAACTCCGTTACTGATTAAGAATCTGTCTTTCCAAGTCTCGAACATGCTTTCCAAGTCAGGATGATGAGTGACTTGGAGGGGAACTTGCAGGTGATGGGTGTTCCCATAAATCTGCTGCCTTTGTCCTTAGATCATAGAACCCTACAGTGCAAAAACAGGGCCTTCGAGTCTGCACTGACCACAATCCCACCCAGGCCCTTTCTCCATATCCCTACATATTTATCTGCTAATCCCTCTAATCTCCACATCCCAGGACACTAAGGGGCCAATCAATCTGACCCGCACATTTTTGGACTGTGGGAGGAAACCGGAGCACCCGGAGGAAACCCATGCAGACACGAAGAGAATGTGTGGAGTTTGCACAGACAGTGACCCGAGCCGGGAATCGAACCCAGGAGCTGTGAAGAAGTAGTGCTAACCCACTGTGCTACTGTGCTGCCCATTCCTCCTTGAAGGAAATGGTTGTGAGCTTGGAAGATGCAGTCTAAGGATCTTTGGTGAATGTTGTAAATAGTACACACCGTTGCCAATGAGCTGCGATGGTGAAGGGAGTGAATGTTTGCAGATGTGGTGCCGATCAGACAGGTTGCTTTGTCCTGGATGGTGTTGAACTCCTTGAGTGTTATTAGAATTGGACCCATCCAGGCAAGTGCAGAGTATTCCATTATACTCCTGACTCTCGTCTCTCACTCTTCCTTCAGGTGTTGAAACGGGAGCTAAACAACAACCAGGGCAAGCTGGAGAAGATGAACCAGGACATGAAAAGGACCGAGGAATGCTGCAAACCTCTGGAGCTCAACTTCCAGGAGTATTGTCCCGATATCAAGAAGCAGAAGGCTGAGGTTCAGAAGTTGAACAACCGCTTTCAGAATGCAATTGATCAGCTCGACCTGAGGTGGGCTCTCTGCTTATGAAAGGACTATTATTAGGATGTCAGCATCACTGACAAAGCCATTGCCCAGTTGCAATTTCCCTCCAAAACATAAAAAAAAATCAGAGCAGGATTAGATCATTCAGCCTTTCGAGCCGGCTCTGTCATTCAATGAGATCACAGAATCATAGGACCCTACAGTGCAGAAAGAGGCCCTTCGGCCCATCGAGTCTGCACCGAACACAATCCCATCCAAGTACTACCCAAGGAGATCCAAGGCCAGAATTGAACCCGGGTCCCTGGGCGCTGTGAGGCAGCAATGCTATCCCACTGTAGCACTTTACAATGAAATATGTTGAAGTGCAGTTACTGTTGTAATGTAAAAAATATGGCAGCCATTATGTGCACATCAATTTTCCACAAACAGAAATCAGCATTGGGGTGATGCACAGATTAACTGCTTTAGTGATAGACAAGCACTATTTAAGTTGTGAGTATTGGCAAGGATATTGATAAAGCAGCACAGCGGGCACAGTGGGTTAGCACTGCTCCCTCACCTGGGTTCGATTCCGGCCTTGAACTACTGTCTGTGTCAAGTCTGCACGTTCTTCTTGTGTCTGTGTGGACTTCCTCTGGCCACTCCAGTTTTCTCCCACAGTTCAAAAGACACGCTGTTTAGGAGCATTGGCCGTGCTAAATTCTCCCTCAGTGTAACCTGAACAGAGTGTGATGACTAGGGGATTTTCTTCATTGCAGAGTTAATGTAAACCTACTTGTGACACTAATAAATAAATAAAGACTTCCCCCCCCAGCCCCACAATAGATATCTTACAGCTACTCAAAAGGTCAGGGAAGCCTGGGTTCAGTATCTGATCTGAAATATTGCGTGTTCTAACAGTGTGGCACTCCATCAGTTTGTCAACGGAACATCAGCCAGCATTTTCTTCTCAAGTCTTTGGTTGAGGGTTGAGCCCACAAGCCCCTGTCTCAGTGACAAGCATTCTACTGCTAAGACATGCCTTCATAAGAAGTCTGACAACACCAGGTTTAAGTCCAACTGATTTATTTGATAGTAAACTCACAAGCTTTCGAGGTTTCCCTCTTCATCAGGTGAATGAGGTGTTCTGGCCTCAGACAGAGCATATAACAACACAAACTGTTCATAGATTACTGATTAGAATGCAAATCTTTACACCTAACCTGCTATTCAAGTCTTAAAGTGGCTAACAATGTGAGTGGAAGGAGCACTGAGCACAGGTTAAAGAAATGTGTATTGTCTCCAGACAGTACAATAGAACATAGAACACCACAGCACAAACAAGCCCTTCGGCCCACAAGTTGCACCAATCATACCCATACCTACCAGGCCTATCTATAACCCTCAATCCTATTAAATCCCATGTACTCATCCAGAAATCTTTTAAAAGACCCCAGCGACTTTGCCTCCACCACCACCGCCGATTCCACTCACTCACCACCCTCTGAGTGAGAAACTTACCCCTGACATCTCCTCTGTACTTGTCCCCCAGCATCTTAAACTTATGTCCTCTCATCGCGAGCATTTCAGCCCTGGGAAATAGCCTCCGAGAATACACCCTATCTATTCCTCTCAACATCTTATAAACCTCAATCAGGTCGCCTCTCAATCTGAGGTTTTGCAAACCCAGGCAAGTTGTGGGAGTTACAGATAGTGTGACATGAAGCCAAGATCCTGACACATCTTACATGACCTAGACATGATAAAGAAACAGGAAGAAACCCAGGACCCAGAGCTGTTTAAGTTCCATATCGCTGGGCTTCACGTAGAAATTGGATTCCCGCATTCACGTCCTAACCCTGTTTTTCTTCACAGTCATTACTGCGTCTCCTGCTGTGTTCTATTGCAGAATATTACATTCTCCTCTCAACACAAACATCACAGTGTGTTCTGATTCTTTACAGAGAGGATATGCTTCAGAATTCTGACACAGCCTATCAGCGTTACAAAACATCTCAGCAGGGACTCAACACTTGGATGAACAATCTCCCTAACAATCAAGTACAGCCCACAGCCAGCCTGAGTGAGATCAATGCCAAACTCGATTCTCAGAAGGTAGGTGTTTTCTAATTTTGGAGTTCTCAGCTGCCCCGCGTTGCCTTCCTTGCCCACACATTTGTGATAATCCAGCTTAATTCCTAGAGAAATCTACATTTTACAATGGTTTCACTCATCGAGTTAGGTTCAGATCTTGGAGTGAACTATCGACGTACTTGTTTTTATATTGATGTACTTGTTTTTATCCTATAGGTGCTTTGGTCCACCTTGTTGTTTAACAAGGGGCATACACACGATGGGTCGTGAAAAGGCTGCTCTTGGATTTTTTTCGAGAGTATCCTAGTGCTTTACATCATTAGTGTACGCTTGACCTGGACCATTTGATGGGCAACACGACAGCTCAGTGACTATCGCTGTGCTGTGCAGATACATGGATTTGGGCCTGTGTCTGTGGGAGTTTGCACATTCTCCCCGTGCTTGCGTGGGTTTTCTCCGGGTACTCCGGTTTCCTCCCACATCCCAAAGGTGTGTTCTTAGGCTGATTGGCAAAACAAATTCTCCCTAAATTGTCTCAAACTTGGTTTTTAATCCATAGATCTATAAACATGGACAGGGATCGCGGGTAGAGGTGGGAACATAGGGGTGGCGGCGCTGGCTTGTTGGGCCGAAGGGCCTGTTTCCCGTGCTGTTTTGTTCTTCGTTCTTTGCTCAGTGACCCCTTCAACTGGGCCTCAAGTCTTGAGGTGTTGCCCTCTCCCACCCAAGAGCGATGTGGTTGACTCTCAACTACCCTCGGGCAACTAGGGATGGACAGTAAATGCTGGCCAGCCAGCACTGCGCATGCCCCAGTAATGAATAAAAAAGAAATTACCTCTGTAATCTTCCTGTGCAGTAGCACAAACAGCGCAGGAAATAGAGGGAAGAGATGAACAAGAGAGGTGAAAATTAAATAATAAGGAAGATGGAATTAAAACAAAGGTGATGATCCACAAGGAAAATGAGAAGGCAAGAGAAATAACCAATGCTACCTTATACAGGGTATAATCCATGGCGATGGGCACTTAAAGGGTGCTAAGCATAAGCGTCCCCACTCAATGGGTAATGCACACGCCACTGTAGTGCACTGAGAGACGGGATGCAAAATGAGTGAAACGTCTCAGAATTTGGTTTGGATATTCTTAAAAGCGCTGATGCAAATTGAATGCAGAGCCTGCAAACAAAAAGCCCTAATCTCACTGAGTTATCTTCATCCATTCCCTCACAGAGGCTGGTGAACGATATCAGGAAGAAGAAAGCTGAGAAAGACGCACTGGTCGATCTCTCCCACGATCTGCAGTCAACCCTGAAGGTATTGGTCTGCTTCTAATTGCAAAGTTTAACTTCATAGCAGCTGAGGTTGAGTGGTCCCAACACAGGGATAAAGTTACAAAGCCACATCTTTTACAGATTTAAAAGATCTCGAAAGGAAAGAACTTGCATTTATACACTCCTGTTCACAACCTCAGGATTTCCTAAAGGGCTTCAGAAAGGGCAGCATCAGATAGAAATGGATGTGGAGCCAAGGAGGAGATATCAGGTGGTGTGAACATAGTTACTCATAAGAGATGAACTCTACTTGAAAAGACTGCAAATGTTACAGATAGTGTGACATGATCCCAAGATATCTGTGACCCCCATGACTTGCCTGGGTTAGCAAAAAACCTCACTTACTGTACTGTCTGGAGACAAGACACATCTCTCTAACCTGTGCTCAGTGCTCCTTCCACTCACATTGTTAGCCACTTTAAGACTTGAATAGCAGGTTAGGTGTAAGGATTCGCATTCTAATCAGCAATCTGTAAACTGTCTGTGCTGGTATGTGTGCTGTTTGAGACCAGAACACCTCATTCGCCTGACAAAGACCAGAGGGTCAAAAGCTTGTGAGTTTACTATCAAATAAATCTGGTGTTGTCAGACTTCTTACTATTCTACATTGTTTTACAGTATAGAAATAGTTAGACATGTAAAAGTTGTGAACTATTGGCCTCATGGTGACAGAGTAACTTGGCTCACTTGGTGTATTGGGATGTTCTCAAGGATGTTTCCACCCTTGGATCCTAACCCAGGGTCTGGTAATTGGGGGATCACAGTTCCCTGCTCCTCAGTTGCAGACTGGGAGGGTGGTTGTGGGTTTGAGAAGTTGTAGACACCCCCAATCGAAGCCAGCACTCCTGAAATGGGTAATTTTTTTTCTCCTTTTTGAAGAATTACGAAACTAACAATGACAAATATCGGGCAACTCTGGACCCTGCCACTGGAGTATCTAAAGTGAAGAAAATGAGGACTCAGACCCTGCAAGAGAGCGTCAATGATCAGGTAAGGGAGACAGTGGGAATCGCTCAATGTACAGACCAGGGTGACCCAGAGATCTGCATTTTCTGGGATCCTCCTGTAATCCTGCCTTTTGTCCCGTGTCCTTTCCGGAAGAGATTTTGCCCTGGGCTTTTCTGCAGGAAGGACTTTGATTTTGTGCGTGAGTCAGGAATGGCTGTACGATTGGAGGTCTCCTGTGAGTATCCAGCGGGGATGGACCTAGATCAGAATGGAGGCAGGTCACGTGACTGCACCATTCCCCCAACATCCCCTCTTCCATCACAGACGTGGCAGCAGCCCTTCCCCATCCCACCCCATCCACAAACCCTCTCAGCTTCACCATCATCACCCCCTGCCCCCTCCCAATCTGTCCCCAGCAAAATGGCGCCAATCTTTTCTCACCTGGTTTGAAGGAGACGTGACATTCTCTCCTTCCTCCCCCTGCTGTTCTCTGAAGGGCCACGAGGGTGAGACCAAATTCAACAGGACAGAAACAGAGCGAGGATCGGTGACAAAAAACGGTGGGGAATTCAGGAGAAATTTCTGCGTGTAGAAAGTTCCTGCAATGCGTCACTCTCTACCGCATTGCCTTATTTAAGGGAAAGCTCGATGAACACATCAGGAGAAAGGAAAAACAAGATTTGCGTTGTATCGCCTCTTTCAAAATGACCCAATGTCTCAATTGTGTGTTAAATATTTTTGTGATTCAGGGAGTGCCAGCTGGGGATATTGGAGAGTTCTTGGTCATAGAACACTAGAGCACAAACAGGCCCTTCGGCCCACAAGTTGCGCCGATCATACCCATACCTACTAGGCCATAGAACTATCTGTAACTCCCAATCCCATTAAATCCAACGTACTCATCTAGAAGTCTTTTAAAAGACCCCAGCGAGTTCGCCTCCACCACCACCGACGACAGCCGATTCCACTCACTCACCACCCCCTGAGTGAAAAACTTACCCCTAACATCTCCTCTGTACCTGTCCCCAGCACTTTAAACCTGTGTCCTCTTGTAGAGACCATTTCAGCCCTGGGAAATAGCCTCCGAGAATCCACTCTATCAATTCCTCTCAATGTCTTATAAACCTCTATCAGGTCGCCACTCAACCTTCGTCTCTCCACAGAGAAGAGTCCCAGCTCCCTCAACCTATCTTCATAGGGCATGCCTCCCAATCCAGGCAACATCTTGTAAATCTCCTCTGCACCCTCTCAATAGCTTCCACATCCTTCTGTAGTGAGGCGACCAGAACTGTGCACAATACTCCAAGTGGGGTCTGACAAGAGTCTTAAAAAGTTGCAGCATTACCTCCCGACTCCTAAACTCAATCCCTCGATTAATGAAGGCCAGTACACCGTACGCCTTCTTGACCACATCCTCCAACTGCGAGGCAGATTTAAGAGACCTATGGACCCGGACCCCAAGATCCTTCTGCTCCTCAACACAGCTAAGACTCCTACCCTTGACATTATACTCCTTCATCCCATTGGTCCTGCCAAGACAAAAAGCTAATGACACTTTAACAGGAGCTCAGTCCAGTTGACTTTGCATCAAAATTGTTTATAAATACAGGAGGGACCTTCAGAGATACGGGCGGAATTTTGCATCCTTGCTCATCCCGAAACCGTAAAATCCCACCTGAGGTCAACAGAGTTTTCTGTAATCGGCCCCTTTGTGTGCTCCGATTCCCACAGCAGGCAGCCGGGTGATCACAGGGTGATTTTTTTTCAGAGTTTTTTTTTTAAAACATCAACCAAATTTCTTTTGGAGTCACATGTAGGCCAGAACAAAGAACAACACAGCACGGGAAACAGGCCCTTCGACCCAACGAGCCCATTCTACCCATTTTAACAGTGTGAGTTCCCTCTTCCACCCTTTTCTACACTTATGACACTCCACATTGGAAACCAGATTGAGGGGAGACTAATTTAGGGACGGCAGATTTCCTTCCCTAAAGCACATTAATGTATCAGATGGGGTTTTTTACGACAAATGATTTCATAGAAACTAGAAGCAGGAGATGGCTGTTCGGCCCTTTGAGCCCGCCCCGCCGTTCATTTTGATCACGGCTGATTTCATGGTCATCCAGATTTTTATTGAATTCAGACATCACTATCAGCCATGGCGGGGTTTGAATCCGGGTCCACGGAGCTTTACTTTGGGTCAGAACCAGAGGCCAGGAGCTGAAGAAAGTTGTTTTTTAACTTGGTCACTCATTACAATCTGGAATGTTCTGACAGAAGGGTTGGCGGAAGCACATTCAATCGCAACTCGCAAAAGGATAAAGTGAAGAATTTGCAGGCTATGAGGAAGGCAGAGTGAAGTATTGCAGTAAGACTTTCAGAGAGACTTCACAGTGGGCTGATTGCGTGATACTAATGCTCTCTTGCCTGCACCTTCCGCAGGCAAAGCTGAATTCTCACAGCTCTAGAATAACTTTCTATTGTTGCAGGAGAAGGATACCGTTAAACGTTTTGCTGAAATTGCTTCTTCAAATGACCAATTGCTCAACCAGCTGGACTTTGTGGCAAAGGTTAAGCAGAAGGTAAGGTCAACGTTGCTGCTAACTGAAGGACTTCAGAACACAAGTGTTGATATTTGCACACATTCTCCTCACTGTGAAGTAATCAGTTCCGGGATTAATGGCCTTAGTGCTCGGTCACTCGTGGTCAACCCTTCCTTCTAACTGGCACCAAATGGTCATTCCATAGGAGTCTACATGGAGACACAAGTACGCAAGAGATAAAAGCAGGACTCGGTCACAGGCCTTTCGAGCCTGCTCCACTGTTCAATATGATCATGACTGATCTATGCTGCCCTCAGCTCCTTTCCTGAGCCGTTTCCCATATCCCTCAATTCCTTGATCTATCATTCATCCACCTCCAATACTTCCAATGATCCAGCCTCCACCACTCTTTGGGGCAGAGAATTCCAGAGATTCGCCACCCTCTGCGAGAAGAAATTTCAATGTCCCTCGGTTTTAAATGGGATCCCTCTTCCTTCTGCTAAACTCCAGCAAATACAAACCTAACCAAACTCCCCTCAGATTTCAATCCCGGAATCAGTCTGGTAAATCTTCTATACCAAGAACATCCTTCTTAGATGAGGAATCCAATACTCGAGGTTGGCCTCACCAAAGCCCTGTGTAATTGCATCAATGATGTGGAGATGCCAGTGTTGGACTGGGGTGAGCACATTAAAAAGTCTCACAACACCAGGTTAATATCTAATAGGTTTATTTGCCAGCACTAGTCTCAGTCTCCTTCAATGACTAGTGCACAAAGGCACTCAAGCCTCACTGCACATTCCCTTTCTAATCTATAGCCATTTGGATAATTTATCTGTTTTCCTGCTTTTATTACCAAAGTGGATAACCACACTTTTATCCACATTATCTCGCATCTGCCGTGCATTTGCCCACTCACTCAATTTGTCCAAATCACACTTCTTCACTCATGATCTCCAGTATAAACAAAAACCCTTCTAAACTCTCTGGATACTGCATTGAATCCAGTCCTATCTCGGACCTTCCTGACAGTGTCACTATCTCTATAAATAGAGCAAATAAGGTAAAATAAATGAAATGAAGATAATTGTAGTTTCCGGCTTCACATTTAGTTGAATGTGAATGTTGGGCTTCTTGAAGAACAAAGAAGAATACAGCACGGGAAACTTCGGCCCAATGAGCCCACGCTGTTGTTTTAACATTATGAGTTCCCTCCTCTACCTATGACCTTTGTCTACACCTATCGGGGAAGATTGAGGGAGGTCTAATTTAGGAACAATTTGTTATCACCAATCAGCCTAAGAGCATGTTTTTGGGGTGTGGGGGGAAACCGGAGCACCCGGAGAAAACCCACGCAAGCACGGGGAGAATGTGCAAACTTCCCCAGACACCGACCCAAATCTGCACAGCAAACAGTGATAGTCACTGAGCTGTCGTGTTGCCTGTCAGATGGTCCAGTTTAAGCGTACACTAACAACGTGAAGCACTAGGCAACTCTCGAAGCAACATCCAAGAGCAGCCCTCGCACGACCCACTGCGTGTATGCCCCTTGTTGGATAACAAGGAAGACTGAAGCACCGGTGAAGTAACAGAAAAGACATCAATAGACATGCAAAAACTTAGACATTTACAGAATCCCCAGAATCATAGAACATAGAACATAGAACTTTTTCCTTCGGGAAAAAGTTCTTTACCATTATAACTATTAAAGGTTTTTAAAAATGCAACTAATTCAGTTTTAGCTCTTAACACGGAATAAGTGCAAATTTCTCAATGGTCAATAATTGCCCGCCTTGACCCATGGTCTCAGCGAAATGAGACTGTTGTTAGATCTAATGGTCAGGTAAATAAACCCCAAAAACTTCAGAACACCAACATGATTCAAAGTATACTAAATAAAATCCAATAGAGGATTCAGGAGAAACATCTTTATCCAGAGAATAGTTAGTATAGGGACTTCACTACCACACAGTGTAGTGTTCGCAACTATATTTAATGGGAAACTAGTAAAACACATGAGGGAGAAATATACTGATATAGTGAGAAGAATTAGTGTGGGAGGAGTCTTGTGGAGCATAAACACTGGAACAAACCAAAAAACAAACTAAAATATTACAGAGATCTGTAATAAAAGCAGAAAGTGCTGGATAAACTCTCATCTGTGGAGAGAGAAACAGAGGTAACAATATGAATGCAATAGCCCTGATATATTGATTTTGAAATGTTTTTATTGCTGTCTCTATCATGCAAATCTTCTTTTTATTCATTCATGGGATACGGGCACCATTGGCTGGGCCAGCATTTATTGCCCGTCTCTGATTACAAGACCCGGATTCGATTCCCGGCATGGGTCACAGTCTGTGTGGAGACTGCATGCTCTTCCAGTATCTGCATGGGTTTCCTCCGGGTGCTCCGGTTTCCTCCTACAGTCTAAAAGACGTGCTGGTTAGGGGCATTGGCCATGCTAAATTCTCCCTCCGCGTACCCAACAGGCGGCGGCTAGGGGATTTTCACAGTAACTTCTTTGCAGTGTTAATGTAAGCCTACTTGCAACACTAATAAATAAACTTGAACTTAATTACTCTTGAACTGAGTGCCTTGCATTTCAGAGTTGACTGCATTGCTCTGGAGTCACATGTAGGGCAGACCAGGTAAAGATGGCAGACTTCCTTCCCTAAAGAACATTAATGAACCAGAGGAGGGTTTTTTATGACAATTGTTTCATGTTCGTCTTTAGAATTTTATAGAATTCAAATTGATGTAAATTATCTGTGTAAAT
Organism: Sphyrna mokarran; assembly: GCA_024679065.1. NCBI lineage: Eukaryota > Metazoa > Chordata > Chondrichthyes > Carcharhiniformes > Carcharhinidae > Sphyrna > Sphyrna mokarran. The sequence goes on along the minus strand of JAGIQG010000021.1, from coordinate 48,987,469 downwards.
TATGAATGAAGGTTCTGAAACTTCTTCTTCTTTTCCCTCAAGCAAGAGGAAGCTCCGGTGAATGAAGTGATCTCACAACAGAACCTACAGTCACAAAACGCACTCTTTGCTAAGAAAGGCTCTGACCTGCAAAGCCAATATAAAGAGGAGGAAAAGAAGACAAAATTGGCTGAAGCAACTCTGCAAGAGCAGAATAAGAGACTTAGTCTTCTGCGGGCACAGAGACCCCTGGATAGAACAGAAGAGAAAGAGGTGGTGAAGTACTACAGGGATCCCAAGGTCGAGAGCAACCTTTCCGCTTTACGTAACAAAATCCATGACATACGGAAGCAAAGGCAGGGAACTCAGAGTGCCATCGATTCAACAAAGCAACAAATCAAATTGTTGGAAGACGTACAAAAGAATGCCCAGACTGGCCAGCTCATCAAAGAAGTGAAGAGGATTGAGAGGAACCCTGCCCTCGACGTTGAGGCTACAAATCTACGCAGCGAAATCGAAAGTCTGAGAAGAGAGAAACAAATCACCATCGGTGATTGGGACCGCCTGACAAGAGAGATCACCGTCCTTGAGCAGAAACCAATCAACATCAAAGAAAAGGTTGTCACGGTCGAAAAGGTCAAAGTGGAGAGGGACCCAATCATGTTGAAGGCAACCAGAAGTCTTCAGAATGAGATTGATGATGAGAGTCGGAAGAAGCAGTTGCTACTTGAAAAGATACGGCTCTTGAGAGCTCACATTGAGACGCTGGAGAAGAAAACGGAGAAGATTGATCCAAAGGTCATGATTAAGGAAATCAAGAAGGTAGAAAAGGACCCGCAACTCGAAAAGGACTTAGCCAAGCTCCGAAGCCTCTGCGAGGATGAGAGCCAGAATAATAGCCTCCTGGAGAAAGAACTGAATGAGCTGCAGAGGAAATATAGACTCGTGGCTGACCAGAAGCCAAAAATAGAAATAAAGGAAATCGTCCGCGAGAATTTCTGCGTCCTGCCGGAGACAGAGCAAGAAATAGGAAAACTGAAGAAAGAGATTCGAGAATCTGCAAAGAGAAGGGGTGACGTGGAGATGGAAATCACTATTGCACAGGGGGACCTGGAAGTGCTCAAGGATAGGAAACCCCAAATTCAGTACAAAGATATCACAAAGGAGGTTGTGAAGCTTCAAAAAACGCCCGCAATGCTCAAAGAAATTGATGAGATCAAGCGCCAGCTTCCTGAGATGGACAACGACTACAATGATAAGCAAGGAAAGATTAAGAAGCTGAAGGGAGAAAGAGATGAATTGCGGAAAGAAAAGTCAAAGATTGAGACCAAGGTGGTGACCAAGGAAATCACAAAATATGAAGATGATCCAATTTTGGAGAAAGAGCTGGTCCGCCTCCGAAACTTAGTCCGTGAAGAGTCCGAGAAACGGAGGAATATGGAATCGCTGGTGTTTGACTTGCAAAATATGTACTCCCTGCTGCAGAGGCAGAAACCTGAGGAGAAGATAGTCGTTAAGGAAATGGTTCGTTTGGAAAAAGATCCGAAACTCGCCATGGAGCACAATAACCTTAGCCAAAACTTGGACGAAGAGCGTAAACAGAGACGTACCTTGGAGATAGAAGTTCAGCAACTGAAAGGTCTTGTGGAGGAAAAAGAGGCAGAACTAAATCTTGAGGAAGAAAGGGGTCTCCGGCAGGAGGTCGAGAATGAAGTGAAACAGGTCAGAGGCAGAATAACCGAGCTGGAGTCAAACCCTCCTCCCATGGAAGAGAACATTGTCACCGAACAAGTCCTTAAAGTGGAAAAGGACCCGTTACTGGAAAACCTAGCCGGAACTCTTCGTCAGAAACTAGACACAGAGAGAAATAAAGCTGCCAACTTGAAGAAAGATATTCAGAAAGCAGAACTCCAACTGGAGATTCTGCGCAAGGAAAAATCTCAGGAAAGGGTTATCTGCAGAGAAGTTATCCGGATTGAGAAAGATAAGGCTTTGGAGCAGGAGAGAGCTCACGTTCGGGACTTATTCAACAAGGAGAAGAATACCAGGCTCGACTTGGAGGAGGACTTAAGAAGGGTTAAAGACAGGACCAAGAACTTAGAAGACTCAATGGTATCACGATCCCGTGTGGAATCGGAGTTAAAGCAGGCCAGGGACGCTGCTCTCCGGGAGAAGGCTAACCTAGAGGAGGAGCTGAGAAATCTAGAGCAGGAAAAGGCCCAAAAGACTCTTGCCCATAAAGAGGAATTCAAACGTCTTAGTCTGTACCATGAGAACGAGAAGCAAAAGATGCACGAGCTGGATGCTAAACTGACTTGGATAGAGAGGGAAATTTTGAAGGAGAGAGACAGAATTCACGAGAAGGAATACACCATCAGGGATCTTGAGTCACAGATCAACAGGGAAGAAGCCCGTCATCGAGACATGCAGATGAGAGAAACCAACTTGTCCACTAAGATCTCCATTGTGGATCCAGCAACCGGCGATGATTTATCACCCTACGAGGCTTACAAGAAGAACTTGATAGATAGGGCGCAGTACATTCACCTTCAGGAGTTAGAATGCGACTGGGAAGAGATTTCCACTCATGGCCCATCTGGAGAAACAGCTGTCCTGCGAGACAAGAAAAGTGGGAAGACCTATTCCATTGAGGCGGCCTTGAAGGACAGAAGAATCACTCACGAGGAACTGCAACTTTATAGGGATGGAAAGCTCCCAATATCCGAGTTTGCGTTGCTAGTGGCGGGTGAAGAGAAGCCAACAGCATTAAACATAGGCTCACTAAATTCCGTGCCACCAATTTCTCCCACGTATCAATCGTCAAACTATTCAAGCCCGAGCTTTGCAACATACAGGGCACATAATGACAGGGATCTGCAACCTATTGCCGGGGTCTACGATAAAACCACTAATTCACGGCTGACCATTACAAACGCTTTGAACAAGAAACTAATCGATCCCATCACTGCTCAAAGGTTACTGGAGGCCCAGGCAGCCACAGGAGGGATTATCGACGTGATGACTAAGGAAAGATATTCAGTGCACAAGGCGGTAGAGAGGAACCTGGTTGACAAAACCCACGAGAGAAGGCTGCTCAACGCGCAGAAAGCTTTCACTGGTCTGGAGGACCCTGTCACAAAAGAACGCCTGTCCGTAGGGGTGGCTGTCCAGAAGGGCTGGCTGCCCACTGAGAGTGCCCACCAGTACCTGGAGGCCCAGTATCTCACCGGCGGGCTGGTGGACCCCAATCACTCAGGCCGTTTGCCCATCATGGAGGCACTGAGGTCCAAAATGATCGACAGCGACACTGCCAGGATCCTGCAGGAGGACTCCAATTACACAAAGGATCTCATGGACCCTAACACAAAGGAGCGCGTCCACTACAAGGAGCTGATGAAGCGATGCGAAAGAGATGACCTCTCCGGCCTCCTGCTTCTCCCAGTCCACTCAGAGCCTGGTCAGCAAACCAGCTATCAGCCGATTAACCGATATGATTTCAGATCTCAATACTCACCGTTTTTAAGTGGATACTAATCACTGCCTACAGATGCCACTGAGTGTTACGCCAACGTGTCTCCGACAACTTCGAGACTAAACTTCCTCTTTTTGTTACTCGATATGTTAAACATTTCTTTGCTTATTTTCCCACGGGGTTTAAGGCTATCCTCTCGAGTCTTGTTTATTTTTATATTTAAAAGGTAGATTATAGAGGGGATTTTATTAAAATGTCATTTTTTTTTCTGTGCTGCAATACATTTCTTCACGCAAAGAACTGTAAGGTGCAGGATGTGAAACGTTAGCTTACCTTATATCCTAAAGAGTTAATGTTAACGTTGCTTTAATAAACAAGCATGTGATTGAGTTATCTGAGTTTTCTGGTGTATTCATTGATTTAGTTTCATGAGTTTCATTTTGTCTCGGGAAGGAGGTCAGGCAAGAGCGTCAAAGATGATCTTTGTCCCCATGATGTTGCGTACAAAGGGCTAAAGATCGTTCACGACCCCGTGACAGACAAAGGGCATCATGGGTAATGAGCCAAAGATTGCTCCTGATAACATCTTTTGGCAATTATCCAATGGTGCTTTTTAACCCAAGGATTAGACTCCCACTATCCAGCACGCGTGTGAGTGGATCCCCCTTCCTCTACCCTTGAATCTATCCAAAATTGCAGAGTCATTTGCAAGGTTGAGGGCAGGTTGAAGGAAACACACCCTCACCTCAAGGTGGAGCAGAGAATCCATCCTTGGTTCTTGAATGTGCTTCTAAATGGAGAGAAATTGGCATTACAACCCATGGTGTTACCTCTGAAGAATCCACCCCTCACCCTAAGCCCGTAGCCCCTCGTAATTTTTGGTTGAGTAACAACAAACTATTTATTATAATAACCTTCACTGTACATGGAGTGCAAGCAAACACTCCCATCCTCTCCAACTCCAGGATCCCTCCTGTTCGGGAAAACCCACGCCCAGCCTAGGGATTCGCCAGTCAGGTCACATGACCCTCTGAGACCTCCCCCTCCCTTAAAGAGGCCTGTTGCTACATCCCTCCCCCATTTAAGGCACTTGCTATAAAAAGTTAAACTGTTTACAAGATACCTTACGTAATATCGAAGTTCAATATAAACCCAACCTATCAGAGAATTTTCTCTGCCTCTGGGTGTGATGTGGTTCAACAGGTTTGTCTCCACAGTAGAGATAACGTTGCTTAGATTCTTAGAAGTTTGATTTTCATCTTGCAAAGGTGCCTCGATGCTCATTACTTCTTCAGTTCTCACCAGAACGATACATGACCCTTCTTCAGGCTGACTCATCTCTTCAATTTCTCAACTAATAGCAGCATTACTGTGAGATACAATTGGAGCAGACTGCCCATCTCAAAATAACTCCAGTTTTCTCAAATAATCACATCCTTTATAAAGATTTTATTCTGTATCTCCACTTGATATTGGTCCACACCCACTTCCAAAATTTTTGACAAGTATGAGCTCATCTACTTTAAATGTTTTCTCAACCTTTGATGCATCATGATTCTTCTTCTGAACACTTTGCCTTCCTTCCATTCTCCCCGTCAAATTTGAAAATACCATATTCAACCTGGTTCCTTAGCCGACAACCTATTATTACCTCAGCAGGGGTTCATCCAATGTTCATGTATGGATGAGGAAAGGGGCTAATTTTTTTCTGCGGGGATGTTGGTGATTGTTTCTTTCATGGCCGCCTTAAAGGTCTGTGCAGCAAGTTTAGCGGGTTCATTTGAGGAGGGGTGGTAAAACACGTATGTGCTTAGTTGCATTTGACGACATGAAGTCCTGGAACTCAGCACTGGAAAATGCTGTCCCCATTGTCTGAAATGAGGATCTCTGGCAAATCATAGAGAACAAAGAAATGGTTGTAGGATTTGTCAATAGTGGATTTCATGTCATAAACATCTAACTATTTTAAACGTGCATGCACTAATAGTGGAAACATGGCACCAATAAATGAGCTGACATAATCAACGCTGACATAATTAGAAATAATAGTAGGAGGGATTATTATTTAAAGGGTGACAACCTGCAGCATGCTACTGTGCAGAGGGACCTGGGGGTCCTTGTGCACGAATTGTAAAAACCCAGTCTGCAGCAGGTGATCAAGAAGGTGAATGGAATTTTGGCCTTTATAGCTAGGGGGATAGAATATAAAAGCAGGGAGGTCTTGCTGTAACTGTACAGGGCACTGGTGAGGCTGCAACTGGAGTACTGTGTGCAGTTTTGGTCGCCGCATTTGAGAAAGGATATAGATATAGATATAGAACATTACAGCACAGAACAGGCCCTTCGGCCTTCGATGTTGCGCCGACCAATATAAAAAGCAATGCCCCTCCAAACTAAACCATTCCCTTCTCTTCCATATACTTATCAACTAACCTCTTAAACGCCACCAAACTTGGCGCATCTACAACCGCTGCAGGCAGGGCATTCCACTCCCGAACCACCCTTTGGGTAAAGAACCTGCCTCTGATATCCGTCCTATAACTATCACCCCTTAATTTAAAGCTGTGTCCCCTCGTGCTAGCTTTTTCCATCCTAGGAAGGCTATCACTGTCCACCCTATCTAAACCTCTAATATATTGTCCTTGGAGGGAGTGCAGAGGTTAACCAGGCTGGTACTGGAGATGAGGGGGTTAGCCTATGAAGAGAGATTGAATAGACTGGGTTTGTACTCGTGGAGTTTAGAAGGCTGAGGGGGAGATCTTATAGAGACTTACAAGATAATGAAGGGGCTGGATAGGGTAGAGGTAGAGAGATTCTTCCCGCTTAGAAAGGATAGCAGAACTAGAGGGCACAGCCTCAAAATAAGGAGGCAGTTTAGAATGGAGTTGAGGAGAAACTTCTTCACTCAAAGGGTGGTGAGTCTCTGGAATTCTCTGCCCATTGAAGTGTGGAGGCTTCCTCACTGAATATATTTAAGTCACGGGTAGATAGGTTTCTGATAGACAAGGGAATTAAGGGTTATGGGGAGAAAGCGGGAAAGTGGAACTGATCCACTTCAGATCAGCCATGATCTTATTGAATGGCGGGGCCATTCAATAATCGAGGGTCTAGATGGTCTATTCCTGCTCCTATTTCTTATGTTCTTATGTTAACGCGAACATACATGGGATCCAGGATGTCTTTGGTCGCATCCCAGAAATCCTGAAGTGGCAGGGAGAGGAGCCAGAGGTCCTGATACATATAGGTACTGCTGACAGCGCAGTACCTATACTGCAGAAAGTGCAGATGCATGGGATTGAAGGTGATTTAGCAGTTTGGATTAGGAATTGGCTAGCTGATAGAAGACAGAGGGTGGTGGTTGATGGGAAATATTCAACCTGGAGTGCAGTTACAAGTGGTGTACCTCAAGGATCTGTTTTAGGGCCACTGCTGTTTGTCATTTTTATAAATGACCTAGATGAGGGTGTAGAGGGTTGGATTAGTAAATTTGCTGACGATACCAAAGTGGGGGGAGTTGTAGACAGCGAGGTTGGATGTTACAGTTTGCAGAGGGACATAGATAGGTTGCAGAGCTGGGCCGTGAGGTGGCAAATGGAATTCAATACGGATAAGTGTGAAGTGATTCACTTTGGTAGGAATAACAGGCATATGAAATATAGGGCTAAAGGAAGGATCCTTAATAGTGTTGTCGAGCAGAGGGATCTTGGGGTACAAGTACATAGCTCTTTGAAAGTTGGCACCCAGGTTGATAAAGTTGTTAAGAAGGCGTACGGTGTGTTAGCTTTTATTGGTAGAGGGATTGAATTTAGGAGCCGTGAGGTTATGTTACAACTGTACAAAACTCTGGTGCGGCCGCACTTGGAGTATTGCGTACAGTTCTGGTCGCCGCATTATAAGAAAGATGTGGAAGCATTGGAAAGGGTGCAGAGGAGGTTTACCAGGATGTTGCCTGGTATGGTGGGAAGACCTTATGAGGAAAGGCTGAGGGACCTGAGGTTATTTTCATTAGAGAGAAGAAGGTTACGCGGTGACCTAATTGAGGCGTATAAGATGATCAAGGGATTGGATAGGGTGGATAGTGAGAGCCTTTTTCCTCGGATGGTGATGACCAACACGAGGGGACATAACTTTAAATTAAGAGGTGGTAGTTATAGGACGGATGTCAGAGGCAGGTTCTTTACACAGAGGGTGGTGAGGGCGTGGAATGCCCTGCCTGCAGCAGTTGTGGACTCGCCTACTTTGGGGGCATTCAAATGTTCGGTGGATAGGCATATGGATGATATTGGAATAGTTTAGGTTAGAGGGTCCACTGGCCGGCGCAACATTGAGGGCCGAAGGGCCTGTACTGCGCTGTAATGTTCTATGTTCCATGTTCTATGACATAGGTAGGAAGGGAGAAGGGGTCATGAAAAGAGAATATAGGAGTTAGGTAGACAGTTGAGAAGGAGGAACGCAAAGGTAGTAATCTCGGGATTGCTGCCTGTGACGTGGGAAAGTGAGAGCAGGAACGGAATGAGGTGGAGGATGAATGCATGGCTGAGGGACTGGAGCAGGGGGATGGATTCTGGTTCCTGGATCATTGGGACCTCTTTAGGGGCAGGTGTGACCTGTACAAAAAAGACAGGTGGCACTTAAATCCCACGGGGATCAATATCCTGGCAGGAAGGTTGGCTAGGGCTACTGGAGAGCTCTTAAACTGGAAAGGCTGGGGAGAGGGAATCGAGATGAGGTGACTGGGAGCGAGGAGATTAACTTGCAAATAGAGAAAGATTGTAGACAATTTAAGAGAGAGGATAGATGGGTGATGGAGAAGAGGGGAGAGCCCAGAATGAAGGTTTAAGATGTGTCTATTTTAACGCCAGGAGGGTAGTGAATAAAGTGATGAGCTTAGAGCGTGGATCGCTACTTGGGAATGTGATGTGGTGGCCATTATAGAGGCTTGGATGTCTCAGGGACAGGACTGGGTACTTCGGATTCCGGGATTTAGATGCTTCAGGAAGGACAGGGAGGGAGCCATAAGAGGTTGGGAAGGGGCGCTGTTGATCAAGGACAGTGTCACAGCTGTAGAGATGGTAAACACCATGGAGTCTCTGTGGGTGGAAGTTCGGAACAGGAAGGGGTTGATAACTTTACTGGGTGTTTTCTAAAGGCCGCCCAATAGTAACAGGGATATTGAAGAGCAGATAGTGAAACAGATCCTAGAGAGATGTAATGATAACAGAGTTGTTGCGATGGGAGACTTTAATTTCCCAAATATCGACTGGAATATCTCTAGAGTAAGGGGTTTGGATGGGGAGGAGTTTGTTAGGTGTGTTCAGGAGGGTTTCTTGACACAGTATGTGGATAAGCCTACAAGAGGAGAGGCTGTACTCGACCTGGTGCTAGCTAATGAACCTGGACAGGTGTCGGATCTCTCAGTGGGAGAACATCTCGGGGATAGTGAGCTAGCATTGGAGAGAGATAGGATCAGGCAGGATAGGAAAGTGTTTATAGAACATAGAACATAGAACAATACAGCACAAACAGGCCCTTCGGCCCACGAGTTGCGCCGATCACATCTACCAATCCACAGACCTATCTATAACCCCCTATCCTATTCTTTTCCATATACTCATCCAGAAGTCTCTTAAAAGACCCCAGTGAGTTTGCCTCAACAACCTCCGACGGCAGTCGGTTCCATTCACTCACCACCCTCTGAGTGAAAAACCTACCCCTGACATCTCCTTTGTATTTGCTTCCCTGCACCTTAAATCTGTGTCCTCTCGTAGTGACCATTTCAGCTCGGGGAAATAGTCTCTGAGAGTCCACCCTATCTATTCCTCTCAACATTTTATAAACCTCTATCAGGTCGCCTCTCAACCTACGTCTCTCCAGTGAGAAGAGTCCCAGCTCCCTCAACCTATCTTCATAAGGCCTGCCTCCCAATCCAGGCAGCATCCTTGTAAATCTCCTCTGAACCCTCTCAATAGCCTCTACATCCTTCCTATAATGAGGCGACCAGAACTGCGCACAATACTCCAACTGGGGTCTGACAAGAGTCTTATAGAGCTGCATCATTACCTCTTGACTCCTAAACTCTATTCCTCGATTAATGAAGGCCAGTACACCGTACGCCTTCTTGACCAGTTCCTCCACCTGCGAGGCTAATTTAGAGTCCTATGGACCTGGACCCCGAGATCCTTCTACTCTACAACACAGCTAAGACTCCTGCCCCTTATATTGTACTCCTTCATCCCATTATTCCTGCCAAAATGGACCACTACACATTTATCTGCGTTGAAGTCCATCTGCCACTTCTCCGCCCAGTCTTGCATCCTGTCTGTGTCCCGCTGCAACTTTTGGCATCCCTCCAGACCATCCACAACACCACCGATCTTTGTATCGTCGGCGAACTTGCTAACCCATCCCTCCACTTCCTCATCCAGGTCATTTATGAAAATGACAAACAGCAGGGGTCGCAGAACAGATCCCTGGGGCACTCCACTGGTTACCGACCTCCATGCAGAACAAGACCCATCCACAACCACTCTCTGCCTTTTGCCAGCAAGCCAGTTCTGGATCCATGAGGCCAAAGCCCCTTGGATCCCATGCCTTCTCACCTTCTCCAGAAGCCTTGCATGTGGGACCTTATCAAACGCCTTACTAAAGTCCATGTACACTACATCCACCACCCTTCCTTCGTCAATGTGTTCAGTCACATTTTCAAAGAACTTAACTAGGCTCGTAAGGCATGACCTGCCCTTGACAAAACCATGCTGACTATTTCTAATCAGTCCAAACTTCTCCAAATGTTCATATATCTTATCCCTCAGAAGCCTCTCCATCAGCTTACCCACCACTGAAGTCAAACTCACCGGTCGGTAATTTCCTGGACTATCCCTGTTCCCTTTCTTAAAGATAGGAACCACATCCGCAATCCTCCGGAACCTCTCCCGTTTCCATGGACGACGCAAAGATCATCACCGGGGCTCTGCAACCACTTCCCTCATCTCCCACAATAACCTGGGGTACATCCCATCTGGTCCCCTATCTTGATAGAATTTAACAGGTCTAACACATCCTTTTTCTTAACATCCACATACTCAATCTTTTCCGTATGTCTCAAACCTGCAGTACAATCTCCCAGTTCACTTTCCACCGTGAATACCGAGGCAAAGTACTCGTTAAGCACCTCTGCCATTTCTTCTGGATTCACACAGACTTTTCCCCCTTCACCTTTTATAGGCCCTCTTCTCATCCTTGTACTTTTCACATATTTGTAGAAGGCCTTGGATTCTCCTTAATCTTACCTGCCAAGGCCTTCTCATGACCCCTTCTGGCTCTCCTAATTTCCTTTTTAAGTTCCCTTCTACACACCCTATACTCCTCTAGATCCCTAACATCCCCTAGCTCTCTGAACCTTTTATATACCTTTTTTTGCTTCCTAACTAGGTTCACCACTACCTTCGTGCACCACGGTTCCCGCATCCTACCAGAACCTCCTTGACTCCTCGGGACGTTGTCTTGCAGAGCCACAGACAAACATTCCTTGAAAAACCACCACTTTCCTTCTGTACTCTTCCCCAAGAACACCTCCTTCCAGTTTATGAATCCAATTACCTGCCTAATATTTTCATATTAGAACATAGAACAATACAGCACAGAACAGGCCCTTCGGCCTTCGATGTTGTGCCGACCAAAATAAAAAGCAATGCCCCTCCAAACTAAACCATTCCCTTCTCTTCCATATCAATTAACCTCTTAAACGCCACCAAACTTGCGCATCTACAACAGCTGCAGGCAGGGCATTCCACTCCCTAATCACTCTTTGAGTAAAGAACCTACCTCTGATATCCGTCCTATAACTCATACCCCTTAATTTAAAGCTGTGTCCCTCGTGCTAGCTTTCTCCATCCTAGGAAAAAGGCTATCACTGTCCACCCTATCTAAACCTCTAATCATCTTATATGCTTCAATAAGATCCCCTCGTAGCCGCCTCCTTTCTAACGAAAACAACCTCAAATCCTTCAACCTCTCTTCATAGGACCTGCCCTCCATACCAGGCAACATCCTGGTAAACCTCCTCTGTACTCTCTCCATGCCTCCACATCTTTCTTATAATGTGGCGACCAGAACTGCACACAATACTCCAAGTGCGGCCGCACTAGAGTTTTGTACAGTTGCAACATGATGCTGCGGCTCCTAAATTCAATCCCCCTACCAATAACAGCTAAGACTCCATATGCCTTCTTAACAACTTTATCCACTTGACTGCCTACTTTCAGGATCTATTGACACATACACCAAGATCCTTCTGTTCCTCAACACTATTAAGAGCCCTACCATTAGCCCTATACTCTACACATTTATTGTTCCTGCCAAATTGCATTACCTCACACTTTTCCCCATTAAACTCCATTTGCCACCTCTCGGCCCAGCTCTGCAACTTGTCCAAGTCACTCTGTAAACTATAACACCCCTCTTCACTATCTACCACTCCACCGACTTTAGTGTCATCTGCAAATTTACTGATCCATCCCCCAATACCCTCATCCAGATCATTTATAAAAATTACAAACAGCAGGGGCCCCAAACAGACCCCTGAGGCACATCACTTGTCACCGAACTCCACGATGAATATCTCCCATCAACCACCACCCTCTGTCTTCTATCTGCCAACCAATTCCTAATCCAATTAGCTAAATCACCCTCTATTCCACACATCTGCATTTTCTGTAGAAGTCTTCCATGGGCCACCTTATCAAACGCCTTACTAAAGTCCATATATACTACATCAACCGCCTTACCCCCATCCAATATCTGGAGTAAGGGGAAATATGAAGCCATCAGGCAGGAAATTAGATGAGTAAACTGGAAAGAGGTATTCACGAGGAAAGGTAGAGAAGTCTGGTGGCAAATTTTCAAGGATTATTTGGCTGGAATTCTGCACGACAACATTCCAATTAGATAGGGAGATTTTGTTAGGTTACGGAAACTGTGGTGCACCAAAGTTGTAATGAACCTAGTCAAAAAGAAAAGGAAAGCGTGCAAAAGGTTCTAGCGATATTCGGGATCTAGAGGAGTATATGGATTGTAGGAAGGAGCTTAAAAAGGAAATTAGGAGAGCCAGAAGGGGTCATGAGAAGGCTTTGGTGGGTAAGATTAAGGAGAATGTTAAGGTGTTCTACAAATATGTGAAGAGTAAAAGGATGTGATGTGAAAGAATAGGGCCTATAAAATGTGAAGGTGGGAAAGTTTGTACAAAATGAGTAGAAAGAGCAGAGGTATTCAATGAACACTTTGCCTCGCTATTCACAGTTGGAAACGATCTGGCTTGTTGTACTGCAGGCTTGCGGCGGATTGAAAAGATTGAGTATATGGATGTTAAGAAAGAGGATGTGTTGGAAGTTTTGAATAGCATCAAGATCGATAAGTCACCAGGACCAGATGGGAGGTACCGCAGGTTTCTGTGGCAGGTGAGGGAAGAGATTGCAGAGCCTCTGATGATGATCTTTGCATCGTTGATGGAGACGGGAGAGATTCTGGAAGATTGGAGGATTGCGGATGTGGTTCCTATATTCAAGAAAGGGAATAGGGATAGTCCAGGAAATTACTGATGGTGAGACTAACCTCAGCGGTTGGTAAGTTTTTGGAGAAGATCCTGAGGGACAGGATTTATGAACATTCAGAGAAGTTTAATATGATCAAAAGTAGTCAGCAGGCTTTGTCAAAGGCAGATCATGCTTTACGATCCTGGTTGAGTTCTTTGAAAATGTGACTGAACACATTGACAAAGGAAGAGCGGGAGATGTGGTTTATATAGGCTTCAGCAAGGTGTTTGATAAGGTCCCCCATGCAAGACATCTTAGGAAAGTGAGAGGGCATGGGATCCAAGGGGTTGTTGCCTTGTGGATCCAGAAATAGCTTGCTTGCAGAACACAGTAAGAAGTCTGACAACACCAGGTTTAAGTCCAACTGGCTTGCCTGCAGAAGGCAGAGAGTGGTTGTGGAAGGGTCTTTTTCTGCATGGAGGTCGGTCACCAGTGGAGTGCCCCAGGGATCTGTTCTGGGACCCTTGATGTTTGTCATTTTCATAAATGATCTGGATGAGGAAGTGGATAGATGGATTGGTAAGTCTGCTGATGACACGAAGGTTGGTGATGTTGTGATAGTTTGGAGGGTAGTGTAACATAGATAGGACGCAAGACTGGGCAGAGAAGTGGCAGATGGAATTCAACACAAATAAATGTGTAGTGGTGCATTTTGGCAGATCCAATGGGATGAAGGGATACAATATGAAGAGTAAGACTCTTAGCAGTGTTGAGCAGCAGAAGGACCTTGGGGTCTGGGTCCATAAGACTCTTAAATCGGCCTCGCAGGTAGAGGATGTGGTTAAGAAGGTGTATGGTGTACTGGCCTTCATCAATCAAGGGATTGAGTTTAGGAGTCAGGAGGTAATGCTGCAGCTTTATAAGACCCTTGTCAGACCCCACTTGGAGTACTGTGTGCAGATCTGGTCGCCTCACTATAGGAAGGATGTGGAAGCTATTGAGAGGGTGCAGAGGAGATTTACAAGGATGTTGCCTGGATTGGGTGGCACGCCTTATGAGGATAGGTTGAGAGAGCTCGGTCTTTTCTCCTTGGAGAAACGAAAGATGAGAGGTGACCTGATAGAGGTGTGTAAGATGTTGAGAGGTATAGATCGGGTGGATTCACAGAGGCTTTTCCCCGGGCTGAAATGGTTGCCACGAGAGGACACAAGGGGTAAGTTTTTCACTCAGAGGGTGTGAGTGAGTGGAGTCAGCTGCTATCGGTGGTTGTGGAGGCAAATTCAATAGGGTCTTTTAAGAGATTTCTGGATGAGTACATGGGACTTAATAGGATTGAGGGTTATAGGTAAGCCTGGTAGGTAGAGATATCATCGGCGCAACTTGTGGGCCGAAGGGCCTGTTTGTGCTGTAGTTTCTCTATGTTCTAAGTTCAAGGCCATACCAGCCACTCCCAAGGGTATATTAGGGCTGCAGTTGGGTAATTTCTGTTGCAGTTGGCATTGTACTTTCCGTTTAACCATTCCTTTGATATCTATGCCCATCTTGGACATTCCTGGATGCCTGGACTCCATCCTCTCAGCTTAATTCATCCACCCTTGTTTGATAAGGCTTCAATTATTTTGACAATTATCCTGTCACGTGTAGAATCATTTGCTTGACTTTTGTCAAGGTGGGATCTTTCTGGCTCCAGTACTTTTATCTGTTCCTTGATACAGATAACACGCCAAGAGAAAGTTATGGATAAAACAATTTCCTGAGGCACCGGTGCCATACTTTTGGGTAACAGCAGATGACTAAAGGCTTCAGTGAGGGTGAAATGTGATCCTTCGTCAGTATTGGAAAGTGTACTCGTTCACAGTTAATAATAAAGCCCAATGCTGTATCCTCACAGGCACAACTGGGGTGATTGTCTTGTCTTCCTTGAAAAGCCCAAGTAATGGTTTATGATTGGTGATGGCTGCAAAGTGCCTCTGATAAACTCGCTGGTGAAATTTTCTTGATATCAAAGATGAGGACTAGCCCCTTGATCTCAATTTGTGAATACCATTCCCCTGCATCAGCTTTTGGAGTGCTGCTCTTCCATCAGGTGAGTGATGAAGGTTGGCAGTACTCCTGCGGTCCCCGCTCTGCTTTAAGCGCTCCTGTGGTCCCCATCATTGGGAGCTGGATATTGTCATTTTAAGCAGTCCTGTGGTTCCCCACCCTGAGGCAGCTGGACATTGCCGCTTTAAGCGCTTCTGTGGTCCCCGCCCTGCGGCAGCTGGGCATTGCCGCTTTAAGCGCTCCTGTGGTCCCCGCCCTGCGGCAGCTGGGCATTGCCGCTTTAAGCGCTCCTGTGGTCCCCGCCCTGCGGCAGCTGGGCATTGCCGCTTTAAGCCTGTCTCCGGGCTCCGGGGCCTGGATTGTCGTCTCGGTCTCGCTGCCGGTGCCATGAACCCCGATCTGCGGAGGGAGCGGGAATCGGCATCTTTCCACACCGAGGCCCTGACACACATCCTGGATGGAGGAGCCGAGAAAACCCGGCGGCGGCGGGAGATTGGTGAGAGCCCGGGGGAAGAGGAGGGAGTGGGAGGCTGGTGAGGGGGAAGGAAGAGAGGATGAGGGAGGGGGATGAGGGGAGGGGGGAGGGGGGGAGGGGGGGGAAGGATGGGGTTGGGGGAGAGGGGGGGGAGGAGGGGTTGGGGGGGAGTGAGGGGGGAGGGGGGGGAAGGATGGGGTTGGGGGGAGTGAGGGGGAGGGGGGAGAAGGATGGGTTGGGGGAGTGGGGGGGGATGGGGGGGGAAGGATGGGGTTGGGGGAGTGAGGGGGGAGGGGGGGAAGGATGGGGTTGGGGGAGTGAGGGGGGAGGGGGGAGGGGGGGAGGGGGGGGAAGGATGGGGTTGGGGGAGGGGGGGGGAAGGAGGGGAAGGAGGGGAGTGAGGGGGGGGAAGATGGGGTTGGGGGAGGAGGGGGGGAGGATGGGGTTGGGGAGTGAGGGGGGAGGGGGGGAAGGATGGGGTGGGGATTGGGGGAGGGGGGGGAAGGATGGGGTTGGGGGAGGGGGGGGAAGGATGGGGTTGGGGGAGTGAGGGGGGAGGGGGGGGAAGGGGGGATGGGGTGGGGGGTGAGGGGGGAGGGGGGGGGGAAGGATGGGGTTGAGGGGGGGATGGGGGAGTGAGGGGGGAGGGGGGGGAAGGATGGGGTTGGGGGTTGGGGAGGGGGGGGAAGGAGGGGACGGGGGGGGGAAGGATGGGGTTGGGGCGGGAGTGAGGGGGGAGGGGGGGGAAGGATGGGGTTGGGGGAGTGAGGGGGGAGGATGGGGTTGGGGGAGTGAGGGGGGAAGGGGGGGAATGAGGGGGGGGAGGATGGGGTTGGGGGAGTGAGGGGATGAGGGGGGGAATGAGGGGGGAGGGGGAAGGATGGGGTTGGGGAATGAGGGGAAGGGGGGGAGTGAGGGGGGAGATGGGGGGGGGAGTGAGGGGGGGAGGATGGGGTTGGGGGAGTGAGGGGGGAGGAGGGGTTGGGAGTGAGGGGGGGGAGGATGGGGTTGGGGGAGTGAGGGGATGAGGGGGGGGAGTGAGGGGTGAGGGGGGGAATGAGGGGGGGAGGAGGGGGGAAGGATGGGGTTGGGGGAGTGAGGGGGGAAGGGGGGGGGATGGGGTTGGGGAGTGAGGGGGGAATGAGGGGGGGGGATGGGGTTGGGGAGTGAGGGGATGAGGGGGGGGATGGGGGGGAAGGATGGGGTTGGGGGAGTGAGGGGATGAGGGGAAGGATGGGGGTTGGGGGAATGAGGGGGGAGGATGGGGTTGGGGGAGTGAGGGGGGAATGAGGGGGGGGATGGGGTTGGGGGAGTGAGGGGGGAATGAGGGGGGGGGATGGGGTTGGGGGAGTGAGGGGGAAGGGGGGGAATGAGGGGGGGGGATGGGGTTGGGGGAGTGAGGGGGGGAGGATGGGGTTGGGGGAGTGGGGGGGGGATGGGGTTGGGGGAGTGAGGGGGGGAATGGGGGGGGGGATGGGGTTGGGGGGGATGGGGGGGAAGGATGGGGATGATGGGGGGGAAAGGATGGGGTTGGGGGAATGAGGGGGGGAGGATGGGGTTGGGGGAGTGAGGGGGGGGATGGGGTTGGGGAGTGAGGGGGGGGATGGGGTTGGGGGAGTGAGGGGGATGAGGGGGGGGATGGGGATGAGGGGGGGGGGGGGATGGGGTGGGGGAGTGAGGGGAGAGGGGGGGATGGGGATGAGGGAAGGATGGGGTTGGGGGAGGAGGGGATGAGGGGGGGAATGAGGGGGGGAGGAGGGGGTTGGGGGAGTGAGGGGATGAGGGGGGGAATGAGGGGGGAAGGATGGGGGGGGGAGTGAGGAATGAGGGGGGGAAGGATGGGGTGGGGGAGTGAGGGGATGGGAATGGAACGGAGGAAATAGAAATCCCTGAGAGAGAGAATGTGGGGTCATGGAGGCAGGGGGACACTGGCAGTGAATCCCCTAACAGGTATTGGGGGAGAGGGGAGAAGGGGGGAGAGAGGGAGGGGAGTTGGGGGGAGGGGGAGGGGAGTTGGGGGGGAGGGGGAGGGATGGAGGATGGGGAAAGGGTGAGGGGGGGAAGGAGGGGTGACGTGGGGATGGAATGGAAGTTGGGGATGGGATTGGCGGGGGGGGGGGTGGAGGGAGTAGAAATCCCCTGTCAGGGACAATGTGGGGTCCTGGCGGCAGGGTGGGAGAACCAGGAGGAGGGGAGGGTAGGGTAGAGGGGCTGGGTGTGGGGTCAAAATATCCTGTCAGGCTGTAGGGTCCCAGCAGAGTAGGGTGAGGATGGGGTGAGTGGATGGAGGGTAGGGAGTGGGGATAGAGTGGGGGGTATGGGGAGTGGAAAGGGGGAAGGTTGAAATCTCTTGTCAGAGAGAATGTGGAGTCCTGGAGACAGTGGTAGTGAAGGTGTTTGTGGGGGAGAGGGGATGGGGGGAAGCCAGGAGATCATAGAGATCATAGAAATCATAGCCTACAGTGTAGTAGGAGGCCATTTGACCATCGAGTCTGCACTGACCACAATCCCACCACCACATGTTTATCTGCCAGTCCCAGTAACCTAAATATTTTAGGACACTAAGGGACGGTTTCTTAGCACAGCCAGTCAACCAACCCGCACATCTTTGGCCTATGGGAGGAAACCGGGCACAGGCTATTTGGGCTGAAGGGCCTGTTTCCCGTGCTGTTTTGCTCTTTCTTCATCCGGAGGAAACCCACGCAGACACGAGGACGATGTGCAAATTCCACAGACAGTGACCCGAGCTGGGAATCGAACTCAGGTCCCAGGAGTTGTGAAGCAGCAGTGCTAACCACTGTGCTACTGTGCCAATGGGATTCCCCCACAGAATGTGGGTTCCTGGTGGCAGGATGAGGGGGATGGTGTCCTGGTATCAGGGTGGGGGAGGCAGTGGGGTGGGGAGTCTGTGGTGCTAGGGGACAGAGGCTGGGAAATGGGCCTCCAGGTGAATGAGTTGGGAAGTCTGGGGTTATGGTGGTGGGAAAGGGAGCCTGGGTTTATCATTTTGAATTCATTTAATATTGTTACAAGTAGGCTTATATTAAATCTGCAATGAAGTTACTGTGAAAATCTTCTGGTCAGCACACTCTGGCATCTGTTCGGGTACACTGAGGGAGGATTTAGCATGGCTAATGCACTTAATCAGCATGTCTGGAATCTGGAGCACAGGGCACTGAGTGACAGAATGGTTAGCACTGCTGCCTCAGAGTGCCAAGGACTTGGGTTCAATTCCTGGCTTGGGTCACTGTGTGGAGTCTGCACATTCTCTCTGTGCCTCCGTGGGTTTTCTCCAGGTGCTCTGGTTTCCTCCCACAGTCTGAAAATGTGTGGATTAGATTGGTTGGCCATGCTAATTTGACCTTTAGTATCAAGGGGATTAGCAGGGTAAATATATGGGATTACGGGATAGCGGGGGGCATATGGAATTGTCAGTGGTGCTACGAGATAGGGAGTAGGTGGGATTATTATTGGTCTTTTTGTTATTGGTGCCATGGGAGAGGGGGTGGGTATGATTGTTGGTGCAGGCTTGATGGGCCGAATGCCCTCTTTCTTCATTGTAAGAAATGCTTCACACAGACATGGGCAGAACATGCAGACCCCACACAGACAGTGACCCAATCTGGGAATTGAACCCAGGTCTCTGGCACTATGAGGCAGCAGTGCTAACCACTGCGCTGCTCCAGGTCTCAGTTCTTTTGGGGAGGGTGGTGGGGTAGGTGTTGGGGAGGAGCCAGGGTGATAGGGGCAAGGTGGGGGTGGTAGGGGAGGGGGAGGAGGGACTCTTAGGGAAGAATGGGGGAGTTATTATGTGGGACAAAGTTGGGAAGGTGGGTGATGCACAAGCAGGATGAGAGTTTGGGGTTAACACAGAATGTTATTTGAATTGGAGTAGCTGCCAAAGCGACTGCAGTCTTCAACTTCCCTTTTTTCCCCCACAACATTACACAACAGTGCCTCAGGCAAGTGACTGCATGACTTTATCTAGACAGTTGATGTGAAGTCTGGTTTTCTCATGATGTTACTCTGGACACTTGTTTTCTCCTTCACCCAAAGCCAGAATACCAAGGTCAGCAGTTACACCTCTGAGCTGTCATTTATTATAGTCAAGTCCTTGTATAATTTCAAAAAGAACTTTCATGGACATAACTTCATTAAAGATGCCCAGAGGTGCTTCTAATCCTTCATGTCATACTGAAAATGTGACAGCCAATTTGCACACAGCCAGGTCCTACAAACAGCTCTGAAATAAAAGGGTGACCTCGTCTTTTATGCACGGGACCACTCTGCTTGAGAGGGGAGCGGTGGGAGGGGGCACTGGTGGAAGAATGAAGTTAGCAGCAGGATGGGGAGCCAGCCTGAATGAATATCAGTATTTTGGAGCAACTTCTAACATCTAGGAGTCCCTGGGAAGGGTGTAAATAGACGATGATATTGATGTACTTGTTATTATCCTACAGGTGCTTTGGCCCACCTTGTTGTCTAACGAGGGGCATACACGTGATGGGTCGTGAGAGGACTGCTCTTGGATTTTGAGTATCCTGGTGCTTCACATCGTTAGTGTACACTTGACCTGGACCATTTGATGGGCAACATGACAGCTCAGTGACTATCGCTGTGCTATGCAGATACATGGATTTGGGCCTGTGTCTGTGGGAATTTGCGCATTCTCCCTGTGCTTGCTCCCTGGGTTTCTCTGGTTTCCTCCCATATCCCAAAAATGTGCTCTTAGGCTAATTGGCAAAACAGATTCTCCCTAAATTGTCTCAAATTTTGGTTTTAATCCATAGATCTATAAACATGGACAGGGATCGCGGGTAGAGGTGGGAACATCAGGGTGGCGACACGGGCTCGTTGGGCCAAAGGGCCTGTTTCCCGTGCTGTTTTGTTCTTTGTTGTTCTTATCTACGCTGAAACAAACTCTGAAATCTTTGCTGCCTGCGCTTCTGCACGTGTTCTCCTTTGTCTCATTGAGTATTTCTGTTCTGGCTTGATGCCAGTGCCTCCCCTCCCACTACATACTCGATTATTGAAGGACGCTGCTACACATTGTCTGCAAAATCTCAATCTATCTTTAAATGTAATGGATACTTGAGAAGAAAGGCTGGTTATCTCCAACCAGAGAACTGCTGGAAGTCTGGCATCATCATCAGAGGGACACAGTTGTATATGAAGGGATGTATTCTGTTGCTTATGACTGTATAATTACACTGTATTGAATCTTGATTAGACCATAGAATACTGAACTGAGTTTTGCTGAATCTATTACAGGACAAATATAGAGGCCCTGGTAAACATGCAAGATTGATACTGGAATTGAGATGTTATCAGGGAAGATTGAACAGGCTGTTCTCTATGACTTGATGGACATGCAGCCTCAAATTTTATCCTGTCTCCTTGTTCCAGATTTCCCCCACCTGAGGAAATAGCTTCTGCCTTTCTACCCTACTGAATCCCTTTAACATTTTAAATATCTCAGTCAGGTCAGCCTTCAGTTGCTTGCACTGTTCTGAAAGCATCTAGCTCTGAATCTGCTTCACAGTGTATGTAGCACAAGGAAGACGAACTTCAAAGGTTTCTTGTTCTCTGCCAATTGGTTTCAAACTACTTGAGTTAATGTTCCGAATGAAAGCTTTCTCTGATTACACTTTCGTAATTTGACCTCTCCAATCTTTTGAAAACTAGGACAGAAGTTATACATTCATATCTTGCCTCTCCTGAGAGAACACACAGTGAGTCAAACAATACACAAAGCACCTTATGTAAGGTAGGAGGGTTTGGAATAATACACCTCACTGTATGTGATGGTAAAAGTATACCAATGGCTTCTGAGCAAAGGAAAAAGCACATCAATATTTCAGACATTTTGTGGGAATGCTGGTGTGCTTCTAGCATTTTCTGCTTTGATATTGACTTCTCAGTATTCCTTTCAGAAAACCTTTCTTGTCTGAAAATGCAGGAAGGTGGTAATGGTGGTGCAGTGATATTGTTGCTGAACTAGTAATTCAGAGGCTTAATACTGGAATTAAAAGTTTAATGTTGACCATGTTAATTGTTGTAAAATCAGCACTGTTTCTGACTTTTCAGATACTGAAGCAGTCTGTGTTCAGATACAGGACAATATACAGACTTGAGCTGATAAGTAGCAAGTAACATTCATGTTATGCAAGTGCCAACCAATGACCATCTTCAACAAGAGAGAATCTAACCGTCTTCCCAAGACATTCAGTAATATTCCCATTGTTGAATCTGCACTTTCAACATCCTGACATCATTGACCAAAAACTGAGCTGGGCTAGCCATATAAATACCAGAACAGGTCAGAGACGAGGAATTCTGTGGTGAGTAACTCACCACCTGACTCCCTAAAACCTGTGTAATGGAATACCCTCCACTTAACTGGATGAGTTTGGTTCTTACAACACTCAAACAGCTCAACAGCATCTAGGACAAAGCAGACTGCTTAATTGCTATTCCGTATATAAACATTCACTTCCTACACCTTGATGAACAGTGCCAGGAGTGTATGCCATCTTTAGATGCAGTGCAGGAACTCACCAAGGTTCCTTAGGTAGCACCTTCCAAACACCCAAACAATATCACCTAGAAGGACAAGGACAGATGATGGCTGGGAACACCATCACCTTGAGGTTCCCCTCCAAGTTGCTCACCACCCTGAGTTGGAAGTATATTGTAAGAAGTCTCACAACACTAGGTTAAAGTCCAACAGGTTTATTTGGTAGCAAACGCCACTAGCTTTCAGGGCATTGTCCCTTTGTCAGGTGAGTGGGGAGTTCTGATCACAAGCAGGGCATATAAAGGCACACAAATTTTAGAGAATACTTATAAGAAAGCATTCTGATCAGTTTTCTGTAAACTGAGCATGTGCCTTTATATGCTCTGTTTGTGATCAGAAGGCCATGATGTAGAAATGCTAGCGTTGGACTGGGGTAAACTCAGTAAAGTCTGGCAACACCAATTTTCTGGAACACCAGAGCACCTCATTCGCCTGATGAAGGCCACAAAGGCCGAAAGCTCGCAGATTTACTATCAAATAAATCAGTTGGATTTAAAATTGGTGTTGCCAGACTTTACTGTGATCAGAAGGAGCAGAGCCCTGAAAGCTACTGGCGTTTGGTATCAAATAAACCTATTGGGCTTTAACCTGGTGTTGTGAGACTTCTTATAGTGTTTACCCCAATCCAACAGCGGCACCTCCCCATCTTGGAAATATATCACCATTCCTTCACTGTCACTGAGTCAAAAACATGGATTTCCCTTTCTAACAGCACTATGGGTGTACCTATATCTCGGGGACTGCAGTGGTTCAAGAAAGCAGTTCACCAGCCGCTTCTCAATGCAGTTAAGAAGGGGCAATACATGCTGCTCTGGCAAGAACATATTTCCTGCTCTTGGGATCTTTCAGTCTACCTGAGCAAGTAGGCAGAATGTCTTTAGAGTGTAGGGTTCCTGCAGTACGAGTCTTTGACCATCTGCTCTGCTATGGTCTTTTGTGACTTGGTGTCAGATTCTGCTTTATAACTTTGCTTGTTATATTTTTACATAGAAAACTACAGTGCAAACAGGCCCTTTGGCCCACAGTGCGTAAACCACGTGTTGTTGTATTGTATTGTCAGGCTATCTGTTAAGCTCACGTTCCTGTGACCAGGACTTCTGTCTAAGAGACCGCCTGAGTCTGAGCTGGTTTGAGTTCAGACAGAACCGAGACAGGAAGACTTCAAGTTGGGTTGAACAAAAAAAACGTGTTGTAGGGTGGTGGTTTGTGAATAACTTGTAGTGATGCTGTGAAGCTGTTATGCAAAATCTTCTTGGTGAAGGATAGTAAAAGAACAAAAGTGTGAAAGTAGCCACAATACAGAGGCAGGGAAGAGGTCCACAGATCCAGGGGGTCTATGGTAAAAGCAGTAAATGCTAGAATTACACAGTGAATTCTCTCTACCTGTGGAAAGGTGCAAAGACAAACTGTATTCATTTCCACTTATTGTTTGGGAAGTATTTGCATTCAAAACACCAACCAGCCTTGCTTCACTTTCCCTGCGTGCCTGAGAGGCCAGTCTACGGTCACCCTCGTGTCTGCTGTTTAGAAGAAATTGCAGGGATGGCTAAAGGCTGAACTTTGTAAAATAAGTGTTTGGGGCAAGAGAGCTGTCCCAAAAACAGATGAGCTAGTGTCCCTGGAGGTTGTGGTGGGATTGGCGGTGGGTAATGGGAGCTAAAGTTGAGATGGTGATCCACGAGGAGTTCAGCAACGCTTTGGAGAACATTTCATCAGCGACTCTGCAGATTTTCTCTCTTTTTCACCTTTTTTTAATCTTAGAAATCCCTATCTCCTCCATACTGTTGCACTTTATTAGGAGTTGTGATTAAGAATAAAAAGGAACTGAACATGTCAGAAACTGGTCACTTGAACCAGTGTTTAATCTCTGGTACTTATGTTTCGCATGAGTCAGTTTTCACCATCATCTTGCCTCACCAACTTATCTCACATTTATTTGACATCCCCTTTTAAATACTTGTGTATTAATCACCTCAGCCACTCCATGTGGTAACAAGTTCCGCATTTAACCGATCTCTGAGTTTCTTGTGCATTCCTTATGGAGTTTGAGTAACTATCTTATTTATGGTCCCAGTTTTGGACACCCTGTTACTGGCGATACCTTTATATACATCAGCCCTCAGCCTGTTTAGCTCTTCTTCATCATTGGAATCTTCTCAGTTTATTCTAGCAAATTATTTTTGCACCTGTTTCAGTTCCTCCCAGATTCTAATTTGTGTTTTGGAGACCAGAACCGTGTACTCCTAGGTGTAGTTACCTCCTCAGTTATCAAACTGAGGCTTGTCAACATTTCCAGGAGATGTGTGAAATGAATTGGTTGAGATGGGTTTGCTGTAGGGGCACACGTTAGCCGGGTGTTCATTTCCTTCATCCAATCGAGCAGCTAAGTGTGTGGATTTGGGGAGTCTGGGCGGGCAGGCAGTGGACTCAAAGCAGCTCTGGAAAGGGGGAAACAGCCTGGTAAGGTTCTGGATTGACTGAGTCCTGAGAGAGGAGACAAGAAGCCCCCGAGAGATTGGGAATGGGTTTGCAGGCCTGGGGAGGGGGCAGGGACTATTCGAGGGGTATTTGAGTTGGGTCAAAGCAAAGCAGTCAGGATATAGAAACAGTTGTAGTCTGGGAGCAGATTGGGTATTGGTGAAGAATGTGGAATGGGGTGATCCAGACTCAACGTTAACTCTGTTTCTCTCTGCACGGATTCTGTCAGACCTGCTGAGGTTTTCCAACATTTGCAGATTCTGTTTTTGTTTCAAATGTCAGCATCTGCAGTAATTTACCTTCTTTATAGAACTTGACTCAGTGATCGGAACTCAACATTGGGCCATCACGAAGTGTGTTTAGTGAAGGGTGTAATGGAGGACTGATTGAATGCTCTCTTGTGGAGTAACCTCTATTTCTTTACATTTTAGAAGCCCTGGTGCTCAATGATCCCGAGTTCCAGCACGAAGACCTGAACTTCCTGTCCCGTAGTGAGCGCTATGACGTGGCGGTAAAGAAGAGTGCGCTGATGGTGAGGAAGATCCGGGAGCATGCCATCTCCAACCCAGAGGAAATCTTATGGTTTAAGAGGTATGTGCCGTTGTTAGTTAACTTTATAAGCCTAGCCTTGCCTCCATGCCGAATGTGTAGGTTACTATGGAAAGTGTTGGTCTTGGGAATCATTGGCTTCTATTCCGCTAAAGTATGGATCAAGTAGTAATCTGCTTGAAGTGTTTAAAAATATTCACATGGTTAGATATGGATAGATCTGGTGAATCTGGACCTAGACCATTCAAAAGGAGAAATGGGGCACTTTGAGAGTGTATTGAGAACTTGGAAGTGTAGATGATGGATAATTGCAACTGATAGGTATGAGATCAAAAGAAGTTTGGTAAGAATATCAAGGGAATTCAGGTGGGTAAATTGCATTGAAATAGAAGCCATAAGCTTTTCTTAACAGATGATGATATTGATGTACTTGTTTTTATCCTACAGGTGCTTTGGTCTACCTCGTTGTCTAACGAGGGGCATACACGCGATGGGTCGTGAGAGGGCTGCTCTTGGATCTTTTTCAAGAGTATCCTAGTGCTTCACGTCATTAGTGTACGCTTGACCTGGACCATCTGATGGACAACACGACAGCTCAGTCACTATTGCTGTGCTGTGCAGATACATGGATTTGGGCCTGTGTCTGTGGGAGTTTGCGCATTCTCCCCGTGCTTGCGTGGGTTTTCTCCGGGAGCTCCGGCTTCCTCCCACATCCCAAAGATGTGCTCTTAGGCTAATTGGCAAAACAAATTCTCCCTAAATTGACTCAAATTTGGTTTTTAATCCATAGATCTATAAACGTAGTCAGGGATCGCGGGTAGAGATGGGAACATCAGGGTGGCGGTGCAGGCTCGTTGGGCCAAAGAGCTTGTTTCCCATGCTGTTTTGTTCTTTGTTCTTTATAAAAAAATAAAAGCAAGAGTGAGCCGTACAGTCTCTGAAACCGTCTCTGCAATTTAATATGGCTGATCTGGCCATTCCCACATCAGTTTATTCAGAATCCAAAAAAAAAACATCGATTCTGATCCTGAACATATCAATGACTTGAGCATTCATAGAAACCCTACAGTGCAGAAAGAGGCCATTTGGCCCATTGAATCTCCATCAACCACAATCCCACCCAGGCCCTATTCGCTTAACCTTGCCTATTTACACTGTTAGCCTTCCTCCTGACACTAAGGGGCAATTTAGCATGACCGATTTATTTAACCCACACATCTTTGGAGTGTGGGAGGAAACTGGAGTGTCCTGAGGAAACCCATGCATACACAGGGAGAACATGCAGATGCTACACAGACAGTGACCCAAGGCTGGAATTGAAACCAGGTCCCTGGCTCTGTGAGGCAATGATGCTAACCACTGTGCCACCCTGATACCCTATAAGCTTCACTCACTGTGGGTAAAAAATTCCAAATGTTCACAACCTTCTGAGGTGAAGAAATTCCAGTTCAACTTTGTTCCAAATGTTTGACTTTTTAGCCAATGAATTGCATATCTCGAGGGGCTGAATGGCTTACTCCTGTGCATATACTCCCTAAGATCTGCTATTACGTTATGTAGATTGATCCTTTGCCACCTAAAATCCTGTGCAACTTTCCATTTTACCAATGGACTAGCACTGCCATCTTGAACATGCCGTCCTTTGTTGAGAGTACTTGAACATAACGTAAGAAATAGGAGCAGGAGTCGGCCATCCAGCCCCTCGAGCCTGCCCTGCCATTCAATAAGATCATGGCTGATCTGAAGTGGATCGGTTCCACTTTCCCGTTTTCTCCCCATAACCCTTAATTCACTTGTCAATCAGAAATCTATCTACCCATGGCTTAAATATATTCAGTGAGGAAGCCTCCACCACTTCAATGGGCAGAGAATTCCAGAGATTCACCACCCTTTGAGTGAAGAAGTTCCTCCTCAACTCTGATCCAAACTGCCCTCCCTTATTTTGCGGCTGTGCCATCTAGTCCTGCTATCCCTTCTAAGAATCTCTCTACCTCCGCTCTATCTAGCCCTTCATTATCTTGTATGTCTCTGTAAGATCCCCCCTCAGCCTTCTAAACTCCAACGAGTACAGACCCAGTCTATTCAATCTCTCTTCATAGACTACACACATAGCCGTATACGTACTTGTCTCAAGATAGCATTAGTGTCAAAACAAATGTCCTTTAAAAGTGCATTATGAAATGGAAGATCGCACCCCTGAGGCAGTGTTCCCAAACCTCAGCCTACTGTGGATTTTCAAATTTGATAGTGGTGCTGCAAAAGTTATTTCAGGTGTTGGGAAAACAGCTTGTGGGATTTCGAGCACAAACTTGCTGGATGTCGATTTAACTTTTTAAGAAAAGATTTACCACCTAGAGCCCTGATGCCAGTTGTGTGTCCCCTTCTTGACTGGGGTCAGGCACTTCCGACAGCATTGACTAGGGATGTAAGCTGGGACATTTCGTGGATTGTACGGACTAAAATTCACCCGCTGATCCAAGTGGAGAGGTCATGAAATACCTGTTAATAAAACAAACCTGACCCAACTAAACTGTTAATAATAAAAACCTGGCATTTGCAACAATAAACGGTTAAAAAATGAGTCTTCTGTGAAATTCAAAACTCTTGTACACTAATAACTGATTTGTGAGACTCTGTATTAACAACTAAATTTTTTAAAAGGGAGATGGTGGGACAGATTGAGGGACTGAGTGAGTTCAATGGCCTCCTCCTGTGCTATAACTGTTCTATTACGTTTCTCTTGCAAACAAAATCTTCACGATTGGAATTGAATGAGACTGTGTACGGTTGTGGAATCAGTGAGCGCTGTATGTAAATGTGTGAACAGAATATGAAATAGATCAAATGTTGATCTTTTGAGGGTTTAAGTTGTTTATTGGAGTAAGCCATCTCTTGTGACTGAGGTTCCATAATCCCCAGGCCAAAACTTGAGTTATGAGGCTTGGTGCAATTTACTGGTTTAGAAATATTTTGAGTAGCAGAAGGCATTGTAATGTAATTGCAAAGGGGCAGCACGGTGGTTAGTGCTGCTGCTTCACAGTGCCTGGGTTCGATTTCTGGCTTGGGTGACTGTGCGCAGACATTCTCTTCGTGGCTGTGGGGGATTTCCTCTGAGTGCTCTGGTTTCTTTCCGTTGTCTGAAAGGTGTGCTGGTTAGGTGCGTTGCCTTGTGCTAAGCTCTCCATTGAACCCGAACAGGTGCCGGAGCATGATGGCCACAGGATATTCACAGTAACTTCATGGCAGTGTTAGAGTAAGCCTGCTAATAAATAAATATGCTCAGCCAGGTATCACATTTTTCTGGTATCGAGCATGCTAAATACATCAGCTGTGGAGCCTGACATTCCATAACTTAGAAATGCAACACCTTTGCTTTGAAAGTTTTAAAAAGGATAACAGCTATCTTAGCAATTCCAAAACATTTTAATTAGGTAAATTATTAACTAAATTCTTAAAAAAAAAAACCCTTGCGTTCAGTAACAGGTCAGTGTGCTCTGTTCTATACTGAGTCATGGAGGTTGGCTGCAGTCCACATGTATCTTTTATAAACTAGGGCTCAGCAAGAGGAATGAAGACATGTGAGGACAAGGACATGCTGCTGAGAAATTTATTCCTGTGTGGGGAGAATGATTGATTGATTCAGCTCTTTAATAATGGCAGGCCTTGCAAAACCATATACCCCCTTCCCCAAAACTCTAGTCAAGTTGTAGGAAGGATTGAATTGAAAATTGGATAAATGGGATGGCTGTTTATGGCATTGTTTGATTTTTTTTTTTTTCCCCCCCTACATAAACCAATTTGATCAAAGAACTGTTGTAGGTCAGGTCCAGGTTAATGTGTGCATCATGGATAATTACATCAAATTTAGAGCCAGTTAGCCCATTAAATTCACTGATCCTAGTTCCGATCTGTTTCCGTGTACACTTGTTCTGGCCAGCAGATTCCTAAATTGCTTTTTCATCACTTATATTAGTCACTCCCTTCCTTCCATGATCACCTTGAACTAAAAAAAATGGGCGTGATTTTGCAACCTTGTCCCGCTTGATGTTTGGTGAGGTGGTATGATCAGGTGGCAGGCAAAAAAATGGGAAATGCCTCTGATTATAGCAACCTCAAAGGATGCAAAGCTGATTGGAATATTTCAGACGTTTAAATGTCATTAGTAAGTCCAGGATGTTGTTGTCTGGGCTCACTTTACCTTATCTTCTTGCGTGTTGTGCTTCTCTCAGATGGTCTGAATCAGTGGGAGAGCAGACATGATGGTCCCGCCAGAAAGCAATTGACACCCGTGAGTGGTCGCAGCATGGTTGAGTGGTGCCCATGGCGCAGTGCCAGTCTGACACTGCCACTACCCACTTACCACCATTCCTATGCCAGGGGGAGTACCAAGGGATTGGAGCCTAAGTGGGGGGTGGACTATCACTGGGGTGAGGTGGGGAGGGAAGAGGAGCACCATGGGGGAGGCAATTGGGATGGGAAGGGAGAAGGGCGGGTGGAATACTCTGCAGTCAGGAGCAATCAGAGGAGGGGATTGATGATGTCTGTGGTGGTTGGGAGGAGGAATAGACTTCCACAGGGGACGATCAGTGTGAAGCTCAGGCTCCGTTTCTCTCCTGCCTCCGTTTGGCAAGAATCGCATTGTGGCTCTTTTTTTTTTTGAACTAAAAGTCAAAAGATTGTGTGTTGCAGCTCACCGAGGAAACCAGTGTCATTCTCTCATTCAGAACTTAGAATTTTTTTTGTGTGACATTGCACTTCAAGTGTGTTAAGTATTTTGGTGACCTTTTAATTACAGAGTGAGCATTGTAATTGTTAGCAGTGACAATACTTAGGAGTTTAATTGAAAGGCAATATAAGTTGCCTTTATAAGGGCAAAGTATTGGAGAGAATTATTAGGGATAGGATTTCTAGTTATTTAGAGAGAAATGAATTGATTGGGGATAGTCAGCATGGTTTTGTGAAGGGTAGGTCATGCCTTACTAACCTCATTGGTCACTTTTTTAAAAAACTCAAAGAGGTGGATGGGGGTAAGGTGGTTGATGTAGTATATATGGACTTTAGTAAGGCGTTCGATAAGGTGGCTCATGGAAGGCTTCTGCAGAAAATGCAGATGTGTGGAATAGAGGGTGATTTAGCTAATTGGATTAGGAATTGGCTAGCAGATAGAAGACAGAGGGTGGCGGTTGATGAGAGATATTCATCGTGGAGTTCGGTGACAAGTGGTGTACCTCAGGGGTCTGTTTTGGGGCCCTTGCTGTTTGTAATTTTTATAAATGATCTGGATGAGGGTATTGAAGGATGGATTAGTAAATTTGCAGATGACACTAAAGTCGGTGGAGTGGTAGATAGTGAAGAGGGGTGTTATAGTTTGCAGAGAGACTTGGACAAGTTGCAGAGCTGGGCCGAGAGGTGGCAAATGGAGTTTAATGTGGAAAAGTGTGAGGTAATGCACTATGGCAGGAATAATAAATGTGTAGAGTATAGGGCTAATGGTAGGATTCTTAATAGTGTTGATGAATAGAGGGATCTTGGTGTATTTGTGCATAGATCCCTGAAAGTAGGCAGTCAAGTCGATAAGGTTGTTAAGAAGGCATATGGAGTCTTAGCTTTTATTGGTAGGGGGATTGAATTTCGGAGCCGCAACGTCATGTTGCAACTGTACAAAACTCTAGTGCGGCCGCACTTGGAGTATTGTGTGCAGTTCTGGTCCCCACATTATAAGAAAGATGTGGAGGCATTGGAGAGGGTACAGAGGAGGTTTACCAGGATGTTGCCTGGTATGGAGGGCAGGTCTTATGAAGAGAGGCTGAGGGATTTGAGGTTGTTTTCGTTAGAAAGGAGGCGGCTAAGAGGGGACCTTATTGAAACATATAAGATGATTAGAGGTTTAGATAGGGTGGACAGTGATAGCCTTTTTCCTAGGATGGAGAAAACTAGCACGAGGGGACACAGCTTTAAATTAAGGGGTGATAGTTATAGGACGGATATCAGAGGTAGGTTCTTTACCCAAAGGGTGGTTCGGGAGTGGAATGCCCTGCCTGCAGCAGTTGTAGATGCGCCAAGTTTGGTGGCGTTTAAGAGGTTAGTTGATGAGTATATGGAAGAGAAGGGAATGGTTTAGTTTGGAGGGTCATTGCTTTTTATATTGGTCGGTGCAACATCGAAGGCCGAAGGGCCTGTTCTGTGCTGTTATGTTCTATGTTCTAAGTATTTGAACTGTGATCAACTAGTTATTGACCTTGTGAAAAAGTAAACGTGGAAGATCTTGTCAAGTAACTTAAAATGCAGTCTATCTATAATTCAGTTTTCTGTGACTTTTTTTGGAAGTGTTTGGATGACCTTTGGCATACATTGGCTCCACCAAATCCTTACTCATGGTTCTAGACTGGCATTTTCTAGCAGGACTGTCCAGTTTTTCTGATGGTGAACCCCCAGGAGGTGAGGTGGGGGGAGGGAGAGTGATTGTACAGAGAACTAGAAATACATAGATGGCATCAGGATCAGAAGGTCCCATTGTGCCACCCAATGGCGGGTCATTTCTGTGAAGCAGGTTGTGGGATGTGGGGGAAAAAAATCCCGCCCCTTGTCCTTGAGTTCAAATCCCTGCATGGGTTACCCACGCTTAACTCTTCAATCTCCTTGACTTTAACCCTCCAAGAATTGTGTTCCTTCAATTCTCTGCTGCGTTGTTGATTTTTTTTTTTAATTTGCTCCGTAATTGGTGAATGTGCCTTCAGCTGCCTGGATTCTAAACTCTGTCAAATTCCCCTCCTAAACAGAGGGTGGTGGTTGATGGGAGATTTTCATCGTGGAGTTCGGTGACGAGTGGTGTGCCTCAGGGGTCTGTTTTGGGGCCCCTGCTGTTTGTAATTTTTATAAATGATCTGGATGAGGGTATTGAGGGATGGATCAGTAAATTTGCAGATGACACTAAAGTTGGTGGAGTGGTAGATAGTGAAGAGGGGTGTTTTAGTTTACAGAGTGACTTGGACAAGTTGCAGAGCTGGGCCGAGAGGTGGCAAATGGAGTTTAATGTGGAAAAGTGTGAGGTAATGCACTTTGGCAGGCACAATAAATGTGTAGAGTATAGGGCTAATGGTAGGGCTCTTAATAGTGTTGAGGAACAGAAGGATCTTGGTGTATGTGTCAATAGATCCCTGAAAGTAGGCAGTCAAGTGGATAAAGTTGTTAAGAAGGCATATGGAGTCTTAGCTTTTATTGGTAGGGGGATTGAATTTAGGAGCCGCAGCATCATGTTGCAACTGTACAAAACTCTAGTGCGGCCGCACTTGGAGTATTGTGTGCAGTTCTGGTCCCCACATTATAAGAAAGATGTGGAGGCATTGGAGAGGGTACAGAGGAGGTTTACCAGGATGTTGCCTGGTATGGAGGGCAGGTCCTATGAAGAGAGGTTGAAGGATTTGAGGTTGTTTTCGTTAGAAAGGAGGCGGCTAAGGGGGGATCTTATTGAAACATATAAGATAATTAGAGGTTTGGATAGGGTGGACAGTGATAGCCTTTTTCCTAGGATGGAAAAAGCTAGCACGAGGGGACACAACTTTAAATTAAGGGGTATGAGTTATAGGACGGATATCAGAGGTAGGTTCTTTACTCAAAGAGTGATTAGGGAGTGGAATGCCCTGCCTGCAGCTGTTGTAGATGCGCCAAGTTTGGTGGCGTTTAAGAGGTTAGTTGATAAGTATATGGATGAGAAGGGAATGGTTTAGTTAGGAGGGGCATTGCTTTTTATTTTGGTCGGCACAACATCGAAGGCCGAAGGGCCTGTTCTGTGCTGTATTGTTCTATGTTCTATGTTCTATGTTCTATTTAAACGACACGGTAGCACAGTGGAAAGCACTGCTGCCTCACAGCTCCAGGGATCTGGACTCGATTCCCGGCTCAGGTCACTGTTTGTGTGGAGTGTGCATGTTCTCCTGATGTCTGTGTTGGTTTCCTCTGGGTGCTTTGGTTTCCTCCCTCAGTCAAAAGATGTTCAGATTAGGTTGGTTGGCCATGCTAAATTGCTCCTTAGTGTCCTAGGATGCATAGGTTAGAAGGATTATTATTGGGTAAATGTATAGGGATATGGGGGGAAGGGCCTGGGTGGGATTGTGATCAGTGCAGACTCGATGGACTAAAAGGCCTTTTCCTGCACTGCAAGGTTCTATGATCTAAACCTCTCCAACTCTGTCCCCTCCTTAAAACCTACTCTTTTGATTGAACTAGTGAATGTATTCTTTTGATTGATGCTGTTTTTTTTTTCTCTGGTTAGATTCCTGTGAAGCACTGTTTGGGATGTTTTACAATGTTAAACGTGCCATCGAAAAGCAATATTTTAAAATAGAAAATGTAGTTATTCCAATAACAGTTACCATTGTTGATCATAGTAGAAGTAACTAAGTCTAATTCGTACAATTTTACAGCTTAATCTCATTTTAAAGATTGCAACATGTTTGAAGTTTGCAAAAAGTATCATAAGGACAGATACAAACTTAGACTTCTAATTACAAAGGATACTCGTGTTGTCATACAGCAGGATTATCGAACAGTTTTGATGATATGCTGATTAGGGTTTTGTCAATTTGGTTTTGCTGCCTTTGCCTTAGCATTGCCACTTCAAAATTTCATGGCCATTTCCACATTCAACACTGTAGAAAGCCCAAAGTGATTTCAGTGCCTGAATCTACTGCAGTGAATAACTTTACAGACAATTAGCTCATTATAGAAATTGACTCATTTCTTTAAGAAAAAGATTTTTGGTTAAATTAAAAACTAGCTTTTGCTGCAGGGATTTTACAGTAGTGTAACCAGCCCCAAGGCTGGTCAGTATAAAGAAAGCCCTCTAGTCTTTTCCTGAATGGGAAACAAATATACCGAGAATTTTCTTCCGTAAAGTAACCACATCCACCCAGAATCTTTCTTGATTCACTAGATCAAAGTGAATATATTTCTAATGCTTTAAGTGAGATGGACAAGTCCTGAGCAACATAATTTGCTCTAACTGCTCTAGCTACACATGTGCTAGTCACAAAAACAAAACAGAATCTTTTTGATTTTATTGTAACGGTATTACCTGTGTCTTGGTGTTAAAATCAATTGCAGCTCAAGGATTGTCCTTCACATCAATTTATGGTTTTTGAGGTCTTCTGGAAAGCAGGGGAGATTGAATTACAAAAGCAGTAATGCCAAAAGGAGGTGGTATTGGGACAAGTAAAGAATCGGGTAGTTAAAATGATAGGAGACCTGAAGATTTGGAGTCATACTTGCAAATTGAATGGTCAGTGTTTGGAATCTATTTAGCAGAGACAGCATTGCGAGCAGCTAATACGGTGAAAGAAGTACTTGTGAATCACTGTTTCAGCTGGAAGGAATATCGGAGGCTTTGGACTGTAAGGAGGTAAAAGGGCAGGTGTTGAATCTGCTGTGCTTCCATGCTGTGGAAGGGAAAGACAGGGAATGTTGGAGTGATTGAAGAGTTGACCAGGGTGTCAAAGAGAGAACAGCCCTTTTGGAAA
This sequence comes from Sphyrna mokarran, assembly GCA_024679065.1. Taxonomy (NCBI): domain Eukaryota; kingdom Metazoa; phylum Chordata; class Chondrichthyes; order Carcharhiniformes; family Carcharhinidae; genus Sphyrna; species Sphyrna mokarran. The sequence continues at coordinate 48,952,851 of JAGIQG010000021.1, read as the reverse complement.
GCTGAAAAGGAATGCAGAAATTGCTGGAGGTATTGGAAATGAACCATTGTTGCAGTATCGTATTCATGCAGAGAATGTGAAATTTGTTGTCAGACGGAGCTGTTGAAGCAGGGAGCGTTTGTGCATTGAAAACAAGAATGGTTTCAATGTGATTATTCCTAGATTGCTGCGAGGTTGAAACTTTCTTCAGTTGATATTAGAGCGTTATTTGAACTCCCCTTTGCCATAATTGTATTCTTTCCTGTGAGGTGTTGAATTATGGATTGATTTTACGCTGTTTGGAGTGAAAATTTTATAAGAATTCCTGTATACTTTCATAGCTATTGGCTGAGATCTTCCAGCTTCATGCTGGATGGGATCTTGCAGGATGTTCCAGTCCTGCCGCTGGCACACCCTCAGCACTCAGAAACCCGCAGATTCAATGGAAAATCCCATTGACAGCAATGGGATTGGAGGGTCCTGCTTCTAGGCAAGTGCAGACCACCTCGTACCATTGAGAAACGCCATGGAGAGCCAGTTAATTTCCTGACAAACATCTGTCATTGCTGGTTCTACAGCTGGATAAGGAGAATTTACTGCTCATTGTAACACTAAATTTTTGATTCCATTTTAGTGTTAACACATACAGTTTATATTTTTAGTAGGTTCATTTTTTTTACTCATCTTACTCAACAATATGATAAAGCTGCTACATAAATAAATACGAGCTAAGGAAAATTCCCAAAGAGCATTGTAAAACAAAGTATGACGTTGTGATATTGTCTTAACCAAAAAGTTGGTCAAAGGAGCACATTTTAATGAGTGAGTGTCTTTAGAGGAAGAAAGCGAGGTGGAGGGCTTGGAGCCTAGAAAATTGAAGACAGAGCTCTCAGTGGGGGAGCAATTAAATTGGAGATGCAGAAGAGACAAGAATTTGAGGGATGTACAAATTTCAGAGTTGTAGGACTGAAAAAGGATGAGCGATTATAGAATTATAAAAACCCTACAGTGCAAAAAGAGGCCATTGGGCCCATCAAGTCTACATCAAACACAATCCCACTTGGGCCCTACCCTCATATCCCTACATATGAATGTGAAAGGTTTATGCAGATAATCCTTCAACTCTGAATCTGATACATTCCTTCAGAGCTGCTCCTCATCTCTTTCAGACTGCTTTGGTTTTGGGAGAGTTAATGGGTCCTGAATAGGAAAGAGTATTTCAACATCCTGTGTGTCTTTTACTAAGGCTGATAGGAAAGAATTAAAAATGATGAGGTTTAGTTTGATTGGCCATGGTAAGAAATTGTCCCTTAGTGTCCAGGGATTGGTGGGTATAATGTGTAAGGATGTGGGGGTAAAGCCTGGGTGGGATTGTGTTTGGTGCAGACTCAATGGGTCAAAGGGCCTCTGTCTGCACTTTTAGGGTTCTATGGATTATTAATCATATTTCCATTGTAGATTTTAAGCACTGTATACCTCCTCTGACTGTGACAATGATGAGAGCAGTTTATAGTTATTACAGATTTTGCTAATGAACTAGTAATCCGGAGACCTGGACTAATGATTCAGACGTGTTCAAATTCTACTGTGGCAACTGGGTAATTTGAATTCGAAGTGTTAAATAAATCTGGAATAACAACAACAACCTCTGCTGCAACTTTAATATAAAGTAACATCCCGACATCCTTTGCAGGTGCATTATAAAACAAAATATGAAACTGAGCCATAAAAGATATTGGGATAAGAAACCAAAAGGTTTCTTATCCCAATATCTTGGTTAAAAGTTAACAAATGTCTTGAAGGAAGAAAGCAAAGTGGAGAAACGTGGAGAATATTCTAAAGCTTTGGGGATAGAGCGATTGAAATTGGGAATGCATAAAAGACCAGAATTGAGAAGCACAGATAACTCAGTGGCTGGAGAGGATTAGAGTTCAGGAGGGGCAAAATCATAAAGAGATTTGAAAATAAGAATGAGAATTTTAAAATCCAGAATTTAAAAAAAACACAGGCATTGGCAATGGTAATCATGAAGCTATCAAATTATTGTTTAAAAACCATCAACTTTCGCAAATGTCTGTTAGGAAGGAAATCTGCCATTGTTTGCTGGTCTGGCCTACATGTGTCTCCAGATCCACAGCAATGTCATTGACTCTTAATTACTGTCTGAAATGACCTAGCACAACCATTCAATTATCAAGAAGGCAGCTCACAATCGCCTTCTCAAGAGGCAATAAAGGTTGGTCCTGTGAGTGAAAACGTGAGGGGTGAATATCCTAGAGTTTAACATTGTTCTCTACGTATTTGCTGAGCTTAATCAAGACATTGTGTGTGCTTTACATAATAACCTCTCCAAGTGGTTCTATTTATTTATTTATTTACTGTGTCTCTATTTATGTCAATCCAGCTCCCTCACATTGCTATCCTCCAACCCATTCCAGCAGTGCTCTGATTTCCTTACTGTATCAGTGATTTAATCCTACCCTTTCACACTCCGTCTGTTGCTTTTTATCTTTTACCTTATTGCCTCTGAGGTTAATGTTGAACTGTGCCTCATGTTCACTTTCATTATTATCTCGTCAACAAGGTACGGGTTGCTTAAGTGCTGCAGGGTAGGCTTGTCTTGGCCACAAGCTTTTTGTAAATTTCGTGCATCGGCATATCAATCTACCGAACTTGTTCAACTGGTTATCTATCTAGGTTTGTGTTTCTCGGTTGCTGGGTAATCCAGTTTGAATGTCACTTGCTTTCGTGGTTTGTGATGGTTTCTCTTGGCTATTAAGACCAACTCTGATCGTGGGATCGCAGAGAAACTTTTGGGATTCATTGTTAATCAGCACTCTTAGAACACTACAGCACAAACAGGGCCTTTGGCCCACAAGTTGTGCCAATCATATCCCTACCTATCAGGCCCATCTATAACCCTCAATCCCATAAAATCCCATGTACTCATCCAGAAGTCTCTCAAAAGACTCCATGAGATGACAGGGCAGACTAATGGTCCAAGGAGTCTTTTATGTGGTCCATTTTCATTATTAGTGCAATCACTTGAAGTGTGTGGCATTTTTATCATGCAACTTACCAGCAACATATCAGCTCTTCTTGGCACTGATTTACCAGAGCCAGTCTGGGGCAATTTTTAAGCTTAGTGTCCATGGGGAGTTGTAGTTTAGAAGCTGAATAGTAGTTCCTCAGATATGTTTGGGTCACTGTTATTGATCCTCTGATTTATTTTGGAGAAAGACCCAGTGTAATTCAGTGAGCACATCAGAATATTTGTTATAAACAAGCACGGCCCATGGGTCATGCAGACTGATTCCTTGTCTCTCCTAACCTAGCTAGTCTCTGATGTGGCTTTAGTAGGTTTGCTGCAGTTGACTTGATAACTAATAACTTAAGGAAGAGAAACTGGCTGTGGTTTCTTCCTCTTGTTTGCCACCTGTGATTCTGCTTTCTCACGTGTGTACACATACATGATTGGGTATTTGAGTGTGTACCTACCTGGGTTTGTACTAAGGGAATGCAGCATTGCCAGAGGTGCACTCTCTTTGAATGAGACAACAAACCCTTCTTCTCAAATCTTGGCCAACATTCTTTCCCTCAACCAGCAAATAATTAATGATGGTCACCCCCTCATCCTGTGTAGAACAGAACTAGTGAGGGTGTCATTGCTTTATTTGCATGAAAACTCAAACTTTGGGGAACTTTTACATAATGACAATATTCATTCAGAATAGAAGGGCATGGATGTTTTGCACAATAAGTACTGCATGACTTTGAGTTGCTATCCCATGTCAACTGTTTGTTATATCCTACAGCACTTGTTTGCAAGCTAAAGTAGAAACTCTGGGCCTTCACTATGCCATGTTCATACCCACCCTGGAGACTCAGTGCACTTCAGAGCAGAAAAAGAAATGGCTGCCGCAGTCTTACACCAAGCAGATCATCGGCACCTACGCCCAGACAGAGCTGGGTCACGGTTAGTGTTTCCAGAAGGATCATTCAATACTTGAGCAAACGGTCTCCAGTTGTGCGCCACTACAGAATTGTGAACGCAACCTGGCTGGCCAGATACCTTCGGCTCGGCAAAATTCAAACTCAGACACTGGTGGGGGTCGGGGGAGGGGTGTCCTGGCATGCCAGTCCAATGCTGGCATCTCTACATCATCTCTGACTTGGCAGAGAGCTGAGGGCTGGTCACCTGCACAAGGTTAGCTAAGGACAAGGATGTGGCACAAAGTGACTGAAGATGTCATTTTGGAAAAATAGGGGTTTAAAATTCAACTGACTCAGCTGTGAGAAAAATGGTCCACTCGGGAGCAGAGCTGTTCTTGACTCCAAAAAAAAAACACAAAATAATGTTGGCCTGGTTTATTGAGGAGTGAAACCCTGTACCATTCTGCCAAAGCCAAACTGAAATCAAAACCCAAATCTGGTGCTGGAGGACTTCTTTAACAGTGCAGGCTTTTATTTCTATCTTTTAAAAATATTTTGGGAATGATTGCCTCATTCCATTTCGCATAGGTTTGTATTCTGGTATACTGTGGTACTGTTCAATTTTAATTTACCGAACCTAGCTCCCCATATCCTCATACAAGAAGGAACTCTTGATGTTCAGCGTGATTAAACCGTGACCATCTCTCCAATTGGTTTTATCCTTCCTTCTCTCACCTGTCCGTTTCTAAGTTTTCGCTTGGATGGGTTTGACCCAACTCTGTGCATGAGTGAAAGTTGATTGATTCTTTAATTCTGTAAAAGCTCAGTGGTGCTTGCCTATTTATTCTGATGGCTGGCTAATCAATATGTTTGCATTTCGATGCTTTGCTTGGTATGCATGCTGAGGGTGACTTAACAGAATTCATGCTGTTGACTTACGTAATTGATGGATGTTGAGCACTGTGATGGTGTTTGCAATGTGAAAAATGATGCCAAAATCTCATTTTTGTCCCATTGCAATTAAATCAGTTCTGATGCTTAGCTAAGTGTGAAGCATAGTCTTCCATCTTCTCATTTACCCCACACTCCTCAAGCGTTTTTGTTTTTAATCCAGTCAGCCAATGTGGGAATCTGGACATTTGAGAGCTGGTAGTCTGTTTTAACCCCAGAGAACATTAAATTCAAATGTACAACCAGTGTGTCTCACAGTGTGACTGTGGAATACAGAAGTAAAATGCCACATGTGATGTGGATAAATGCGAGATTATCCATTTTGGCTGGAAAAACAAGGAAAAATTATTGTTTAAATGGGAAACAGGTTCCAAAGCTGTCTGTGCGGAGGGATCTGGGTGTCCTTGTGTATGAATCTCAAAGTGGGTATGTAGGTCCAGAATATTATAAGGAAGACAAATGGAATCTTGGTGTTTATTGCAAAGGGTCCAGAGTATAAAAGTAGAGAAGTGTTGTTACAATTGTATAAAGACCACACTTGGAGTATTGTTTTCAGTTTTGGTCATTTTCTTGGAGGGAGGATGTGGTGGCACTGAAGACATTGATGAAATTGATTCCAGGTTTGAAGGGGCTCTTGTGTGAGGAATGGTTGAATAGCTTGGGGTATACTCGCTGGAGTACAGAAGAATGAGAGGAGATTTGTGGGCAGCACAGTAGCACTGCTGTTTCATAGCTCAAGGGATTCCTGGCTTGGGTCACTGCGTGGAGTTTGCATGTTCTTCTCGTGTCTGCATGGTTTTCTCCAGGTACTTCAGTTTCAAAGAACAAAACAGCACGGGAAACAGGCCCCTTTGCCCAACGAGCCCACGCCGCCACCCCGATGTTCCCACCTCTACCCGTGATCCCTGTCTATGTTTATAGATCTATGGATTAAAAACCAAATTTGAGACAACTTAGGGAGAATTTGTTTTGCCAATTAGCCTAAGAGCACATCTTTGGGATGTGGGGAAAAAACCGGAGTACCCGGAGAAAACCCACGCAAGCATGGGGAGAATGTGCAAACTTCCACAGACACAGGCCCAAATCCATGTATCCGCACAGCACAGCGATAGTCACTGAACTGGCGTGTTGCCCATCAAATGCTAACAACGTGAAGCACTAGGATACTCTCAAAAAACCAAGAGCAGCCCTCTCACGACCCATTGCGTATTAGACAACAAGGTGGACCAAAGCACCTGTAGGATAAAAACAAGTACATCAATATCATCATCTATTTACACACTTCCCAGGGACTCCCAAGGCTCATGATCCCTATTTTAAATCAGTTTTCTATACCCCTCCATTCCCATTCTGTTCATGTGCCCATCTACGTATTTTTTAAATAACTCCAGAGTACCTGCCTCCACCACTTTACTTGGCAGCGCATTCCATACCCCCACCACCTTCTGTGTGAAAAAACTCCCCCTAGCATCCAAATTATACCTTACCCCCCTCACCCTAAGCCCGTGACCCTTCGTGCTATTTGAGTCCATTCTAGGAAAAAGCTTAACCCTGTTTACTCTATCTATACCTCTCATAATCTTGTATACCTCTATTAGATCTCCTCTGAATCTATGTCCTTCTAAGGAAAACAGTCCCAATTTGCCGAACCTCTCCTCGTAACTCAGACCTTCCATACCAGGCAGCATCCTGGTAAACCTCCTCTGCACTCTGTCCAGAGTCTCCACGTCCTTCCGGTAGTAAGGCGACCAGAACTGGACGCAGTATTCCAAATGAGGTCTAACCAACGTTTTATACAACTGCAACATTAAAGGCCAGCTCTTGTACTCTATACCCCTTCTATAAAGGCTAGCATACTATATGCTTTCTTCACAACCTTCTCCACCTGCTCTGCCACCTTCAGAGACTTGTGCACCTGCACGCCCAGGTCCCTCTGCGTTTCTATACTCTTAATAGGTCTACCCTTTATCATATACCTCCCCCCTACATTCTTTCTCCCAAAATGCATCGCCTCACATTTATCAGGATTGAATTCCATCTGCCATCTGTCTGCCCAAGCTACCAGCCTATCTATGTCCTGCTGCATCGCCTGACAATACCCCTCACTATCCACAAGTCCAGCCATCTTTGTATCGTCTGCAAACTTGCTGATCTCTCCACTTACTCCCTCTTCCAAGTCATTTATATATATTACAAATAGAAGAGGTCCCAGTACCGAGCCCTGCGGCACACCACTAGTGACCGACCCCCCCAGCTAGAAAAACACCCTTCCTCTATTACTTCTGTCTCCTATTACTAAGCCCGCAATCCAAAGATGTGTGGGTTATGTTGATTGGCCGTGCTAAAATTTCCCGTTCGTGTCTTGAGATGCGTAGGTTAGAGGGATTAATGGGTTAATATGTAGGGATATGGGGATAAGACGTGGGTGGGATTGAGGTCAGTGTAGACTCGATGGGCTAAATGGCCTCTTTCTGCACAGTAGGGTTTCTATGATTTGATCGAGTATTTTGTATATCTCAAAGAAATTTGATAAAGTAAACATTGACCAAATGTTCCCTGGGAAGTGTGTAAATAGATGATGATACTGATGTACTTGTTTTTATCCTACAGGTGCTTGGGTCCACATTGTTGTCTAACAAGGGGCATACACGTGATGGGTCGTGAGAGGACTGCTCTTGGATCTTTTTCGAGAGTATCCTACTGCTTCACATCGTTAACGTATGCTTGACCTGGACCATCCGATGGGCAACACGACAGCTCAGTGACTATCGCTGTGCTGTGCAGATACATGGATTTGGGCCTGTGTCTGTGGGAGTTTGTGCATTCTCCCCATGCTTGTGTGCGTTTTCTCCGGGAGCTCCGGTTTCCTCCCACATCCCAAAGATGTGCTCTTAGGCTAATTGGCAAAACAAATTCTCCCTAAATTGTCTCAAATTTGGTTTTTAATCCATAGATCTATAAATATGGACATTGATCGCGTGTAGAAGTGGGAACATCGAGGTGGCGGCGTGGGCTCGTTGGGCCTGTTTCCCGTGCTGTTTTGTTCTTTGTTCTTGAACAGTGTAGGGCAAGCAGTGACAGTTGTAGAGAAAGAGGAGGGAGATTCCAGACAGAAATAGAGAGAAGCTGACTTCTCCCAGAGGGTTGTGAATCTATTAGAACTCATTGTCCCAGAGTGCAGTGAATGCAGAATCAATCCACTGGATTCGAGAAAGAGATAAATATTTGATCAAAAGCGGGATAAAGGACTGAGGGGGGGGAAACCAGGGAAGTGGATGAGATGAAGACCAGCTATGAATTGTGGAATTATAGAATTATAGAATTGTGGAGCAAGCTCGAGGGGCTGAATTGTCCACTCTTGCTCCTAATTCCTGTGTTCCCCTTGCCTCAACCTTTTGTTGATCATTTTATTTGTAATATGACAAAAATTTCTCAAAGTGGAAGGTACGTAGAGGAACATTTAGAAAAGGCTCTCTTTTTCACACCTCAGCTTCTCATTTAAATGAGTACAGCCACAGTAATCTGGGATTGGACACGGTAGTTAACTGGAAGATGATGTGGGTCACCTGCTTCAGGATGAAGCATTGGCACTGAAACTGGGGTAATGGAAAATAATGCAAGTCGATTGGCATCTAGAAAGAAAAACTGACTAATGCTGTCAAACAGACTTGACAGCAGCTATTACCTCCTTTTCTCACGACAGAGCAGATCTGTGTATCCCATTGTTTTCATTTCCGTTGCAAAGTCTCGTACGATAGACTATTAAAATTCGAGGCATTCAAAATGCAGAGTTTTTGTGACACAAATTGGTGTCTGTTTGAGTGCTCACGACTTTAAAAAAAAAAAATGAAATTTAGATAGTTAACAGGCTGCGGTAGTTTCCTTGGGTTTATCATCAGCAGAGCTCTGGCCAACTTGCAGCTATTGAAAATTGACGCACAAAAACAGACCTAAAGTGCCATTCCAGAAATATTGCAGTCACAGTATGTCATTAAAGTCCAGGTTTCACGGCAAATGCTAGAGTTAACTCAGGAGGCAGTTGCAGGTCTCAAATACACTGATCTGGGGTACCACATCCTAATGTATACATTGCATGGATGCCCAACAGCCCATTAGTGACTATAATTGATCTCTGATCCAGATTCAACACTTCCTTGCACTAATAATTTTGCTTCGACTGTAATTGCTTCAACATGCAAGAGTTAATCAAATATCTAATGAAATCCATGTGTGTGTCTGCCTCTGTTTGATCCTTCTTGTTCCTGTCTCTGCAATCCTGCCTGTGTCTTCGCAGCTTTGTGCACCGTGGACGGCCAGAGCCCCTGGATCTCCACCTGGGCATGTTCTTGCCCACCATCCTCAACCAGGCTACTCCTGAGCAGCAAGATCGCTTCTTCATGCCAGCTTGGAACCTGCAGATCATTGGCACATATGCCCAGACTGAGATGGGTCATGGTACAGTACAGTAATTTAGTTAGAATTTAATTAGACTCTAATCCTTCAGTCCTCACAGCCCTTTAGAGCTTCTGGACTCATGATTCCAAGCCCACTTGTTATAATGGGGTTTATAATTTATCCTGCACTTCTTTTGCTTCCCACGTTAGTTCCGACCACAGCTAGCCATTAGAGAGATGTTTCGAATGGGGATGTTTCTGTTCTGAGTACAGTTCTTCTAGCTTTACAGTTGGGTGATGGACACATTCTATTGCATGTCCACCTGGTTTAAAATTGAGTGCTCTCTATTGCAATCTCTGGGTATCCCATCCCACCACCACTAATAATTACTTTGTGTCACTGATTTGGTGCACACGATTAAATAAGGCGATATAAATGGTGTCGAATCTGGGAAGTAATAGACACACGCAGCAACTCTACTGTAGTTTGACGGGCAACACGACAGCTCCAGCTATCACTGTTTGCTGTGCAGGTACACGGACTTGGGCCGGTGTCTGTGGGAGTTTGCACATTCTTCCCATGATTGCGTGGGTTTTCTCCGGGTGCTCCGGTTTCCTCCCACACCCCAAAAACATGCTCTTAGGCTGATTGGTGTAACAAATTGTCCCTAAATTAGTTCTCCTTTAATCTTCCCCAATAAGGTACAGACAAAGGTCATAGGTAGAGGAGGGTATTCGTAATGTTAAAATGGCAGCATGAGCTTGTTGGGCCGAAGGGCCTGTTTCCCGTGCTGTGTTTTTCTTTCTCAACCAATTCTTTGCTTTAACCTAAAGTGTTGGAAATTAAAGTCCTGGTTCTTCCAAGCTTCTTCCGTGTGGGGAGGGAGGCTTTTTAAAAAATGGCTTTTGGTACAGTTGTGTTTCCCTTCAATCCCCACCCATTTCCCCATTGTAGTCTTCACTGGACGCTTGCTTCCACTGTTAGCTCCCCTACCACTGAGTGGACTAAACTCTAGGAACTTTGGACCTTTTTAAATCCTATTCTGTGAACTTTCAAACAAATTTGTTGCCACATGCTGTTTATACAGATATACAGGTGACTGAACTCATTGTTATGTTTGTGTTACTGAGTAATGTACAGTTGTTGAACAGAATCTAACGTGTGTTTACTTCTTTTATTCCCTCTTTCTCTAAACCTCCCCCACCCCACCCCTCTCCCTGCCACCTCCCGAAGACTGGGACACCGAGTGCCAGTCTGTACAAAAACCTATAAGATTTAAATTCCCATCTTATTCGGTTGACAGAGACAGCAAAACAGCACCAGCACACTTTGTAAAAGGCAGACAAATTCACAGGAGCTCCGCTTCTAGTGCATTACCAGCACCAGCTTGAGTACACCAGCCCTACAACATTTCTTCCCTCCAAGTGGACAGGCTGTTCTCGGAGAGCTGAGTTTTCAGCTGCAAGCTGGCTTGTTATCTGGTCCTGGAGTGGGTGCTGAAGCTATCAGCAGGTTGGTGCAAACCGGCTGCCCTGCATTGAAGCACTCACTAATGTCCCTCAACCAAGTGGGTATCGTGAACCAGCAGCCCCTTGTTCTGACCTCACTGGGGTAAATCATGCAATTCAGTTCATCAGATCTGACCATCCATGAGCTGGCACCAGAATTGGTGCTGCCAGGCTGTTTCTCAGTATGAGAAAATCTAACTGGTTCAGTAATGCCTGCCATCTCCATTCTCGGCCTGGCCTACAGATCGCTCTACTTCTCAAGTGGAATCGGATGCCACCGCGTCCGGATGACACTGTCTCGGGAGGAGGTCCGTTGCCAATACCCGGCTGTCAAGGAGGCAATGTGTGAGGTCTTTCCAATGTCACCCAAGGCATCTCAAAGGGGTTTTCTGGTGCTTTTTAGGCACGTTCATTCGAGGCTTGGAGACAACAGCAACTTATGACCCCTCAACTCAAGAGTTTGTGCTGAACAGTCCAACTGTGACTTCAATCAAATGGTGGCCTGGAGGATGTGAGTAAGCCTGATAATGTTTACCACTGGGTTTTCATACAGGAATCAGGAATGGTGCAAATACCCAAAATACTGCAGTCCTTACCCATTCTTTCATAAGAAGGTTAGCTGATTGGCCAGTGTAAATATATGGGGTTGGGGGAGGAGGGGGCCTGGATAAGATACTCTGCTAGAGAATCGATGCAGACACGATGGGCCGAATGGCCTCTTCTACACTGTAGGCATTCTATGACGTTTGAATTGTGGATGGAGAAAGTTGGTCTAGAATTGGTCCATTTTTTTATTAGACTATGTGGAAGTATCAATGGTGTGAAATGGACACGGACGCGTCTGATTTCTCTTTCACTTCTCTTTCTCTCCATTTCTCTTTCACTTCATTTATCCACACTATAAAGCATGTTAATTCATGAGACTACTAAAATTTCAATTCATTTTTATAAGCAGCAAATTAAATATTAGAATTTTCAGGGTGCAGAAATGGGTGAAAGCAGATTCGATAATTATTTTTGCAAACCAGTTTTATTTGACAGGCTGAAAATTGCAGGGCTCTGGTTGGGGTGGGGAAGCTGTTTTGAAGAGAGGAACGAGAAACCAATGGCCTCCTCCTCTACTGTAAAATACTTCATTTATACAAATCATTTCTGGTCAGGTGCCTATCTTCCCCAGACCTCTTTCTCTGGCTCCCTAGACAGCAGAATGAGAACACTGTTCTAACGTGTGTGTGTGTGTGTGTGTACCTCTTCATTGACTTTTGACCTTTGTTCTCATAGTGGGGAAGACTTCAAATCACGCTATTGTCCTTGCTCAGCTGTACACCCAGGGCCAGTGCAAGGGGCTGCATGCCTTCATTGTGCCAATCCGCAAGATGGGCACTCACGAGCCTCTACCTGGTAAGGAGCCTGGCATAATGCATTGTAATTCTTGACAGTTTATTTTTGTAAGGCTGCTCAGTCTTGCTGGAGGTCAGTTTCTATATTTCAAGGGACATGAACAAAGTATGGGCGAATGGGATTGAAGTGCAGATCAGCTGTGAACTTATTGAATGATACACAGACTCAAGTGACTGGCCTACTCCTGCTGCTGTGATTAAACCATGGGCTTTCTCACTGCCAGCAGAATTTGTACTAGGATTCAGGTGATAGTTATCACGAGTAGGAACCCTGGCTGCCTCCTTTTTGTTTTACATTTTACTCTGCTTGCTGCAGTTATCCAATAAAGCTGAGGGATTCTGAAGTGAATTGCAGTACACCATTTATCAGACCTTGCTGTGTGACTTGCTCTTGCATAGAGTGATACAGGTCAGGGACCTTCCCAAGGCTTTTGACATTTGGCTTTTCTTTCAGTCTGGATGTCCTGTAGATGAATTAGTAAAGATTGGTTGCTGTGATTGGTTAACAGCTCCATTGCTGTGTCATGTGATTGCCAGGATGGTGTAGATGATCCACATAGACCTACTTCCGTCCTGTATTGGGATACAATGCAGTTTGAAGCATTGGATAGCCAATGAGACAATGTCCACTCAGGCCCTGCACGCTCATTAATTAGCAGAAGATACTGCAACTTTTTTGTTTCAGTCCTTTTGCCCATTAGTTATGTATGACCAACAGTGCTTAATCAGTAGTCCAATGACAATAGCACTATACTACTGCATCCCCTGTCTCGAGGACAATCTGAGATGGGCAATGAATGCCGGACTTGACTCAGTGAATGATTTGAGAAAGAGCCTGCCTGAATAGCTGTCGGTGTTTCACTGATTTCTCCCTTCCCCTCCATTCCTCAGGTGTAGTGGTGGGTGATATTGGACCAAAGTTTGGGTATGATGAGGTGGATAACGGTTACCTGAAGCTGGAGAATGTCCGTGTTCCACGTGAGAACATGCTGATGAGATACGCAAAGGTAACATAGAGGATGACTGGTGTGGTAATGCTTACACTGAGAACATGGTTAGAATCTGCCTTACTCACATACTCTGTCTGTCTACTATATTTATCTCTGTTCAGCCTTCCACTGCCATACTCCCCAATATAGCAGAACTGTATGCAGTGAGGAGGCTGAATATTAATTAAAACTCTGAAGCCACTTGCGTAAATGACAATATTTCTACTGATAATCCAGCTTCCTCGCTGATGTTCAGTAACCTCTGCTGTCTCTACTGATGTGAATCCAGATTCCTCACATGTTGGATTTAACAACTTCTCTCAGTCCTACCCTGTACTACTGACTGCATCTCCATTTAATCTGTCTTCCTCAAAAATAACTTGATGTTTGTTTGTTTTTGATGTACCAAAATACTCAGTAGATGAGGAATAAGAATGGGAACGAGAGGAAATGGCTTGCTTGGTATCTGCTATGATGCAGTCAGACATATAGTCACAACAATGGTAAGAAGAGGGCACTGAGTGAGGATGCTGGATTATTGTGGGAGATTCCTGCTGCAGGTTTCCTGGCAGTAAGGGATATATCCAGTGGGGAACCCCATTGACAGTGGTGGATCATAAGATCCCACTGCCAGCGAGTGCTGTGCCCCCTCCCACCATTGCGAAGCACACTGGAGGGGGAGGAAAATCCCACCCATTGAATGGGAGGTGCTGCAGAGCTGAGCCACAAGTCATTATTACATAACTGGTGATAAATTAACAGTGTTGCTCTGAGTCTGGGCAGTAGGTTATGTTGCTAAAGGCTAGAAGCCACTCTCTGTCCCACCTGACAGTAATACAGTAACCGTTACCCTCTTTCAAAGAACAGCACAGCACAGGAAACAGGCCCTTCAGCCCTACAAGCCCACGCCGCCCGTTTTAACACTGAGTGCCTTATTCAAGTCTTTGTCAACATTTTTGTTAACCTCTAGTGGAACTCCACAATAAAGTGAATTCTATGTGCATCAGATTAAGGGAGATCCAATTCAGGGACAATTTATTGACACCGAGTCAGCCTAAAAAGCAAGTTTTTGGGATATGGAAGGAAACCGGAGCACCCGGAGAAAACCCACGCAAGCACGGGGAGAATGTGCAAGCTCCCACAGACATTGATCCAAGCCGGAGACCTGACCCGAGCCCCTGTAACTGCACAGCAAACAGTGATAGCCACTGAGCTGATATGCTGCCCGTCAATTAGTCCAAATTAAGCGTACACTGACAATGTGTACATCCAAGCAACATCCAAGAGCAGCCCTTGCACGACCCACCGCGTGTATGCCCCTTGTTGGCCAACAAGGCGGAATTCAATAGCATTCTAATCGATGTGGGAGTACTTGTTACAGGTAGTAGGAGCTTGTGGTGAGAAAATGCTTGATTTTTTCCATAGCTAACATCCCTTTGTGCTGTTCACAAAAGAAACAATAAACTCACTAATTCACATATTGAGCTACTGAAGGTGAGTTATAGTAACAGGACTGCGATGAATGGGCTTTCTTAAAAGGTAATGCCAGATGGAACATACATGAAGCCTCCCAGTGACAAGCTGACCTATGGCACGATGGTCTTCATGCGCTCAATGATAGTGGGAGATTCAGCACGTGCACTGTCTCAAGCGTGCACCATCGCCATCCGCTACAGTGCAGTCCGACACCAGTCAGAGCTGAAACCTGGGTAAGTCCTAGACTTTGTATTTACAATGTGAGAGACTGACGGTACACACAATCATGTGAATTAAGAATAGGCCACTTATCCCAAGAGTTTGCTTCGCCATTCAGTCAGATCATAGCTAATCTGATGTCACCCCAACCCCTACATTCCTGCCGATCCCCAATAACCTTTCACCACCTTGTTTATTTAGAATCTGTTTGGTTCTACTGAAAAAATAATGAAATACACTGGACAAAATCTTACCGTGTTGCTTCTAGTGAGAAAAATGGTATGTTTCTCTGGAGAGAGAAAAACACGCTGATTTTCTGTCCTGATCATACCATAATCTGTCCCAAATTACAGGTGGGCAAAGTCCAGCTACCCTGAAATTGGCCATGTTCTAAGGATGTAGCCCACCTTGGGGGTCTTAGCTACCGTCATCCCCATCCAATTGAGAATTGCCATTCACATCCCCATCCTCCTGAAATGACCATCCCCAGCTCCCACATCTGTTAAACACAGCAAGCCCCCCTCTCCAGGCCCCACAAGGGAACAGTGTGCTGAAGATGATACATCATGAAATTTATTCTTGTATTTGTTTTGTCCTGAGAATCACAAGACAAAAATCTACAGCAACGCGTCTCTTTATTCAGCAATATCGCTTGATGCCCTCATTTCCCAATTGGCCCAAAATGTATAAAATTCACCTTTTGTGTGTGAATCAATGTATTTGGACCTTTCATCTTCTGTTTTGAATATTTCCTGTATTTAATCTCTCCAGTGATCCTGAACCCCAGATAATAGATTACCAGACTCAACAATACAAGCTCTTTCCCTTGCTGGTGACAGCCTACGCTTTCCGATTTGTAGGAAGTTTCATGAGGGAGATGTACCATCGCATCACTGGGGACATGAACGATGGAGACTACAGCCAGTTACCTGAGGTATGGGATTTGCTTTGTGAGGCTGTGCTGCATTATCCTGAGATGCCCCCGCTGCTGCTTCTGTTAATGTGTAATCTACAGTCATTGAGCTTTGCCAGAGCATCATCCTGTGTCCCGTGGTCAGATTGGAGGCACCTACTGAGCAGAAGTGGAGGATATACCCGTTAGAGAGCGTAGCAAGCCTCTTTGATGTCCTCATTGAAATTTTTCCCCATCCCTTACCAGTGGTGGAGTGAGTAAATGTTTAAACCAGGTGGATAAGGTGTCAATATAGTGAGCATAGCAGTGAGACACTCGGCCAAGCTCAATAGTTGGGACAAGGGAGGAATTAAAAAAAAAGTCACATTTGGACACAATGTGTCTCATCTTTAGTCTCATCATTTAGGCTCATTCAAGAAACAGTCCAAATGTGAAGAGATACCAAAGGGTGGTCTGTAACCAGTGAGTTACAGACCCCTAAAGTCAGCACTTTCAGGAGAGGCGGGGGGAAACTGTGGATGGAAAGAGATGGGGAAAATCTCAATGAGCTTATCAACAGTGGCTTGCTATTCTCTCGAATGCTCCATTAGTCCATTCACTTAACCTATCTATCTCCCTTTACGCGCTGCTTGTGTTCTCTTCATAATTTATGTTCCTACCTATCTTTGTCATCTGAAGATTTAGCAACTCTACCTTTGGTTCCTTCATCCCAACCATTGATATAAATCACAAAAAGTTGATTCCCTCGCACAGATTCCTGTCACATCCACTTGTCATGTCCTGCCCAACATAAAATGACTTGCTATCTCACTGTTAAACATTTCTCTCAGTACCGTATCCCTGCGATTTGTTCTTCCATCACTTCCATCTCTGTTTTTCATAATTGTTTAGACCCCCATGCTAACTTTTTCAACTTTTTGTAAATATCGAAAGAAAATCTTAGTATCTGTCTTTATATTTCTAGCTAGCTTTCTCTTGTATCAGTTTTCCCTCCTTGTCAATCTTTTTGTCACTTATTACTTTTTATATTTTATCCAACTTTTGACTTGCACAATTATGGTTTCTCTAAGTTTGAAACTGTATTTAACTTTATCCATTAACCATGGATGGTGGGTTCTCCTCTTTTTTTCCTTTCTTTGTTGAACCATCTATTCTGTGTATTCTGAAATATACCCTTAAATGCGTCTCTATTGACTGATTACAAAACCTGGCCAGTTTACTTTAGCTAGCTCTGCTTTCATGCCTTTTATAATTGCCCTTATTCAAGTTTAAAATACTAGTCTTGGATCCATTCTTCCTCAAAATGAATGTAAAATTTAATCATTTTGTGATCACTGCTACTGAGGATGCCTTCACTTTGAGATCGTTGATTGATCCTTATCTTATTGCACAACACCAGGTCTAGTATAACCTGATTTCTGGTTTTAGACTTTTGCTTTGAGAAACTATCTTGAAAATGTTCCAGGAATTTCTCATTCATCCAGACTACGTGATTATCATTGTACTTTTCTGACAAGCATCCATTACCTCTTCCTGTACACTCGCTGCTACCATGTGGTTACAGTTGGGGGAGTGGGGTGGTCTATACACCAAATCCACAAGTGTTTTTTTAGCCTTTTTCGTTTCTCATCTCTACTCAAACTGCTTTCCACTTCTAGATGTCCTGAACTTGGGCCACTCTACTGTACTAATACCAGCATTAATTAACAGAACCACTCCTTCATCTTTTCCTAGCTCTGTGTCCTTCCTAAATGTCACGTACCCTTTGTTGAAGTGGAAATGTTTCCTGCTTCTTGACTGTGGTAGAGAGACTCAACAACATTCATTCCATCAAAATAACAACTTTATTTCCAAAAGGCTGCATGCAGTATTGGCAAAAACTTGAGTTCATAGAGCCATCGTTATGACTTGCTAATTCTGCTCTCAAATCCGCCCTTGCATTAAAGAATCAATTCAATAATTATTCAATAGTTGTACCTATCTCTTATCAGTTTACATGACTTCAGGAATTCGATTAGTAATAGAAACAGTAGCAACATCATTAATTGTGTTATAACCTGCTGATCTCTAAAACGCTTTGTCTCATCATTCATACTTTGTTCTTGTCCTTTTGATAGAACAGAAGAAGGCCGATGACTTTGTCATTTCTGACCTTATCTTACTCACACATCACTAGGTGATGTGGAATCAGCCTTATCAGGTCTTGACCTTCTCGGTCTTATTCATGTCTTAGGTTACACGGAGTCGGTGTTCCTTATTTTGTACCAAATTCTTGACCAATTTTCGCATCGTGCCACGATTTTATTTGTACAACTTCACGTTCCCTCCTTTTGTCATATCACGACAGCTAATTAAACAGGTATACCCATTGCCCGATTAAAAATGTCTTTATACAAGCAACCAAACAATCCTAGTAGCATGCAGGCCTTAAAGATTCAATTAAATAATCTATGACCCAGTCATCCCAATCAACCCGGTGGGTCATAATCACGAAAATCACGACCAATCTTTTGAATTTGAGCAGCCTGTTCCTTCATGTGATCGGCCAGGTTGGTGATACTTTCAGAGGGCATCTGGGATATAAGTATAGCATTCCTGACCTACAGTGGCACACGTTCCTCCCTGCGAGGCTAACAGATAATCCAAAGCCAGTCGATTTTGTAATGCCAGGGTCCGGATAGCCACCAGCTCGGCCAAGACCTTGGCCAGTGCCTGACCAGTTGTCCTGGCTTCTGTCGCTGTTATGTTTGCCAGTTTTTCCATTATAGACTGTAAAATCATTAACCAATGTCATCGAGGGTGTTGGGGAAATATGTGCCTATGAGCTATTGGAGGTTGGTCCAAAGTATGGAATATAATCAAGGACAAACATACTCTTGCTGGATAGATTTGCTACTGATCCTTGCAACTCAGTTGTAAGGTTGCATCTACTTTGCCCCTTCAACTTTCCTTTCCCTGATTCACTAAAACATAGGGAACCTTACACCTCATTCGAGGGGATAATAAGAGAGGGTGGAAGCAAGGTATGATTATATGTAGGTTGGTACCGAGCCAAAAACCTAGTCATTTCCTAGCTAGTCGATTTCCATTTTATCGTATCTCCCCCGATCCTTGTTCTGTTTTGACGTAGAATCTATTCTGTCTCTGTAGGGCCAATCTAGTGGCCCTAATTACTCTACTCGTTGGCTCCCAAGCCCCAAACACTACTACTCACAGTCCAGTTTAGATTCTTTTTTTTTAGAGCAACACAGCACAGGAAACAGGCCCTTCGGCCCAACGAGCCCGCGCCGCCGTCATAACTATATAGTAACAATTCCATTATCCTATCCTAATTTTAGGTTATTCCTAATATGGAAGAGTCTCAATGTAGGGACAATTTGTTTCCCAATCAGCCTAACGGAGCGCCCGGAGAAAACCCGCGCAAACTCCCGCAGACACCGGCCCAATTCCAATTATCTGCACAGCTACAGTGATAGTCACTGAACTGTCATGGTGCCCTTCAGATGGTCCAGATAAAGCACTCATTTACGACATGAAGCACCAGGCAACCCATGAATCAACATCCAAGAGCTGTCCTCGCACCACCTGCCGAATGCATGCTCCTTGATGGTCAAGTATGGACCGAATTACCTGTGGGGAAAAAAAAGCCATAGTTAAACAGTCCTACTATATCCCTCTATCTGCATAACGCTCATGTGGCTGTCCAAGAGACCCTTAAACAGCCCTAGCGTGCCTGCTCCCACCACCTTACTCGGCACTTATTCGAGTACTGTCACCTATTAGTGTCCTCTGTAAGGGATGAGGAGTCATAGCACTGATCCGAGAGAGAGAGACCAAAGTAAGTTTTACCTTGAGATGGATGCATTTGAGTCGTGGCTCGATCATTTCTTCCGTCCCCTGCAGAATTCACCAATTCAAGTATTGGTTTCTGCTCGCAGTGCCAAATGTTGAAGTGGAAATTTTTCCTGCTTCTTGACTGTGGTAGAGAGATTCAACAAAATTTGTTCCAACAAAACAACATCTTTATTTCCAAAAGGCTGCATGCAGTATTGGCAAAAACTTGAGTTCAGAGAGCCATCGTTATGACTTGCTAATTCTGCTCTCAAATCTGCCATTACACTAAAGAATCAATTCAATAGTTACACTTTTCTCTTATCAGTTTACATGACTTCAGGAATTCAATTAATAACAGTAACAAACAGTAGCAACATCATTAATTGTGTTATAACCTGCAGATCTCCTAAAAGTTTGTCCCATCATTCATACTTTTTAATCTTGTCCTTTTGATACAACAGAAGAAGGCCGATGACTTTGTCATCTCTGACCTTATCTTACTCACACATCACTAGGTGATGTGGAATCAGCCTTATCAGGTCTTGACCTTCTCAGTGTTATTCATGTCTTTGGTTATGCAGCATCAGTGTTCCTTATTTTGTATCAAATTCTTGACCAATTTTCCTATCGTGCCACTATTTCGTTTGTATAATTTCACACCTTCAATATTCAGGTTCCAGTCTATGTCATCCTGTAGCCATGTCTTTTGTAATGGCTCTCGGGTCAATTCTTTGACTTTGCCCGTGACTGGGATTCTCCAGTCCCCCTGCAGCGTATGCAGATTTGTCTGAGTGCCAAATTCTGTATTATCACTGACAGCAGTGATTGGGGTGAATGAAATCACAAAATTCTGGCCACAGTCTTTAGAGTTGTCCTTTTTTATTAATTTTGTAACATTTAACTTTGACTGCTGATTTGAGCTTGGGTTTGTACTCTGTCTCTTCCTGTCACAGTTTGTTTGTCATTTTTAATATTAATGTCGTTCTCTCAGAAGATACAAAGATGGCTGGACTTGCGGATAGTGAGGAGCATTGTCAGGCGATGCAGCAGGATATAGATAGGCTGGTAGCTTGGGCAGACAGATGGCAGATGGAATTCAATCCTGATAAATGTGAGGTGATGCATTTCGGGAGAAAGAATGTAAGGGGGAGGTATATGATAAAGGGTAGACCTATTAAGAATATAGAAACGCAGAGGGACCTGGGAGTGCAGGTGAACAAGTCTCTGAAGGTGGCAGAGCAGGTGGAGAAGGTTGTGAAGAAAGCATATAGTATGCTAGCCTTTATAGGAAGGGTATAGAGTACAAGAGCTGGCCTTTAATGTTGCAGTTGTATAAAACGTTGGTTAGACCTCATTTGGAATACTGCGTCCAGTTCTGGTCGCCCTACTACCGGAAGGACGTGGAGACTCTGGAGAGAGGGCAGAGGAGGTTTACCAGGATGCTGCCTGGTATGGAAGGTCTGAGTTACGAGGAGAGATTAGGCAAATCGGGACTGTTTTCCTTAGAAAGACGTAGACTTAGAAGAGATCTGATAGAGGTGTACAAGATTTTGAAGGGGATAGATACAGTAAACAGGGTTAAGCTTTTTCCTAGGATGGACTCAAATAGCACGAGAGGTCACAGGCTTAGGGTGAGGGGGGTAAGGTATAATTTGGATGCTAGAGGGAGTTTTTTCACACAGAGGGTGGTGGGGGTACGGAATGCACTGCCAAGTAAAGTGGTGGAGGCAGGTACTCTGGAGATATTTAAGAAATACTAGATGGGCACATGAACAGAATGGGAATGGAGGGGTATAGAAAACTGATTTAAAATAGGGATCATGAACCTTGGGAGTCCCTGGGAAGTGTGTAAATAGATGATGATATTGATGTACTTTTATCCTACAAGTGCTTTGGTCCACCTTGTTGTCTAACGAGGGGCATACACGTGATGGGTCGTGAGAGGACTGCTCTTGGATCTTTTTTGAGAGTATCATACTGCTTCATGTCGTTAGTGTACGCTTGACCCGGACCATCTGATGGGCAACACGACAGCTCAGTGGCTATCGCTGTGCTGTGCAGATACATGGATTTGGGCCTGTGTCTGTGGGAGTTTGCGCATTCTCCCCGTGCTTGCGTGGGTTTTCTCCGGCTGTTCCGGTTTCCTCCCACATCCCAAAGATGTGCTCTTAGGCTAATTGGCAAAACAAATTCTCCCTAAATTGTCTCAAATTTTGTTTTTAATCCATAGATCTATAAACATGGACAGGGATCGTGGGTAGAGGTGGGAACATCGAGGTGGCGGCGTGGGCTTGTTGGGCCGAAGGGCCTGTTTCCCGTGCTGTTTTGTTCTTTGTTCTTTGTTCTCTTGTTTTGTTCCAGCCCTCACATCGTCCCAGATTTGATCCTTTGCACCACTATGTGATTTAGTTTCTGCCTCTTGAATATCCCTGATTTTATTTGCTCTACCATTGGTGGTCCTGTCTTCAGCTGCCTGGACCCCAAGCTCTGGATTCCCTCTCTAAACCTCTCACTGCAACGCCACCCCCCCATCCCTGCCATTCCTTAGAACCTGGCTGTTTGACCAAGCTTTGGCCGTCTATCCAAATTTTGCTAATGAAACTGTTCATATTTAATTTTATAGTGTTCTTGTGAAGCACCTTGGGATATTCATTACTTTTAAAGCATTGTCTATATGCAGTTGATTGTTGGTAATGAAACACATCGTTGTTCCTGTTCCATCATTGTCGCTGCTCAAATTCCTGCAGCTTGCTATTGAGACAAGCCTTCAACATGTGGACTGCAGCAGTTCCAGACGGTGGTGTATCACCACTTCCAAGGGAAATTAGGGATGGAAGATAAACGTGAGCCTTAGTGGTGACCCCCCCACAATCTGTGTATTTTTAAAAAGCCACCTGGGTTTTTAATGGTGGCAATTTAACTTGAGTTGTGTGTATTTATTTGATGAACACATCCCCTCCTTACCCTCTCCTCTGCCCCACTCACCAGCAGCCTTTTCTCACTCCCGTGCTGACACTTGCTGTTTGATTCCAGCTCCATGCCTTGTCTGCTGGACTAAAAGCCTTCACCACTTGGGTGGCCAGTGCCGGGATTGAGGAATGTCGAATGGCGTGTGGTGGCCATGGATATTCGCGTTCTAGCGGTCTCCCAGATATCTATGTCACCTTCTCGCCCAGCTGCACGTACGAAGGAGAGAACACTGTCATGATGTTGCAGACAGCGAGGTAAGAACATAGAACATTACAGCACAGAACAGGCCCTTCGGCCTTCGATGTTGCGCCGACCAATATAAAAAGCAATGCCCCTCCAAACTAAACCATTCCCTTCTCTTCCATATACTTATTAACTAACCTCTTAAACGCCTCCAAACCTGGCGCATCTACAACTGCTGCAGGCAGGGCATTCCACTCCCGAACCACCCTCTGGGTAAGGAGTGGATTGGCTGCGGTGCAATCAGACTGCATTCTTTGGTGTGTGATCTCTTGGGGGTTAGCTCACCTCATGCCATTGGGTTCTTTTTCCATCTTGCTGGGTATTCACTGCCTGTACTTTTAGGAGGTTACCATATCCTGACCAACATTCAACCATCAATTTATACCTAGAAGCAGATTTATTTGGTTTTTATTACATTGGTTTGGAAGCTTGTTTGCATAAATTGAATGCAATTCAATAGTGCTTCATTGGCTATTAAGCCCCTTGAGTTGTCCTAAAGTGTATGGTGCTAGACAAGTCTCCCTTTATCCTGAGGATTATAGAAACTGTACAGACATACCACTGCCTCCCATCCAGCAGTGCCCTCTCTTAAGCTGTTGCGTTCTCATCCTGTCTCCAGGCCTGAGAGTGGTGGAGGTTGTACTGTCTATATCTCAAGTACTGTCTAGGTCAGGGGTGTTGACCTGGAATCCTGAGTTTTGTGCGTTTCCCTATAGCCTGGCAATCGACCTACAACAACTCCCCTACTTCCGCTTATCTGATTTTTGTTTTGTTGATTTGTTCTGTGTGAAGGAGCATTTTCTTCTGCGCACAACTATCTGAACGAGCTCTGGCTTGACCCCAACCTGATGTCTGGCGCCAGAGGTTTATAGGGCTATAGGGAAAGAGCAGGGGAATGGAATATTGGCACAGCCCCATGGTAAAGTCATTTATTCATTTCTGTTCTGCCCTTCTTTGTCCAATTTTGACCTATATTGCATTAATCCTGTTGACTAATAGCAGTGGGTTATCTGCTTCTGGTTGTATTGCAGGTATCTATTCAAGAGTTATACCCAGGCCAAATCTGGTCAGAAGCTATCGGGGACAGTCTCGTACCTGAACGATCTGTGTAATCACATCCAGCCCCAGCAGCTGGCCAGTCGACCGACAGTGATGAACATTAATGACATCAGCAGGCTAGTGGAAGCGTACCAACTGCGAGCAGCCAAGTGAGTGAACCAGGACAAGCAGGCCTTGTTTCCCTGTTTGTATCGTACCGTGTCAGTGTTTGACTCTTTGATCACCAGGTGTAACACATTCGCTTCAGAGTCCTTTGGGATGTCCGGGGAGCAGGGTGAGGGAGGTGGCCTGCTGTCCGTGGTGGGTGGGGGAAGGCAGCTGGTGGCCCTTGTTTTCTCCCTGGAATATTTTAGACAGAGAAGATAGAGGAACGGAATTGGAGTTTGCTGAAATTGAGAGGCATGGAATGCTGAGTGATGAAGGGGGATTGCAGGATGAGGCAACAAAGTGTCAGATGTAATTCGGCAAGCACTTTGAGAAAAATAATTCAATCTGTCCTGGTGGTAAAATTCTCGATGTAGAGATGCCGGTGTTGGACTGGGGTAAGCTCAAAGAATCTGGCAACGCCAATTTTAAATCCAACTGATTTATTTGATAGTAAATCTGCAAGCTTTCGACTTTCGTCTTCGTCAGGCAAATGCAATGTCTCCAATAGCACACATATCAGCACAGACAGTTTACAGATTGCTGATTAGAATGCGAATCCTTACATCTAACCTGCTGTTCAAGTCTTAAAGTGGCTAACAATGTGAGTGAAGGGAACCCTGAGCATTGGTTAAAGAGATGTGTACTGTCTCCAGACAGCACAGTAAGTGAGGTTTTTTGCTAACCCAGGCAAGTCGTGGGGGTTACAGATAGTGCAACATGAAGCCATCTGTAACCCCCACGACTTGCCTGGGTTAGCAAAAAACCTCACTTACTGTGCTGTCTGGAGAAAATACACATCTCTTTAACCAATGCTCAGGGTTCCCTTCACTCACATTGTTAGCCACTTTAAGACTTGAATAGCAGGTTAAATGTAAGGATTCGCATTCTAATCAGCAATCTGTAAACTGTCTGTGCTGATATGTGTGCTATTGCAGACCAGAACACTGCATTTGACTGACGAAGACGAAAGTCGAAAGCTTGCAGATTTACTGTCAAATAAATCGGTTGGATTTAAAATTGGTGTTGCCAGACTCTTACTGGGTAAAATTCTCAACATGATACAGGAACTCGAAGAAGGGTGGGAACTCGAGTAGACTGTTCAGCCTCTATTAGATATCTATCCACACTCCAATTATTCACCTTGCTTCCGTATTCTTTCCCCAACAAATATCGATCAATCTGTTTTAAAATTTTCAATGGACTCCCCGGCATCTACACTTTTCTGACGAGAGAATTCTAGGTGTTCACTACTGTATTAGAACATAGAAAAATTACAGCACAAACAGGCCCTTCGGCCCACAAGTTGCGCTGAACATGTCCCTACCTGTTAGGCTTACTTATAACCCTCTATCTTACTAAGTCCCATGCACTTATGCAAAAGTCTCTTAAAAGACTCTATCAAATCTGCCTTCACCACCACTGTCGACAGCCGATTCCATGCACCCACCACCCTCTGAGTGAAAAAAGGAAGTACTTCCTTGCAGCACCCATTAGCAATCAAACCTGCAACATGCACATATCAGTTCTGACATTTATTCACACTGCCTGCTTTGTGTAATCTTTCTCTCCCTTCACTCATCCCACTCCCTGTACTTCTATCCCAGCTTGGTTGAGGCAGCTGCACGGAATTATCGGTTGGAACTGGGACGGAGGAAGAACAAGGAGGAAGCCTGGAACAGTACCTCCATCGACCTGGTCAGAGCATCGGGGGTGAGCGTGTAGAGACTTGCCTTTTCCTTTCCTTTCCTCTCCTACCCACCTCTCCTTCCCCAATCCCTTCCTTCCATTGTGAAGATGAATATCCTGTTTCCTGCCTTGTACTGGATCATCCCTCCTGGGTTGGTTTGAGTCAGGATGCCTGTGTTTGGCGCACCTTTTGTAGAATGCCAGTACGAAGCAGTACTGAACCTATTACTGTAACTATACAGCAATAACTCTGAAACCAAGAGGAATTGTAGGTTATACTATTGGGCTCACCAGTTTGTTAGATTTGGTGAGGTTTTGTAGTTAGATATAACAAATTGATGGTGTGCAATATTCAAAGCTTTGGATTCACTGGCATGATGTACAGTTGCTGATGACATAAAGCAAAATAGAAAAGTAAATTGTGAAGAGGACATAAGGAGGCTACAAAAGCTATGTAGGTAGGTTACTGTCAAATGGAGTATAATGTGAGCAAATGTGAAATTTTCCATTTTGGCAGAAAGAATTGAAAATAACTTAGCTAAATGGTGCAGAGGAATCTGGGTGTCTTACTGCATAACTCACCAGAAGACTAGCATGCAAGTACAACAAGTAATTAGGAACACAAATTTTCATCATTGTGAGGAGGGGGGAGAAATGGAAGGTTATTCTACAGTTGTATGGGACATTGGTGAGACCACATCAGGAGTATTGTGTACAGTACGGGTCTTTTGTAAGGAAATATGTTTGAAGCAGTTCAGAGAAAGTTACTGGACTAATAGGAATGGGTAGATTGTCTTCTGAGGAAAGGTTGGAGAGGTTAGGTTTGTATCCATTTAGAAGAGTAAGAGATGACTTTATCAAAACCCTTAAGATCCTGAGGGGTATTGACAGAGTGGATATGGAGAGGCTGTTTCCTCTTGTCGGAGAATCTAGAAACAGGTCAAAATAATTTATCTTAAGACAAATGAGAAGAAGTGCCTTTTCTCGGTCAGTGATGAGTTTCTGGAACTCTTTCTCAAAGGCAGTGGAAGGAGTGTCTTTTTAAGACCGAGCTAGATAACTTCTTGATGAACGAGGAGGTGAAAGGAAGGAGTCAGGAATATTAGATTGAAGTTAGAATCAGATTGGGCATGACCTTATTAAATGGTGGAGCAGTATAGAGGGCCAAGTGACCTACTTCTCCTATTGCACGTGTTTGTATATGTGAGGGGGAGGTGAATTGAGGTATATATTGGAGCTGTACAGGGTGGGACTGTCTTCTGGATACATTCCTATATATTGTGCAAGGGGAAAGTTATTACAATCAAACAACTCCTCCCTCCTATATTCCTGTTTAACCTCAATGTGTGTGTTCTTTCTCTGTGTTTTCTTTTACCTGCATGTGTGTGAATAATTGTTTTTCTCTTGTTCTCCCTTCTTGTAGGCTCACTGCCATTATGTGGTGGTGAAGTTGTTTGCGGCCAAGCTGTCTGAGATCGCAGACACCGCGATCCATGATGTCCTTAGCACCCTGTGCCTGATGTATGCGCTTTACGGAATTAGCAAGAACTCCGGGGATTTCCTGCATGTGAGTGGAAAGTTAACCAAACCTGCGTAGATGTTGTGATCCTGGAGTCACTGTGTACTTGTTGATCTATATGGGACATTACAAGAGCTAGAATCATATCTAGCTTGTAATGTGCATTTAGCTTTGCTGTCTTTTGTACAGTCCAATAGACAGAGGCTCAGATGTATTGCAACAAGGATGAGTTCCAAAGTCTGCTTATTAAGATTTATTGAACATCTCCATAATTACTCCAATTACCATAACTATCTCTTATGCAATTGGTAATGTATTAAAAACATGGATTTAATAGTATCTATAGTGTTATCATTTCTCACAGCTTTCTCTGTCCAGATTTAGAATGGACAGAGATCTATGTAATTGACACCAGCACAATTGTCATGCTGTGATTATATCTTCTGTCCAATGGTAGGTTTAACATAAGAAATAGAAGCAGGATTAGGCATTTGGGCCCTTCTGTCATTCAAAGAACAAAGAACAACACAGCACGGGAAACAGGCCCTTTGGCCCAACGAGCCCGCGCCGCCGTCCTAACGTCTTAATGACATATAGAGACCAATATAGGGACAATTTGTTACCAATCAGCCTAAGAGCACATTTTTGGGATGTGGGAGGAAACCGGAGCACCCGGAGAAAACCCACGCAACCATGGGGAGAACGCGCAAACTCCCGCAGACACAGGCCCAAATCCACGTGTCTGCACAGCAACAGCGATAGTCTCTGAGCTGTAATGTTGCCCATCTGATGGTCCAGTTTAAGCATACACTAACGACATGAAGCACTAGGCCACTCCTGAAGTAACATCCAAGAGCAGCCCTCGCACGACCTGCCAAATGCATGCACCTTGTTGGTCAACAAGGTGGACCGAATAGCCTGTGGAAACAAATAAACTATTTGAACAGTCCTCCTATATCCCTCTATCTGCAGACCGCTCATGTGGCTGTCCAAGAGACCCTTAAACAACCCTAGCGTGCCGGCTCCCACCACCTTACTCGGTAGTGCATTCCACACCCCCACTACCCTTTGTGTGAAAAAATGCCCTCTAATATTAGTCTTATACATAGCCCCCTCACCCTAAGGCCGTGACCCCTCGTTCTATCCAAATCTAATGGTGGAAAAAGCTTACCACCATTTACTCTATCTATACCCCTCATAATCTTATATACCTCTAATAGATCCCCTCTCAGCCGACGTCTTTCAAGGGAAAACAACCCCAGTACGTTCAATATGATCATGACTGATCTGATCTCTGCCTCACTCTACTTTCCTGCCTGTTTCCAACATCTGCCTACCTCTATATTGAATGTATTCAGTATCGCAACTCTCACAACCGTCTGGTTAGAGAATTCCAAAGATAAGTTTATTATTGTCGCAAAGAATCGCCTTCGTCTTAAATGGGCAATCTCTTATTCTGAAACTATGTCCCCTACAACAGGAAACATGCTGCCACCTACTATCCTACTGAGCTCCCTCAGATCTTACTTTTTTGAATAAGATCACCTCTCATTCTTCTACACTTCAATAAGTGCGGATCCAATGTGCTCAACCTTCCATCTCCTGAAAACTCTGCCTGGAAGAATCACACCCATTGCTGACTCTGAGGCTGCAGTATGAAATTAGTTTAGGTCAGTCCAGTTCTAATACTGGATTGTTAAGAAGGCATATGGAGTCTTAGCTTTTATTGGTAGGGGGATTGAATTTCGGAGCCACAACGTCATGTTGCAACTGTACAAAACTCTAGTGCGGCCACACTTGGAGTATTGTGTACAGTTCTGGTCCCCACATTATAAGAAAGACGTGGAGGCATTGGAGAGGGTACAGAGGAGGTTTACCAGGATGTTGCCTAGTATGGAGGGCAGGTCTTATGAAGAGAGGCTGAGGGATTTGAGGTTGTTTTCATTAGAAAGAGGCGGCTAAGAGGAGACCTTATGAAACATAATAAGATGATTAGAGGTTTAGATAGGGTGGACAGTGATAGCCTTTTTCTAGGATGGAGAAAGCTAGCACGAGGGGAAGTAGCTTTAAATTAAGGGGTGGTAGTTATAGGACGGATGTCAGAGGTAGGTTCTTTACCCAGAGGGTGGTAAGGGTATGGAATGCCCTGCCTGCGTCAGTTGTAGATGCGCCAAGTTTGGTGGCGTTTAAGAGGTTAGTAGATACGTTTATGGATGAAAAGGGAATGGTTTAGGTTAGAGGGTCATTGCTTTTTCCTAATTGGTCGGTGCAACATTGAAGGCCGAAGGGCCTGTTCTGCGCTGTAATGTTCTATGTTTTAATACTGGGTGTGACACCATAGCAAAGGAAACAGGCAATACGAATCCGCAATTTGCCCGAGTGATAAAATCTAACAAGCTGATGTGAGGGGCAGAAACTGTGTTGCTTCGGATTCCTCTGAACTGGGGAATGAGTACAGCAGAGTGTCCAGCATTCAAACAGGCCACTCATCCTATCCTGTTTTCCTCCAGGAACCATATATACTAATCCCATTTGCCCCCTTTTTCAATATCACTCTTTCTTAGCAACTTAACTCCAATAATGATTAGTGGCTGAAGTTTCCACGTTCTGTGTACTCGAGTGAAAGCCAGAGTCCCCAACTCGATCTCTTAAGCTTATCATCTGCTGTGTGTATTGTACCATTGTGCAGTATATAAAATGAGAGAATACATGACTTTTT
The DNA here is from genome assembly GCA_024679065.1 of Sphyrna mokarran. Classification (NCBI taxonomy): domain Eukaryota; kingdom Metazoa; phylum Chordata; class Chondrichthyes; order Carcharhiniformes; family Carcharhinidae; genus Sphyrna; species Sphyrna mokarran. The sequence goes on along the minus strand of JAGIQG010000021.1, from coordinate 48,922,911 downwards.
AAAAACTAGGTCAAACTATATCTTTGTGCCTCAGTTCAATAATCCCTGCCCTCTAACCCCCACAACTCTTTATTTTGAAGATAGCAGATTGTCATGCTTTGTTACTCGTGTGTTGTAACCTGATTTATTAGTTTAAATCTGCCCTCTGGTTTTCCTAATGTTTGGATGACAACACTCCATGTCTGTGGTCACCTCACCTCCATTGCCCTGCAGTTTATTCTTTCAGTGGATGTGGGTGTCTAGACTAGACCAGTACCTTTTGTCCTCAGGAAAGTGGTAGTGAGCTGCCTTCTTGAACTGCTGCAGTCCATGTGGTGTAGGTACACCCACAGTGGTGTTCCAGGATTTTGACCCAGCGACAGTGAAGGAACGGTGATACATTTCCAAGTCAGCCTTGTGTGCAGATGGGAAGGGAACTTGTAGATAGTGGTGTTTCCATGTGTCTGCTGCCCTTGTCCTTCGAGGTGCTAGAGGGCATGAGTTTGGCTATCAAAAGAATCTTGGTGAGTTGCTGCAGTGCATCTTATAGAGAGTACACACTGCTGCTACTCTGCAATAATGCTGGAAGGAGTGGATAGTAAAGGTGGTGGATAGGACATCTATCAAGCAATTGAATTGCCCTGAATAATTTTGAGCAACATCTGTGTTGTTGGACTGCACCTATCCAGCGAACGGGGAGTATTCCATCACATTCTTAATTTGTGCCTTGTGATGATGGACATGCTTTGAGGAGTCAGGAGATGACTTACTCGTAGAATCCATACAGTATAGAAGGCCATTCAGCCCATCGAGCCTGCACCAACTGGCTGAGTATCTTTCCCAGTCCCTCTCTGTGCCCTATCCCTGTGACTCCACACATTTTCCATGGCTAATCCTCCTAACCAACACACCGTGCCACGCCTAAGGGGCAATTTTATCATGGCCAATCCATCTAACCTGCATATTCTTGGAGTGTGAGAGGAACCCAGAGCACCTGGAGGATATCCACGCAGACATGGGGAGAATATGCAAACTGCACACTGTCATTCAATGCGAGAATTGAACTCAGGTCCTTGGTGCTGTGAGGCAGCAAAATGTGCCACTGTAGATAGTGGGATGCTAGAGGGAGTTTTTACACACAGAGGGTGGTGGGGGTATGGAATGCGCTGCCAAGTAAAATGGTGGAGGTACTTAGATGGGCATATGAACAGAATGGGAATGGAGGGGTATAGAAAACTGATTTAAAATAAGGATCGTGAGCCTTGGGAGTCCCTGGGAAGTGTGTAAATAGATGATGATATTGATACACTTGGTTTTTATCCTACAGGTGCTTTGGTCCACCTTGTTGTCTAACAAGGGGCATACACGCGATGGGTCGTGAGAGGGCTGCTTTTGGATTTTTTTTCCAGAGTATCCTAGTGCTTCACGTCGTTAGTGTACGCTTAACCCGGACCATTTGATGGGCAACACGACAGCTCAGTGACTATCGCTGTGCTGTGCAGATACATGGATTTGGGCCTGTGTCTGTGGGAGTTTGCGCATTCTCCCCGTGCTTGCGTGGGTTTTCTCCGGGTGCTCCAGTTTCCTCCAATATCCCAAAGATGTGCTCTTAGGCTAATTGGCAAAACAAATTCTTCCTAAATTGTCTCAAATTTGGTTTTTAATCCATAGATCTATAAACATAGACAGGGATCATGGGTAGGGGTGGGAACATCGGGGTGGCGGCGCGGGCTCGTTGGGCCAAAGGGCCTGTTTCCCGTGCTGTTTTGTTCTTTGTTCTGTACTCGTCACAGAATCCTGAGCCACTGATCTGTGTTGTAGCCACAGTATTTATATGGCTAGTCCAGTTCAGTTTCTAGTCAGTGGTAACCCCCAGCATCTTAATAGTTGGAATTTGGCAATGGTAATACCATTGAATATCGAGTGGAGATTGTGCAATTAAGCCTATTATTATTTTAAGTTCCTTTAAATTTAAGGTTGTTGAGGATCTGTTGCTAACTCTTGAGATTGAGGAATGAATTGGAGATTATCGCATTCTATCTTAACACAAACTCCAGGGTGGGACATTAATGCATACACAGGAAGACATGGCCAATTGGTTTATGAGACTTTTGCGTGGACTATAGCTGAGTTACTCTGGGCTGTCTTGGTGTGCGATTTTCTAATCTCCTGTTCTCTTCCGCAGGCTGGGATCCTCAGTGACTCGCAGATTTCCCAGGTTCACCAGCGTGTGAAGGAGCTGCTGGCTGTGATCCGACCCAATGCTGTCGCTCTCGTAGATGCCTTTGATTACCCTGATGCTGTCCTGGCATCTGTGCTCGGGCGTTACGATGGGAATGTTTATGAACACATGTTTGAATGGGCAAAGAAATCACCTCTAAATAAAACCGAGGTAAGGGGGACCCACAGTTGATTGGTTAGAGGATTGGAAATTCACGGCTGTGTGGGGAGGGTTTGTGGATGTCGCCTTTGGGACTTGGTCTAAATTTAACTCATCACACTCGTTGCTGCCTCTGAGGGTCCAGTATGAAATTAGTTTAGGTCAGTCCAGTTCTAATAGTGGGTGTGATCCCATAACAAAGGAAGCAGGCAGTACGAATCTGCAATTTGTTCAAGTGAGGAAAATCTAACAAGCTGATGTGAGAGGCAGAAATTGTCAATTTGGATTCCTCTGAGGTGGGGAATGAGTACACCAGGGTGTCCAGCATTCAAACAGGCCATTCATCCTATCCTGTTTTCCTCCAGGAACCATATATATCAATCTCATTTGCCCCCTTTTTAATATCACTCTTTCTTATTGACTTAACTCCAATGATTAATGGCTGAGGTTTCCGCATTCTGTGTGAAGACATATATTCGTGCCTCCTTCTTAATTCATTTTATCAGTCTCTCAAATGTGTTCTCGTTATTTTCTGTGGTCAGTGGAAATGATTTTTCACTAACCCTTTGTAAAGAGAGCTTTACTTGGCATACAGCCACCTGTACCTGATACACATTTTATCCCTCGCACCAATGATCAGAATGAAGAACAGCTCCCATGGAATGTAACCGTTCCATTTCTTTACTGCTGTGTTACAGAAATCTTGATGTTTCTGACCTGAGGCTGTTACGCAGGTATGATTATCAGCTGCTCTTTGACATTATGGCTCGGTGCTGACAGTTTGTATAAACTGTAACTTACTGCGGAGAGAGCATTGGGCAGCACAGTGGTTAGCACTGCTTCTCAGCGTCAGGAACCCAGGTTCAGTTCCTAGCTTGGGTCACTCTGTGCAGCGTTTGCATGTACTCCCCATGTCTGTGTGGGCTTCCTTCCACAGACGACCAAAAGACTGATGCATTGGTCTTGTTAAATTCACCCTCGGGGGACCTGAACAGAGCACCGGGGTGTGGCGACTAGGGGATTTCCACAGTAAATTCATTACGGCGTTTAACGTAAGCTTATTTGTGACGCTAGTAAATAAACTTTAACTTGATCATAATTAGTGAGAATTAATCAGTGGCTGTGTGCATCATGAAGGTTGATCACTGTTGGAGGTTGTTAGGTTACTGAGGATTGATTATTTTTTTTTCCCCATTCCTAGGTTCACCAGTCTTTTCACAAGTATCTAAAGCCTCTGCAGTCCAAACTGTGAAGCTGTGCTGATTGTTGGCTGTCCAGGAAATTGAATCAAGCTGCAGATGAGACGCTAAATCTTTAATTTTAATTTTGAGCCTTTTGACTCCTCAGTCTCGGTTCTTTGAATGTTGGTCCGACTGGAATTGTATCCCTTTTCTACAGTCTCCAGGTTGGGAATTTTACTGCGATTAAGATGATTTTCATGTCCTCTCCCTTGTATTGTGCTCTATGTAATCAGACTTCAGAATTGTGAATGTTGTATTTAACATTTCCCCTACCTTGTGGGGTTGCACCAACCGTAACACAGCAGAGCATTATAGCAATTTCCTTAAGTTTCCATTCCAAACTTTCTAGGACAACATTCCACTTGCCCTTTCGCCATCAATACTCTCCTTTCCTCAGAGTTTTGCAGCAGGTCAGGTAGTGATGGCAACCGGAAACAGGATTCAAGTCAAAGAAAACCTAATTCTTTCTCCTATGTGGCACTTTTTTGCTTTCTAATATTGGCACTTTTTTGCGTACTGGTCATGACTAGTCGTTCTCTAGCTGTAGGTGTGGTTATCCTACATTAGTGAGTCAGAGGGACAAAAGTCAGCATCAGTTGGGAAGGAAAAACATTGAAGGCAAAAGTTCTATGAGAGGCTCAGGAGAGATTAGAAACTGTTCTGTAAATGGACTTCAGGTCCCCTTTTCAGGAATGGGGGAATAATGGTAGTTTCCAACCTGGGAGAGGATTTTCTGCTAGATTGAATAATCATTTTCCCTATGTAAGTGTAGTATATTGCTGATTATCTGGTGTGAGCCTGTATCAGAAGGTATTCCCGTGCTCTTTTATTTGCCCCCCTTTTTTTTTAAGTGGAGTACACGTTCAATTTTTAAGTCTTCTGGAACTAAAAGTTTCACCCGACATTGCACACTTGGAATGAATACAGCTTTTTCAGTACACCAGTGCCCCCTCTCGGTAGGAAGACAAACCTACAGCAAACATTCTTTTGCTGCAGTTACTGTGACATCTCTAATTTAGCATAAAGTGAAATAGTGAGACAAAATACTGCTGATACTGGAATCTGAAACCAGCTCTGACTAAGGCTCAGTGTTGGTTCTCTTCTCACTCAGCAGATGCTGTCAGACCTGATGAGTTTCCCCAGCATTTGCTGTTTTTGTTTGAAATAGTAAAGCAACTGAAGTTTTTTAAAAATACTTTTTAAAAAATGCAGCAAACATTTTTAATAGACATTTTATTCATGGTCCTAAATAACCAGTATTGGGGGAAAAAAACACTGGAGAAACCATAAATATTTTACTAATTAATAACGTACTAGTGACCTTCAATGCATCAAGCCCTTTAAAACACAGGACATCATACTTAAAATCCATGTAGATCTACAACAATCATGTACCTGACTCCAGTAGTTTTGGTTGTCCTGTCTTCTAAGTGTGTCATTAAGGAGGTTCCCATATACAAGTACTGCAGATGGCAACATTTTCATTTTGTCGGCTTCCACATAAGTCCTTTAATGTTGTTGCAGCTGCTTAGGTGCTGATCACAATCTCAGTTGGTTCCTCAAGATTGTTGGACTAGTGAACATTGTGGAAATAAGCATACCTGTAAAAATGGAACAGCATATGCAAATTCCTCAGGAGTCTGTAATTTGCTGATTTCCATATATTGTCAATATGATGTTATAAACTTCTTAGAGTCTGATAACATTTGGTTTTTAAAAAAAGGGATTCAAACTTCCAGTTGAAAGAAAGACATTCAAAACTTTTACTGTAACAAATGACTCAAAATACTATTGATCAATTGTAGGCAGTTTATACTTTAAACCACAGAAAATAACATTCCCCTTTTTATACTTTATACTCATCCCACTCTCCGCAGGATTACAGTTAATGTAGCAAACAGTCCACAGTTGTGCCCACCTTCTAATGGGTTCCTGTTTTACCGAGTAGTAACTTGAAGTGACCGTTGCCAGGTACCTTCCTGAGTTTTCAGGGAGTTTCTTACTCTGTCACTAGCAGTAGAGCCTGTTCTGATGATTCCTCTTCCCAAATCTCCTGGAATGCTCAGAAAGCTGCATTTGATTAGAGATCACACCTGGCTGTGGTAGCTCACGTTGGCAAGCAGCCCTTCTGTCTGCTGACTGCACAGAACGCTTGCCTGAGATTCTTAACTTGTAGGGAAGCCAATAACCTGAACTCAAAAAAAATGCCTTCCCTTGCCCTCCCCAAGGCAATTTGAAATACATTATAGCTGGTACCTGGACTCAATGAGGAGCCCAATTCCCTTTCCATCTTTGAAACCAAGGGCAGTTGTCAGCACAGCTGTTTGCAACCTAGTATCCTCAATACCTTTCTGGGACTTTGGGAGACTGAGTCGACTCACTGCTGCCACCGTCTCCAAGCATAAATACCTCTCACTGTTGTAGTCAAACAATCAAAGCAGACGTTTGGTCCCTTAATCAAACCACCCAGTCTGACTGTCAGTCAGACTTCAGAATAGGTCACGTGGCGGCCTTCCTTTATCCTAAATTTAAAGATACAGCCCTGAAATGTCATTATCTTTTAAACCTCAATAATAGGTGTATCCATTTTTAATCCCATTAACATAAAGATTATTTTTGAATAACTTAGTTTCCAGGATAGTCTCATATTATTGACAAATTCAGAAATGTGCCCTGGTTTATGTTGTGCCTGTCATTTATTCCTGTGCACTTCACTATGCAACAGATACAACTTTTTGGAGCAGTTTCAGATACTTGTGCTAAATTTTTGCCTACCATTAATTCTGTGGATCATGCTGTTATTAAATAATCCAGAACAGTCTCCTGTTCTCTGTCAGTGGCAATGTTGGTCACTGACTGTTCTGTATCCTAATCTGCATTATTGCTGAATGTGGCTCGGATTTTGATTGGTCTGGGGCCTAATGTTATTGGGGAATGAACTACAACAAGATGTTTAATTCGTCAGACTCCTCGGGTTGTGGATGAAGTAAAATTGTAAGTGTTTTGTTTGCTGTGGGAGATTTTACTGTAACTTTCTGCTCACGCTTAACACTTGTTTAATGATGGAATGATAATCCTGTCTCATGTAATCCTGTCTCATAATAATGCATTAAGATTAATCCATAGAGTATTTATAGTGCAGGAAGAGATTGTTTGGCCCATTGAGTCTGCACTGTCTCTTTGAAGAGCATCTGCCCTAACCCTATAATCCAACGCATTTACCATGGCCAATCCATCTAACCTACACATCTTTGAACACTAAAGGGCAATTCAATGTAGCCAATCCATCTAACCTGCACATCTTTGCACTCATTTAAAATTGTAGTTTGATTTCTATTATGTTGAATAGTTCATGATGCTTCTAATCGATTGGCGCTTTTACAGACAGGGTTAGGCTGCAGGACCTGGCACTGTGGGCTGGGCAAGGCTCCACTTGTGCTGTTTATGGTAGATTTGGAGCAGCTTCACTTACCATTTGTGATCTTTCATCCAGTGCTGTCTCCTGAAACCTCCACATGCTCCATTAATGATCCCAACATTTTTTTAAGTAACGCTGTTTTTAAAATGGTTTTGTTTTTTATGCTAAACTTGAAGTACCAAATGTTGGGTTGAACGAATAGCCTCAGTCCTTGTCTGTGCATCTCACTCACGTTCTCCCTGACCCAGTTTCCACTGCGAAAGCGTGAATAATCAGTGTAAATCACCAACAGTTCAGGAGAGAAAGCTGAATGGGGTTTAATAATAGGAATTATTTTTTAGCCACAGGCTAGCAGGGTTTGCAATTTCAGACTACGGACGTTGTGGGGAGGCGGTGCTTGGGAACAGGGAGGAGGAGCTAGTGATATCAGGCAAACAAGCCTGGTCCAGCACAAAGTGAAGAAGTTAGTGGCTTTGATTTTTAAGGGTTTTGCCCCTACGATCGAGGAGCAGGTCGATACAAACTGTTCTGGGTGACCCCAAGTCTGAGTGCTGCTCAGACCACGAGTTAAATCATCATCATGAGTCTACCCCTGTACAGATACCGGTATTGGGAATAATTTTCTTGTTTTTAAATATATGATCCTAAGGATTAAAACTGCATGAGTATTTTGACTAGGAATTTCCTCGGATCTCTGGCAAGGAAATGATGTTGCTTATTGACACCGTCCAGATTTTACCAATGAAACTGGTGCCGCACTTTATGTGCCACTAGATATTGTGAAATATTAATATATGTATGATTAATAAAATAACATGGTAATGTGCAAATGTGTGATAAATGAATTATTTGCAAAAAAAGTTGGGTTTCTGTTTTAAGCTGTTTTAACATATTGAGTTTCAGATACAGCAGAGAAATGTTACACTGGTAAATGTGGAATTCAGTAAAGATTTGAGTTAGAGAAAGGATTAAAAACTGAACTGATTTTAATTGGACAAGAAGAAACTTGAGGTTGTGATCCCTGCCTGACGTCTTGATGTAAATGTAAGAAGCCTATTTATTTGCCTTGGGTTTTGACCACTAATTGATATAAGATTAAAGCTACACCCCCTCTCAACAACAGAGAAGAAACTGACCTCCGACAAAAGCAGTTGATTGACTCATTTTTTTGCATCTGGAGAAGAAACAAAAGATAGAGTATTCCAATGAGAGGAAATTAGTTTCTGAACATTTGGAAATGCAGGCAAGTATAGTCCATAATTTTCCTTGATTTCTCAGTAAATGTAAGTGTTACTTATACTGAATAAGTTCGTGAGATCAGCCTATTGTTAAAGTGTTTCATGGGTGAGAAGAAATTGAAAAGGTGACAGGTTGCACAGGAAAGCAAGTCTGCAATGTGGAGTCATTTCCACTGCTTTGAGGCTGCACTTTTTCAGTTAGGAGTAATTTCACTGAAAATTTAGAGTGATCAGTGAAATCCAGGGATACTTTTACTCAAACGTAATCAGAGAATGATGGCTTTATCTCCAAAATTATGTTGTCCATTATCTTCAATGGAGCATGGAATGGGTTGAGTGTGTTTAGAGTACAGATCAGAAACTCCAAGGTATATTAAGTTATTAGAATGAGAGGCTTTACAGCTAATCAAGGTACAGACAATGTAAGTGGAGATAGAATTAAGCACAGATTAAAGAGATGTGTATTGTCTCCTTACAGTACAGTAAGTGAGATGTTGCAATCCCAGGGGGTTACAGATAGTGTGACATCAAGCCAAGATCCCTGTTGAGACCATTATTTGTTACTTTGACATTAATGTGAGGATATGAAGTTTCGCTCCAGATGCTGACAAACTGGGAAGCTTTTATCAAGACCAACTTTATTTAACAACACACTTAACTATAAAAGTTGAATTAGCTTAATATTTACCAATTGTTCAATGTTTAAATTTGATACAGTACAATTCTAAATGCTCTGGATTGCAATTCAAGCAATATTCCTCTTACAGACTTAGAAACCAGTTAGCAAAACACAGGCTTACATGCTTGTACTCAGGTTGCTAGTCCTTGAACTCTCAAATCACTGCTGGGGAGAGACATCTTGCTCCTTCAGAACCAAGCAGGAACCTGACTGTTTTAAAAATGAAAGAGAAACTGTATCATCTTGCAAGTTTAGCTCCTCCCATTAGCACACAGTCCCTGTCAATCAATCCAACCAAAACTCTACTCTGAAACCCCAAAAGAAACCTAAGCAAACATAAATGAATTAACTCTGTTTAGACAAACACACGATTTAGTTAAAATGAATCATCCTGCAGTCTCAGCATGGAGCTGCATCTTTTTTCAGACAAATTGATTCCTTGAAACAAAAGACGTTGCTTCTTAGAAAAAACATGATATAAATATATATCTTAAAGGTATAATGGCAAATGTAAATTCAGTTGTACATGAAATTGCACTCACGCACAGGTTTCTGTCTGGGCATACTATTATCCCTTCGCCTGAGGGAGAAGATTGTAAAACCAAAGCAATTTCTTACATGTTTGCTGGGCTTTATATTTCTGTCAAAGAGGCTTAATAGGCTTTTACTCACTCCATGTTTTTAAATATTCTGCCAGTATTTCCACTGACTGCTTTATAGTAAATAGAAATATTTTGAAATACATCGGAGGCAGTGAATTATGTGGATGATATTGCTACCACATTTACACACTGCAAGAAACTGTAATGAAACAACTGGGCAGTTAGTTTGTTTTGGAAGTTGTGTTCTTTGAGGGAGGTGTGGTGTTCGTGGCCCTGGAGATGGGGGGGGTGGGGGGGCTGCCTGCATGACTTTGGTTCTGAGGGATCTTCAATTGCTTATCCAACAGACTTCTGAATAATTCTGACTGAGCAAAGATAGAAAAAATTTGTCTTTCCTGACATTCTAAAGTACTTCACAGCCAACACTTGTAATTGTGGTAGTCATAGAATCATAGAGCCCTACAGTGCAGAAAGATGCCCTTTGGCCCATCGAGTCTGCACCGAACTCAATCCCACCCAGGCCCTACCCCCTCGTATCCCTACATATTATACCCACTAATCCCTCTAACCTAAGCATCCCTGGATACTAAGGGGCAATTTCTTAGCATGGCCAATTAACCTAACCTGCACGTTTTTGGACTGTGGGAGGCAACCAGAGTACCTGGAGGAAACCTATGCAGACACAAGGAGAACATGCAAACACCATACAGACGGTGACCTGAGCCGGGAATCAAATCCAGGACCCTGGAGCTGTGAAGCAGCAGTGCTAACCACTGTGCTGCCCATAATAACAAAATAACACAACAAACTTATTTACAGTGAGCTTTAATAGGGAATTTGAGCTGTGTTTAGACCTTCTGTGAGACAGGTTAGTTTTGCTTACTGATGATTACAAAGTGTTGTTGCAATAGTAATCCTGCTCAGTACGAGAGGATCCGCAGGTTTGGATATTTGGTGTATGTGCTTGGCAGAGGAGCCAGTAGTGGGATTATGACTTAACACCTGTAAGTCAGAATCCAGCCTAAAAGTTACTGGGGATAACGCTGCTGATTTGAAATAACGCCACAGAATCTTTTTTGTGTATCAGAGAGGTCAATTTAAAGTCTGACTGAAATGGCAAGAGCAAGGGCGTTATAAAGGGCAGAGAGGGAAGGGCATACAGTGAGGCTAGCAGGAGTAGGTAGTTTCCAATCAGATCTTGAACCGGAAAAGAAAATTTGAGGTGTAACATCACAGTGGGGAGGCAGGTAGGTGACTGGCTGGTGCATATTTCTGATCTAAGCTAGAACATTAAGAGGTGAATCAACAGTTTTGTAAACTAGAGTTCATTACTAATAAGGTTTATTAAATATTAGTCATGTTTTATCAATAAGGTTTATTAATAGTTACATTAATGCTGACAAAAGTTTATTCACAATAATTAAATCCTAGCAGAAAGCTTATTAAATGAGAAACAGCATAGCTGCTCCAGCCTTGAGAATGCACGTGTGCAGTGTGGGAACTTCAGACCATTTCCCATGTTGTGGATAACTGTTTACAGGAATTGTTGGTTGCAGTAGCTCATCACTGCTGTGCATGTGATGTTGAGAGCTATCTGGATAAAATCATGTCTGTGCTGACACTCTTTAATAAAAAAAAAAGTACATTTGATGGGCAACACCTCAGCTCAGTGACTATCGCTGTGCTGTGCAGATACATGGATTTGGGCCTGTGTCTGTGTGAGTTTGCGCATTCTCCCCGTGCTTGCGTGGGTTTTCCCTGGGTGCTCCGGTTTCTTCCCACATCCCAAAGATATGCTCTTAGGCTAATTGGCAGAACAAATTCTCCCTAAATTGTCTCAAATTTGGTTCTAATGCATAGATCTATAAATATGTAGAGGCACCATGGATAGGGCCTGGGTGGGATTGTTGTTGATGCAGGTTTGATGGGCTGAATGGCCTTCTGGTCTGTGGAATCATAAAATCACTAGAGTGCAGAAGGAGGCCGTTTGGCCCGCTGACCATAATCCCACCCAGGTTCTATCCCTGTAATCCCATTTATCCTAATAATCCACTTGACTCTAAAGGGCAATTTATTATGGCCATTCAATCTAACTCTCACATCTTTGGACTGTGGGAGGAAACCAGAGCATCTATGCAATCATGGTGATAATATGTAAACCAGGTAGTGACCCAAACCAGGATTGAACTCAGTTCCCTGGTGCTGTGAGGTAGCAGTGCTACGCACTGTGCCACCCTCGGTCTTTAAGACGAAGAAAGAACTTGTATCAGACACCCAGAACTCAATACAACAGAAGACCAAGAAGAGTATTAAAAAGTGCAGGAATGAAATTAAAAAGAAATTGTGAAAATAAAGAGGAAGCATAAGAGATTGTTAGTAAGTAAAATTAAAGGGAACCCAAAGATCAATATATCAAGAGGAACTGGATAAGAGAACTTGGACCAAAAAAGGTAAAGTTCACATAGAGGCGGAAGATGTTGATGCTCAGTGGCACTCAACACCTAACTCACCATCACTGCTGTACCTGAACCAGACTCATACAGAGCACGGTAACTCTCACCGGTATGATATCTGACTGACGAGACATGTAACAGAGGAAACGGTTACGCCCACACTTGCTAATGATACTGAAATGCATTCAAACGCGTGTTAATGTGTGTCTCACCCATTTTGGGGCGTGAAGCTGTTCAGAAAAAGTGGCTGGTAAGATCGGAAATTCCACCCAATATCTTTCCTTAAATGAACCAAAGCTGCTTACGGTGCTTCAGATGTGGTCTCATCAACACTTTGTACAGTTGCAGCAACACATCCCTGCTCTTATACTCCGACCCCCTTGAAATAATGGCCAATGTTCCATTAGCCTTCCTGATTACCTGCTGTACCTGTGCACTACCTTTCTGTTTATCACGCACAAGTAAGCCAGGTGTTGCACCTCTCTGCAGTTTTTCTCCTTTATGATATTGATGTATTTGTTTTATCCTACAGGTACTTCGGTCCGCCTTGTCTAACAAGGAGAATACACGCGATGGGTCGTGAGAGGGCTACTCTTGGATTTTTTCGAGAGTATCCGAGTGCTTCACGTCATTAGTGTACACTTGACCTGGACCATTTGATGGGCAACACGACAGCTCAGTGACTATCGCTGTGCTGTGCAGATACATGGATTTGGGCCTGTGTCTGAGGGAGTTTGCGCATTCTCCCCGTGCTTGCGTGGGTTTTCTCTGGGTGCTCCAGTTTCCTCCTGCATCCCAAAGATGTGCTCTTAGGCTGATTGGCAAAACAAATTCTCCCTAAATTGTCTCAAATTTGGTTCTAATGCACAGATCTATAAACATATGGAGGCAACATGGATAGGGCCTGGGTGGAACTGTTGTTGATGCAGGTTCGATGGGCTGAATGGCTTCTGGTCTGCAGAATCATAGAATCACTAGAGTGCAGAAGGAGGCAATTTGGCCCATTGAGTCTGCACTGATACATGGATTAGGGCACACGTGGATTTGGGCCTGTGTCTGTGGGAGTTTACGCATTCTTCCCGTGCTTGTGTGGGTTTTCTCCGGGTGCTCCGGTTTCCTCCCACATCCCAAAGATGTGCTCTTGGCAAATTCTCCCTAAATTGTCTCAAATTTGGTTCTAATGCATAGATCTATAAACATAGACATGGATCACGGGTAGAAGTGGAAACTTTGGGGTGGCGGTGCAGGCTCAAGGGCCTGTTTCCCGTGCTGTTTTGTTCTTTGTTCTTTTAAATAATACTCAGTTCTTTTGTTCTCCTTTCTCAAATGAACAACTTCATATTTTCCCACATTATGCTCCATTTGCCAACTTTTTGCCCACTTAACCTATCAATATCTCTTTGTGAACTGTTGTATCCCTCTCTCAATTTGCCTTTCCATCTATTTTTGTGCTATCTGCAAATTTTGGCTATAGTGCATTCACTTTCGTCCTTCAAGTCATTAATATATATTATAAACAGTGGCGGCCCCAGCACTGATCCCCGTGAAACCCCACTGGCTACAGATCACCAACCTGAAAAACAACCCCTTATTCCCATTTGCTGTTTTCTGTCCATTAGCCAATTCTCTATCCATGTTAATATACTATCTTCAATACCATTAACTCTTATCTTATGACTTAACCTTTTGTGAGGTACCTTGTCAAACACCTTCTGAAAATCTAAATACAACACATCTACTGCTTCCCCTCTATCCTCTCTAATAGAGAATTCCTCTCAAGTTAGTTAGACACGATTTCCTTTCCACGAAGCCATGTTGACCCTATTTGATTAGTTTATGATTTCCAAATGTGCCATTATTACTTCCTTAATTATTGATTCCACTATTTTTCCAACAATACATGTTAGGCTAATTAGTCTATGGTTACCTGCCTTTTGCCTTCCTCCCTTTTTGAAAAGGGGCATCACATTGGCAGTTTTCCAATCCCTCGGGTACTGTTTCAGACATCCACTATCTCTGGAGCTACTTTTAGGATCTTAGGATTCATCAGGGCCAGGGACTTATCTGCCTTTAGTCCTGTTAGTGTGTTTAATATTACTCCTCTGTTGATGATAGTACTTAATTCCTCCTTGTATTCCTTAGTATTAATGGAATGTTTGAAGTATCTTCCATCATAAACACTGATGCAAAATATCTATTTAACTCCTCCGCCATTAACTATCTCCCCAGATTTTTTTTCTCTAAAGGGCCCAAGTTCATTTTGATCTCTTCATATATTTAAAGAAACTCTTATGGTCAGTTTTTATATTCCTCAATAGTTCATCCTTGTAGTTTATTTTCTCTCTTTATTATCTTTTTATGTTCCTTTGCTGAATTCTGAATTTATTCCAGCCTTTGGGGCTGTCACTGATTTTTGCCTCTGTTTTATCTTGCAACTAAATATTTTCCTTAACTTCCTTGGTTAGCCATGGTTGGTTTATCTTTCACTTAGAATCTTTCCTGATAATTGAGATAATTCATGGCTTTCAGCAAAAAAATTATCCCATTAAATGTCTGCCACTATTTGCTTATGGTCTCTTCTGCTAATCTGTCTACCCAGTTCACTTTAAATAACTCTATCCGTATTTCATTGTCAGTCCCTTTTATTTAAGTTAAGCACAGTTGTTTCTTACCCAAGTCTCTCACTCACAAACTGAAGACTAAATTCTATCATGTTATGATCACTGCTTCCTAGGGAATATTTTACTCTGTGGTCGTTCATTAAAGCTGCCTCATTACCATTTATATTCTTTCCTACAGTGTATTGTGTGACTACCAGCAAATCTCAAGGAGTTTGGTACTACTCAAGACAAAACTCCCATCCCGCAGCGGACATTCATTCCCTCCACCACGCATGCATAGTGACAGCAGTGTGTACCATCTATAAGATGCACTATAGCGGTTGCCAAGGTTCTTTTGGTAGGATATTCGTCTGCCAATTGGAAGAACAAGGGTACCATATCTGGGAACATCACCTGCAAGATCCTGTCCAATCCATGTAAAATCCTGGAATTTCCTTCCCAACATCACATGGTGGTTCAAGAAGATGGATTCCCTCCACCCGTTTAAGGGCAATTACAGATGGGTAACAAATGCTACTGATGCTCGAACCACTAGAATGATTCAATGTGGCATGATAGAAAGCAAATGAAATGCACCTTGGTCTTTCTTCATTGAACAGTTCCATTTACGACGTGCTGATGTTTCTGAATGAGTAAACGTCTTGAGATTGACTGTGGTTTGCTCTCATTTCCTGAACCCTCTTACAGCACTTCCTCTGTATTTGTGCTGGTACGTGGTGATCTCTGAGACAACACAAAAACTACAAACACTGCTAAACCACGCACCAAAGGTCGGGGCACCATGGCCAGGCTGACTACAGCTGAGTTACAGCAAAGGGAGCCCGTCTGATCGCAGACTCATGACACGCAGGTAAGCTGAATTTGTTCTGGTTATGGCTCATTTCCTCCGACATTGAGCGGAAAAGAAGCTTCAAAATGGGGAAGTTGAGGAGTGCCTTTGCTGTGTTTTTTTTTCTTGCCCAGATCCTTTTGGGGATTGGTGAAGCCATTTGCTGCTGTAAGCTAGGTACGCGGAGAGGCGTAAGTATTTTCATCCTGTGAGGTAGAAGGGAGTGGGCTAGGGTGTATGGGACTAACCCAAGTTAACTATATCCCTCTTTTCAATTCCCTGGTGCTTAACCGGGCTGGAGAAAGGGGAAAGGAACATAGAACATAGAACAATACAGCACAAACAGGCCCTTCGGCCCACGAGTTGTGCCTATCACATCTACCAATCCACAGACCTATCGATAACCCCCTATCCTATTCTTTTCCATGAAGTCTCTTAAAAGACCCCAGTGAGTTTGCCTCAACAACCTCCGACGGCAGTCGGTTCCATTCACTCACCACCCTCTGAGTGAAAAACCTACCCCTGACATCTCCTTTGTATTTGCTTCCCTGCACCTTAAATCTGTGTCCTCTCGTAGTGACCATTTCAGCTCGGGGAAATAGTCTCTGAGAGTCCACCCTATCTATTCCTCTCAACATTTTATAAACCTCTATCAGGTCGCCTCTCAACCTACGTCTCTCCAGTGAGAAGAGTCCCAGCTCCCTCAACCTATCTTCATAAGGCCTGCCTCCCAATCCAGGCAGCATCCTTGTAAATCTCCTCTGAACTCTCTCAATAGCCTCTACATCCTTCCTATAATGAGGCGACCAGAACTGCGCATAATACTCCAACTGGGGTCTGACAAGAGTCTTATAGAGCTGCATCATTACCTCCTGACTCCTAAACTCTATTCCTCGATTAATGAAGGCCAGTACACCGTACGCCTTCTTCACCAGTTCCTCCACCTGCGAGGCCGATTTAAGAGTCCTACGGACCTGGACCCCGAGATCCTTCTGCTCTACAACACAGCTAAGACTCCTACCCCTTATATTGTACTCCTTCATCCCATTATTCTTGCCAAAATGGACCACTACACATTTATCTGCGTTGAAGTCCATCTGCCACTTCTCCGCCCAGTCTTGCATCCTGTCTATGTCCCGCTGCAACTTTTGGGATCCCTCCAGACCATCCACAACACCACCGACCTTTGTATCGTCGGCGAACTTGCTAACCCATCCCTCCACTTCCTCATCCAGGTTATTTATGAAAATGACAAACAGCAAGGGTCCCAGAACAGATCCCTGGGGCACTCCACTGGTTACCGACCTCCATACAGAACAAGACCCGTCCACAACCACTCTCTGCCTTTTCCCGGCAAGCCAGTTCTGGATCCATGAGGCCAAAGCTCCTTGGATCCCATTCCCTCTCACCTTCTCCAGAAGCCTTGCATGGGGGAACTTGCCTCAAGGCCTCATTGCTGATGTGGAATCGATCAGTTCTACAGATGGCAACTCAGGATGTCTCTTCCCCACCACCTTGTTTACAAGTTAAGCGGGGGGGAGGGATCAAAATCCTGGAATTCCGTGTCTTATGCCATAGGGAGATCACCATCGCCAGCATGGATTGCAGTTCAGGGGATGGGGATCACTTTTCCAGATACCTCTGGATGGTCTTGTCCTGAAAACATATAGTTTTAAAATTTAAAGTTAAAGTTTATTTATTAGTGTCACAAGTGTGCTTACATTAACAGTGCAATGAAGATACTGTGAAAATCCCTTAGTTGCCACACCCTGGTGTCTGTTTGGATACACTGAGGCAGAATTTAGCATGGCCAATGCACCGAACCAGGCATTAAGTAACTATTAAGGTTACTTATTGGGCTGTGAAGTGGGTTGTTAGGTAGTGAGTTTATGAAAGGTGCTTTGTAAATTTAAGTTCTGTTCTTTTTTTCTATTGGCATGGTATTCAATAGCTGAACTAGTGGAACAAGGAAAGTCAGTCTTACATTGGAGTCTGACTGTATTACAACTCCAAATAAATCTTAAAGGCAAATAAAAACAGAAAGTGCTGGAAAAACTCAGCAGGTCATTCAGCATCTGTAGAGAGAGAGTGAAGCAAAAGTTAATGTTTCAAGTCCAATATGACTTCTTTGGAACTAAAAACCGAATAAATGGTTCAGGTGAATAAATAGTGACTGTTCTACCCTAGCTGTGTATGGTTTTATGCTTAAACAGTGCCCATTGGACATTCTAAAATTCTTGTCAATTTGTGTCTGAATTCTCTGAATGATGTTAGTGAGACGTGTGTATAGAAGGAGTGGGCGCGCACTCTAGCAAGGAAATAGAAACTCTGCTTATTTGCATTTCTATTTGTTTTGGCAGCGGAATGGAGATTTTGCATAGAAGCATAGAACATTACAGCACAGAAACAGGCCTTTTGGCCCTTAACTGTGTCAAACCATTTTTCTGCCGAGTCCCACTGACCTGTACGTGGACCGTATCCCTCCACACCCCTCTCATCCATGTACTTGTCCAAGTTTATCTTAAATGTTAAAAGTGACCCCTCATTCACCACTTCATCCGGCAGGTCATTCCACACTCCCACCACTCTCTGTGTGAAGATGCCTCCCTTAATATTCTCTTTAAACTTTTCTCCTTTCACCCTTAACCCATGCCCTCTGTTTTTTTTTTCTCACCAACATTAGTGGAAAAAGCCTACTTGCATTCACTCTATCAATACCCATCAAAATCTTATATACCTCTGTCAAATCTCCCTTCATTCTTTTTGCTCCAGGGAATAACCTATTCAACATTTCTCTGTAACTCAGTTTCTCAAGTCCTGGCAACATCCTTATAAATCTTCTCTGTACTCTTTCAACCTTATTAATATCTTTCCTGTAATTAGATGACCAAAACTGTACACAATACTCTAAACTCGGTGGAGAAGTGGCAGGTGGACTTCAACGCGGATAAATGTGTGGTGGTCCATTTTGGCATGACCAATGGGATGAAGCAGTGTAATATCAAGGTAGGAGTCTTGGCAGCGTTGAGGAGCAGAAGGATCTTGAGGTCCGAGTCCATAGGACTCTTAAATCTGCCCCACAAGTGGAGGATGTGGTCAAGAAGGCGTATGGTGTACTGGCCTTCATTAATAGAGGAATCGAGTTTAGGAGTTGGGAGGTAATGCTGCAACTTTATAAGACCCTTGTCAGATCCCACTTGGAGTATTGTGCACAGTTCTGGTCGCCTCACTATAGGAAAGATGTGGAAGCTATTGAGATGATGCAGAGGCGATTTACAAGGATGTTGCCTGGATTGGGGGGGGGCATGCCGTATGAAGATAGGTTGAGAGAGCTAGGACTCTTCTCCCTGGAGAGACGAAGGTTGAGAGGTGACCTGATAGAGGTTTATAAGATGTTGAGAGGTATAGATAGGGTGGATTCTCAGAGGCTATTTCCCAGGGCTGAAATGGTCACTGCGAGAGGACACAGGTTTAAGGTGCTGGGGGGCAAGTACAGAGGAGATGTTAGAGGTAAGTTTTTCACTCAGAGGGTGGTGAGTGAATGGAATCGGTTGCCGTCAGTTGTAGTAGAGGCGAACTCGCTGAGGTCTCTTAAGAGACTTCTGGATAAGTACGTGGGATTTAATGGGATTGGGAGTTACAGATAGGTCTATGGCCTGGTAGATATAGATATGATCAGCACAACTTGTGGGCCGAAGGGCCTGATTGTGCTGTAGTGTTCTATGTTCTAAACTTGGCCTCACCAATGCCTTATACAACCTCACCATAACATTCCAACTCTTATACTCAATAGTGTTCCAAAAGCACTCTTTATGACCCTATCTAGCTGTGACACCACTTTTTGGGGATTATGTATCTGTATTCCCAGATCCCTCTGTTCGACTGCACTCTTCAGTGTCCTACCATTTACCTTGTATGTTCTACCTTGGTTTGTCCTTCCAAAGTGCAATACACACTTGTCTGCATTAAACTCCGTCTGTCATTTTTCAGCCCATTTTCCTAGCTGGTCCAAATCCTTCTCTCAGCTTTGAAAAACCTCCTTCACTGTCCACTACATCTTTGTATCATCAGCAAATTTGCTGATCCAATTTACCATATTATCATCCAGATCATTGATATAGATGACAAATAACAACGGATCCAACACTGAACTCTGTGGCACTCCATTAGTCACAGGCCTCCAATCAGAGAAGCAATCCTCCACTATCACTCTCTGGCTTCTTCCATTGAGCCAATGTCTAACTCAATTTACTACCTCTCCATGTATACCTAGCGACTGAACCTTCCTAACTAACCTCCCCCACGGGACCCTGTTAAAGGCCTTACTGAAGTCCATGTAGACATCATCCACCACCTTCCCTTCATCCATTTTCCTGGTAATCTCCTTGAAAAACTCTAATACTTTGGTTAAACATGACCTACCATGCACAAAGCCATGTTGACTCTCCCTAATAAGTCCCTGTCCATCCAAGTATTTGTAGATCCCATCTCTTAATACTTGTTCCGATAATTTACCTAATACTGACCTCAAACTTATCGGCCTATAATTTCCTGTTTTACTTTTTGAGTCTTTTTTAAACAACAGAACCCTTGGTTTTGTGAAGGGTAGGTCGTGCCTTACTAACCTCATTGAGTTTTTTGAAAAAGTGACTAAGGAGGTGGATGGGGGTAAGGCGGTTGATGTGGTATATATGGACTTTAGTAAGGCGTTTGATAAGGTGGCCCATGGAAGACTTCTGCAGAAAATGCAGATGTATGGGATAGAGGGTGATTTAGCTAATTGGGTTAGGAATTGGCTAGCAGATAGAAGACAGAGGGTGGTGGTTGATGGGAGATATTCATCGTGGAGTTCGGTGACAAGTGGTGTACCTCAGGGGTCTGTTTTGGGGCCCCTGCTGTTTGTAATTTTTATAAATGATCTGGATGAGGGTATTGAAGGATGGATTAGTAAATTTGCAGATGACACTAAAGTCGGTGGAGTGGTAGATAGTGAAGAGGGGTGTTATAGTTTGCAGAGGGACTTGGACAAGTTGCAGAGCTGGGCCGAGAGGTGGCAAATGGAGTTTAATGTGGAAAAGTGTGAGGTAATGCACTATGGCAGAAATAATAAATGTGTAGAGTATAGGGCAAATGGTAGGATTCTTAGTAGTCTAGATGAACAGAGGGATCTTGGTGTGTATGTGCATAGATCCCTGAAAGTAGGCAGTCAGGTCGAGAAGGTTGTTAGGAAGGCATATGGAGTCTTGGCTTTTATTGGTAGAGGGATTGAATTTCGGAGCCGCAACGTCATGTTGCAACTGTACAAAACTCTAGTGCAGCTGCACTTGGAGTATTGTGTGCAGTTCTGGTCCCCACATTATAAGAAAGATGTGAAGGCATTGGAGAGGGTACAGAGGAGGTTTACCAGGATGTTGCCTGGTATGGAGGGCAGGTCTTATGAAGAGAGGCTGAGGGATTTGAGGTTGTTTTCGTTAGAAAGGAGGCGGCTAAGAGGGGACCTTATTGAAACATATAAGATGATTAGAGGTTTAGATAGGGTGGACAGTGATAGCCTTTTTCCTAGGATGGAGAAAGCTAGCACGAGGGGACACAGCTTTAAATTAAGGGGTGATAGTTATAGGACGGATATCAGAGGTAGGTTCTTTACCCAAAGGGTGGTTCGGGAGTGGAATGCCCTGCCTGCAGCAGTTGTAGATGCGCCAAGTTTGGTGGCGTTTAAGAGGTTAGTTGATAAGTATATGGAAGAGAAGGGAATGGTTTAGTTTGGAGGGGCATTGCTTTTTATATTGGTCGGCGCAACATCGAAGGCCGAAGGGCCTGTTCTGTGCTGTAGTGTTCTATATGTTCTAGAACACGAGCTATTCTCCAATCATCTGGCACCTCACCCATGGATACTGACATTTTAAATATATCTGCCAGGGCCTCTGTAATTTCAACACTAATCTCCTTCAAGGTCCGAGGAAATACTCTGTCTGGTCCTGGGGATTTATCTACTCTGATCTGCCTCAAGACAGCGAGCACCTCCTCCCCTTTAATCTGTATAGATTGCATGACTTCCCTAGTTGTTTGCCTTGTAGTCAGACTAAAGCAAAAGTTGGTGAAAATTAGTTGAAACTTTTCCTTGTGTGGAGGTTTTTAAACAAGCACAATATTCCCAAAACTCATAAGGAGCAGATACAGGTTGGGAGGGAGGAGGAAAAGGGACACTGAAAAAATTTTCATATCTTATCAAGATGAAAATGAAGGAAATAATGGCTTAGTTATCTCTTTCTACCAGTGACTGTGCTAAGCAGTATGTTGGATTTACACACCATGCAAATTAAAGCTTTATTATTCTCCAGTGCTTGAAAACAAACCTCCCCAATAGTCAGAGGGAAGTAAGCATTGGTTGATATTCATTGATCACTTTGAACTCTTTTGAATCCTTACATCATTTGGGTTTTATTGTGTTTGTTTTCCTGACACTTTACCATTGAGATGGTGATTCACAAGACAGGAAACAAAGATGCACAACAGAGCTCGTTCTGAAACTTCAGGTAAGAATCGCTGGCAGAACTTATTAGATGGTCAAGAGGAGGAACCAAGCAAGAGATGTTGGGTGTTGGAAGGAGTGGATAATACAGCTGTGAATTATTTGACCGGTGTTGTGTTTGAAAGAATGAAGCAAATGTGGATAAACTGAGCTAGCTTCCTCATGCAGTGTACTGGAGTTACTGATTCGATTCTGATAGTTCTAATAATGGAACGTCGTTGACCTGAAACATTAATACCGTTTCACTCTCCGCAGATGCTGTCTGACCTGCTGAGTGTTTCTGTCGATCCTCTGTTTTTTAATCACAGGTCAGACATGTCAATCGAATTTTTGTGTGAGGAAGAATTTGCCAATCTGGCTAAAACTGGAGTTGAAAATATTACGAGAACCATAAACCGATGATCGAATTCTCTGGGGAATGCAGGGATTAGAGCTATTTAATCGAGCGGATAAGGTGGATAACAACTGAAAGAAAGATTTCATTTAAAAAGCACCTTTCACATTCTCACTATCTCCCGAGTTAATATCCCAGACTGATCTTTTCAACTGACAAATAGCTGTTGGTGACAGGCTGTTTATCCTGGGTGGAAGGTTAATAATTGGGTTTATTAAAAACTAAGGTGAACAGAAATAGAACAAACATGGGGCAGATTTTCTGTACAACCTGCCTCATGTTTCTCATTGGCCAGTGACTGGATCTCCTGGTTGTCATTGTCAACGGGGTTTTCTGATTAATGCACCTGTCGCTGCTGGAAAACCGTGACAGTGCTGGAAAACCCACTAGTTGCAGGCCTCCACTCAGAGAAGCAATCTCCACTACCACTCTCTGGCTTCTTCCATTGAGCCAATGTCTAATCCAATTTACTACCTCTCCATGTATACCTAGCAACTGAACCTTCCTAACTAACTTCCCACGCTGGACCTTGTCAAAGGCCTTACTGAAGTCGATGTAGACAATATCCACCGCTTTCCCTCCATCCACTTTCCTGGTAACTTCCTCAAAAAAACTCTAATAGATTGGTTAAACATGACCTACCATGCACAAAGCCATGTTGACTCTCCTGCAACAGGTGCTGGGAAACTCACGGGGGGCTGGGATACCCATGGCAGGGCTGGAAACTCGAGGCCCAGCTGGGAAACCCACAGCACGGTATGCCATCAGCAGGACCAGAAGATCCCACCGGCATGAATGGTCGGAAAGTTCTGGTCAACATATTTTAACTGGTTTCAGTAACTTGGGTACTCAGACATAGTCTGAGCCACTGATGTCATGTAAGAGGAAATGCAGAAGCCAATTCACATAAAGCAATATCTCTCAAATATTGGCCATTCCTTTGAAGTAGTGTTTCAGATACAAAGCTGCTGGGTGACCTGGATTGGGTCCTGAATATTGAAGGATTCAGGATATTTAGAAAGGGCAGGAAGCAAGAAAAAAACTGCCTGTGGGGTTGGGGGAGGAGGGGAGGTGGCTCTGTTAATAAATGATTTTATCAGTATATTGGAGAGGGGTGATCTGAGTTCAAGAAACCAAATGTAGAAGCTGTGTGGGTAGAGATGAGAAATGATAAAGGCAAGAATTCATTTGTGGGTGTGCTGTGCTTCTTGTTGTAACCAGATGGTAGGGCAGAGTACAAAGGAGCAAATATTTGGAGCTTATCAGAAAGGTTCAGTGATGATAATCGGCGGGGCGGGTGGGGTTAATCTACGTATAGAGTGGAAAAATCAGATGCGCAAAGGTAGTGAAGTTCATAGCATGTTTTCAGGGTAGTTTCTTAGAACAACAGGTCAAGAGAGGTGTATCAGGACACACATTCCAACAGGAAAGAAAGAAGAATTCCAAAGAGAACTATCGGTGGTTAGCTAAAAAGACTAAAGGTAGCATCAAACATAAAGAAAAAGCACATGCAGGTTATAAAATGGGACAGGATATAATGAACAGCAAAGGATGACAAAAAAAAATTAATAAGGAAGGAAAAATTAGAGTATGAGAAAAATATGACTGGAGTTATAAATATAGATGGAGTTTCAGAAGATACTCAACTAAGAATTAATAACGTGAGTGTTGATGCTATAGGAAGTGAGTCTTGGGAATTAAAAGTGAAAAGTGAGATTGCAGATGTTACAAAGATAGATTGGAAAGTAAGTTGTGAAGGGATATAGATAGGTTAAGTGAGTGGGTAAAGACCTGGCATAACATAACATGCCCTCGTGAGAACAGGATATGTCGATCGACAGTTCCAACGTGCCACAACGATAAACCGCACTGATCTCCTCAGAAGACGAACACGGGACACGGTGGACAGAGTACCCTTTGTTGTCCAGTACTTCCCCGGAGCGGAGAAGCTACGACATCTTCTCCGGAGTCTTCAACATATCATTGATGACGATGAACATCTCGCTAGGGCCATCCCCACCCCCCCACTTCTTGCTTTCAGACAACCGCACAACCTCAAACAGATCATTGTTCGCAGCAAACTACCCAACCTTCAGGAGAACAGTGACCACAATACCACACAACCCTGCCACAGCAACCTCTGCAAGACATGCCGGATCATAGACATGGACGACATCACCAAACGTGAGGATACCATTCACCAGGTACACGGTACATACTCTTGCAACTCGGCCAACGTTGTCTACCTAATACGTTGCAAGAAAGGATGTCCCGAAGCATGGTATATTGGGGAGACCATGCAAACACTATGACAGCGGATGAATGAGCATCGCTCAACAATCACCAGGCAAAACAGTTCCCTTCCTGTGGGCGAACACTTCAGCAGTCATGGGCATTCGGCCTCCGACCTGCGGGTAAATGTTCTTCAAGGGGGCTTTCGTGATACACGACAGCGCAGAGTCGCTGAGCAGAGACTGATAGCCAAGCTCCGCACACATGAGGACGGTCTTAACAGGGATCTTGGCTTCATGACACACTATCTGTAACCCCCGTAACTTGCCTGGGTTAGCAAAAAACCTCACTTACTGTGCTGTCTGGAGAAAATACACAATTCTCTAACAATGCTCAGGATTCCCTTCACACACATTGTTAGCCACTTTAACACTTGAATAGCAGGTTAGATGTAAGGATTCGCATTCTAATCAGCAATCTCTGACTGTCTGTGCTGATGTGTGCTATTGCAGACCAGAACACTGCACTTGCCTGAGGAAGACACGGGAGTGTTGAAAGCTCGCTTTTTTACTATCAAATAAATCGGTTGGATTAATAATTGGTGTTGCTAAATTCTTACTGAGTTCTTACCACCCCAATCCAACGCCGGCATCTTTACATCATAACATAACATCCCAGGATATGATTGTTTTAGGCAGGGCAGAAGGGAAATCAGAAGGGGTAGGGAGTTGCATTGCTGCTTGAGGAGCATGTCACAGCTGTATTGAGGGAGGAACTTTGAAGGGATCTTATAGTGAGGCATTATGAATGGAGTCAAGGGATACAAACAACGTTCGGAATTTCTACCGATCTTCCAACAGCCCACAGGAGACAGAGGAGCAGATTTGTAGTCAGATACTGAAAAGGTGTGAAACAGGCTGAGTAGTTGTGATGGGTGACTCTATCTCCCCCCCTATTGACTGAGCCTCCCTTACAGCCAGGGGCTTGGATCGAGAAGAACTTGTTAGATGTGTCCAGGAGGGCTTTTTGATACAGTATATTGACAATCCAACCAGGGAAGTGGGGTGGGGGGGAGGCCATGCTCGACTTGCACTGGGGAATGAGCTGGGCCAGATGATCAAAGTTTCAGTGGGGAAGCATTTTGGCGACTATAATTCCATAAGATTTCGGGTAGTCATGGATAAGGACAAGACTGATCCCTCTGGTGAGGGTGCTTAATTGTGTGACATCCAAATTAGGCAGGAACTGGGGAATGTGGATTAAGAGTGGCTATTTGAGGACAAATCCTCATCTAACATGTGGGAGGCTTTTAAAAGCCAGTCAACTGAGATGAGGGCAGGCACGCCCCCACAAAAATGAAGGATAGAAATGGCAGCATTCAGAAACCACGGTTAACAAGGGAAATTGTAACCTCAGTTAAAAGGACGAAGGAGACATTTGATAAGAAGAGGCATCTAAAAGCTGACAGGCTCTTGAGGAGTGTAATGAAAGTAGAAAGGAACTTAAACGCGGAATTAGAAGGGCTCAAGGGGCCATGAAATGCAAACAGGGTAAGGGAAAATATAGGGCTTTTTATGCATATATTAGGAACAAGAAGGTAGCAAGGGACAGTGGAGGAAGGATATGTGTGGAGCCACAGGAAATGGGTGAGATCCTTAATGATTATTTTGTATCTGTATTTAAGGAGGAGGACATGATGGATGTTGAGATCAGGGATAGGTGTGCGAATGCTCTAGAGAATGTCAATAAATCGAAGGAGCAAGTATTGAGTATCCTAAATTGCATTAAGTTAGACCATTCCCGGGAATCGGATGGGATCTATCCCAGATTACTGTGGGAGGCAAGGGAGAACTATCCGCGGCTTTAACAAATATTTTCACATCCTCTTTAACCACAGGTGAGATTCCAGAGAATAACCAACGTTTTTGAAATGTTTCCATTTGTCATCCATAGTTTCTGAATCCTGCTATTTCTCTCCTTCATTTTTACAGGGGCTTGCCTGTCCTCATCTCAATTGACTGGCTTTTAAAAGCCTCCCACATGTTAAATGTGGATTTATCCTCAAATAACCACTCTCAATCCATATTCCCCAGTTCCTGTCTAATTTGGATCTCATTGGCTCTCACATGATTAAGCCCTCTCACTGCAGGGCCACTCTTGCCCCTTTTCCATGACTACCCGAAATCTTATGGAATTACGGTTGCTAAGTCTAATGTTGTTTAAGAAAGGAAGCAGGGATAATCCAGGAAATTATAGGCCTGATGTCAGTGATGGGGAAGCTTTCGGAGAAGATATTGAGGGACAGGATATATGCACGTTTGGAAGAAAATGGACTAGTTAGTGACAGAGAGCATGGTTTTCAGGGAAGGTCATGTCTCACCAACTTGATTGAGTTTTTTGAAGATGTGACAAAGATAATTGATGAGGGAAGGGATGTAGTGTTTGACAAGGTCCACATGACAATCTGGTACAAAAGCTAAAATCACATGGGATTCATGGTGGGCTGGCTAGATGGATACAAAACTGGCTTGGTTATAGAAGACAGGGAGTATGGTGGAAGGGTGTTTTTTAGGATTAAGATCTGTAGCTGGTGGTGTTCTGCAGGGATCAGTGCTGAGACTCTGTTGATTGTAGTATATATAAATGATCTGGAAGAAAATGTGGTATGATTAGTAAGTTTACAGATGAAATGAAGATTGGTGGAGTTGCTGATAGTACTGGTGATTGTCAGAGGATACAACAGGATATAGATAAATTGGAGACTTGGGCACAGAAATGACAGATGGAGTTTAATTTGGACAAATGTGAAGTGATGCATTTTAGAGAATCAAATTTAGGTTTGAATTATACTGTAAAAGCAGAACCCTGAGGAACATTAACATACAGGACATAGACAGTCTGGTAGATTGGGCAGATAGATGGCAAATGGAATTTAATCCGGATAAATGCGAAGTGATGCATTTTGGCCGGAATAATGTAGAGGGGAGTTATAGGATAAAAGGTAAAACTATCCGGAGTATAGAGACACAGAGAGACCTAGGGGTGCAGGTTCACAAGTCTCTGAAGGTGTCAGTACAGGTGGAGAATGTGATAAAGAAAGTGTATGGTATGTTAACCTTCATAGGAAGGGGAATAGAATACAAGAGTAGGAGTCTGATGTTGCAAGTGTATAGAACGTTGGTTAGGCCTCACTTGGAGTACTGCGTCCAGTTCTGGTCGCCGTACTAGCGGAAGGATGTGGAGGCCTTGGAGAGAGTGCAGAGGAGATTTACCAGGATGCTGCCTGGTATGGAAGGGCTGTCTTACGAGGAGAGATTGAACACACTGGGGTTGTTTTCCCTTGAAAGACGTCGGCTGAGAGGGGATCTATTAGAGGTATATAAGATTATAAGGGGTATAGATAGAGTAAATGCTGGTAAGCTTTTTCCACCATTAGAAATGGATAGAACGAGGGGTCATGGCCGTAGGGTGAGGGGGGCTATGTATAAGACGAATATTAGAGGGCAGTTTTTCACACAAAGGGTAGTGGGGATGTGGAATGCACTGTCGAGTAAGGTGGTGGGAGCAGGCACACTAGGATTGTTTAAGGGTCTCTTGGACAGCCACATGAGTGGTCTGCTGATAGAGGGATATAGCAGGACTGTCTAAATATCTTATTTATTTCCACAGGCAATTCGGTCCACCTTGTTGACCAACAAGGTGCATGTATTCAGCAGGTCGTGCGAGGGCTGCTCTTGGATGTTACTTCAGGAGTTGCCTAGTGCTTCATGTCGTTAGTGTATGCTTAAACTGGACCATCAGATGGGCAACATGACAGCTCAGAGACTATCGCTGTGCTGTTGCAGACACATAGATTTGGGCCTGTGTCTGCGGGAGTTTGCGCATTCTCCCTGTGGTTGCGTGGGTTTTCTCCGGGTGCTCCGGTTTCCTCCCACATCCCAAAAATGTGCTCTTAGGCTGATTGGGTAACAAACTGTCCCTATATTGGTCCCTATATGGGAATCTTCCACAATAGGCATAGCCTAAAGTCATGGATATGTCATTAAGACGTTAGGACGGCGGTGCGGGCTCATTGGGCCGAAGGGCCTGTTTCCCGTGCTGTGTTGCTCTTTGTTCTTTGTACAGAGGGATCTGGGTATGCAGGGTCCACGTTTCCCTAAAAGTGGCAATGCATGTGGCCAGGCACATGCCTGGCATATGAAGGCAAGAATGGCTAAGAAGGCATATGAAATTCTTGTCTCCATTGGCTGGGATATTGAGTACAAGAGTTGGGAAATCATGTTGCAACTATATAAAATTT
Organism: Sphyrna mokarran; assembly: GCA_024679065.1. Classification (NCBI taxonomy): domain Eukaryota; kingdom Metazoa; phylum Chordata; class Chondrichthyes; order Carcharhiniformes; family Carcharhinidae; genus Sphyrna; species Sphyrna mokarran. Next base: position 48,894,013 of record JAGIQG010000021.1, on the reverse strand, counting down.
TGGTTAGGCCGCATTTGGAGAATGGAGTGCAATTCTGGTCATCAGAAGAACATGGAAGTTTTGGGGAGAGTGCAGAGAAGGTTCATCAGGATGTTGCCTGGTCTTGAAGGTGTTGGCTATGAGGAGAGGTTGAATAAACTAGGGTAGTTTTCACTGGAAAGGTGGAGGCTGAGGGGAGACCTGACATAGGTCGACAAAACTACGAGAGGCAGAGACAAGGTGGATAATCAGAGGTTTTTTCCCAGGGTGAAAGTGTCCATCACAAGGGGGCACAGGTTCAAGATAGAAGGAGGAAAGTTTAAGGGAGATATGTGAGGGAAGTTTCTCTTGCAGAGAGTGTTGGCTGCCCGAGGAGATGATGGAAGCAGGCACATTAACAACATTTAAGAGGCATCTGGATGGGTACATGAATAGGGAGGGAATAGAGCGTTATGAATCGAGCAAGAGCAGAAATTTTTTTTCAGGTTAGTTAGGGCATCATGATTGGCACAGGTCCAAGGGCCAAAGGACCTGTTCTGTGTTGTACCTTTCTAATATTCAAATGGAGTATAATGTGGGCAATGTGAAATTGTCCATTTCAGCAGGAAGAATAGACGCTTTGAAATGGAGAAGAATCTGGGTGTCCTAGTGCATGAAGTATAAAAGGTTAACACACATAGGCATAGCAAAGGAGTAGGAAAGCTAATGGAACATTATTATTTTTTGTGAGGGGAATTGATTACAAAATTAGGGAGAAGATACTGAGGGACAGAGAGACAAAATGGTTGGCAGTATCTTATCCAAGATGGTGACTTTTGAGCTTTTGTGGTAGTTCCCGTTGGAGGAAGCTTTTCCTGCTTTCAGGGGTCTGAACAATGAGACTCCACAGGTGGAATGAAGAATTAATTTGTTCTTGTATCTCGTGGAGATAGAAGAACAAATTAATTCTTTGAACAAAGAGTCAACCTGTGGTCATGTGACTTGTAACAGCCATTTTTATTTGGTTCAGCAGAAAATTCATAAAAAAGTAGCAATAAGAAGTTAGGTTTTTCTTTTTTTTTTATGTCCCAGGGATTCAAGGGGATCCAGCACTGTATCACGTGAATACATTTTTTCTCTGTGCTATGTTTCCTCAACAGGTTACCCCTGGCATGGAACAGCCAAAGAATGACAATGATGAGTTTCCTATTGTCATGAGAGAGGACAACAGAAGGCGAAGACGGAAGATGCGAGCCAACACAAGCAGAAACATGCAGTACTATTCTCTGGAGCAGCTGGCCATTGAGTTTGTCTTACCCACACGCAACAAGCTCAATAACGTTCATGAGAAGGTCTCCCTGGAGGTGGCTGGGAATTACACAGTGGAGCAACTAAAAGCGAAGGTTTGGGTGAAAGCCGGTGGGACCAGTGCTTATCCGGATTTCTATCAGAAGCTTAGCCCGGACCAGTTCAAGTTAATGTACCAGAAGAAGGGGCAATGGTATGAGATTTATGACAAACACCAAGTGATCCAAACATTGGACTGCATCAACTACTGGAAGGCACTGCAGAAAAGCAATGGCAAGATTCACTTGGTCCAGAATACAAAAGCCTCCAAGGAATCCTTGCAGTTGCAAAATGATCTGAACTACCTAATTGGCTACGATGTCACTGATGTGAGCAATGTCCATGATGATGAGCTTGAATTTACCCGACGGAAACTGATCACCCCTCAGCTGAATGAAGTGTCCACCAGGGATGCAAAACTCTACTCAATGGACCCATGGATCATCTCAAAGCCCTTGCCTGAATATCTGCTGAGTAAGATCCAGAATAATAACATTTTCATAATTATTCACAGGGGAACCACAAGCCTGACTATAAAAGTTTCTATAGATGAGACACCACAAAGCATTCTGAAGAACTTCTTCAAAAAGATGGCCAACAAAAAGGGCCTACTAGAAATTGGTGAAAACCATAATGAAGAGGACTTTGTTCTCAGGGTCTGTGGCAGGGAGGATTACATAGTTGGTGACAACCCAATCAAGGATTTCCACTGGGTAAGAAGCTGCCTGAAGAATGGAGAGGAAATTCATTTTGTCCTGGATCTACCCCCAGACCCAACACTGGATGAAGTTCAGAAGGAGGAGTGGCCTCTTGTGGATGATTGTACAGGGGTCACTGGATCACATGAGCAATTAACCCTGGAAGGAAGAGATCATGACAAAGTGTTTACCATATCCCTCTGGGATTGCGACAGGAAATTCAGAGTCAAGATTATAGGGATTGATATTCCTGTTCTCCCGAGAAACACAGAGCTTACCGTCTTTGTAGAGGCGAGTATACTACATGGGCAGCAAGTGCTTGCACAACAAAGGACTTCTACAAAAGCCTTTACTGAGGAAGTCCTTTGGAATGTTTGGCTTGAATTTGATATTAAAGTCAAGGATCTGTCCAGAGGGGCAAGACTGAATCTTCAGGTTTATTGTGGTAAAGCACCAGCACAAAGTGCAAAGGCTGCGTTCCAATCACAGGATGAAAACACATGGGATACCAAGAGTAAGAACCACATGCTGTACTATGTCAACCTGTTGGTGATTGACCATCGATCTCTTCTCCGACAAGGAGAGTACGTGCTCCACATGTGGAAGATTCCTGACAAAGGTGAAGAACAGGGTACTATTGAAGCTGACAAGCTCACATCAGCAACCAATCCCGACAAGCAGACCTCCATGGCCATTTGCATCCTGCTGGACAGATACAACTACCCAATTGCCCTTCCACGAAGCTGTCAAACCCATGACCCTGAGATTGAGAGGTCAGGACACGAGATGCACAGTCAGCTACGCAAACAGTTTGAAGAAATTATCAGCACTGACCCCCTGAACCCACTGACCATAGAGGACAAAGAATTGTTGTGGCACTTCAAACACGAATGCCTGAGGCAGCCTAAGGCCTACCCCAAATTTCTTAGCTCAGTGAAATGGGGGCAACAGGAGGTGGTGCTGAAAACCCACCAGCTTTTACAAAGACAGGACGTTTGGGAGAGCAGTGCCTTGGATGTGGGACTTGCAATGCAGCTTCTGGATTGCCGATTTTCAGATGAGCAAGTGCGAGCACTGGCCATTCGAAAGCTGGAGACCCTTGACAATAGTGAGGTGCTACGATATCTCTTACAGCTGGTCCAGGTGAACTAACCTTCCATTTACACAGGGAGCGGGGGATTGAAGCAGTTAGTTTACAGGTTTCTTTATTTTTCCATTGGATTTGGGTTTCACTGGCTGGGCCAGAATTTACACAGAAACATAGAAAATAGGAGCAGGAAGAGACCATTCAGCCCTTCAAGCCTACTCCACCATTCATTATGATCATGGATGATCATCCATCTCAATAGTCTGATCCCTCCTTCCCCCCATATCCTTTGATCCCTTTTGCCCCAACTGCTATATCTAACTGCTTCTTAAAAACATAATTTTATGGCCTCAACTACTTTCTGTGGTCGCCAACTCCACAGGCTCATTACTCTCCTCATCTCTGTCCTAAGCTGTGTGCTCTGCATCGTTAGAGTGTGACCCTTGGACAGCCCCACCATCAGGAGCATCCTGAAGGAACTTAAAAAGGAAATTAGGAGAGCCAGAAGGGGTCATGAGAAGGCTTTGACAGGGAAGATTAAGGAGAATCCCAAGGCCTTCTACAAATATGTGAAAAGTAAAAGGATGAGAAGAGAAGGGATAGGGACTATAAAAGGTGAAGGGGGAAAAGTCTGTGTGAATCCGGAAGAAATGGCAGAGGTGTTTAACAAGTACTTTGCCTCGGTATTCACGGTGGAAAGTGAACTGGGAGATTGCACTGCAGGTTTGAGGCATACGGAAAAGATTGAGTATGTGGATGTTAGGAAAGACGATGTGTTAGATCTGTTAAATTCTATCAAGATAGACAAGTCACCGGGACCGGATGGGATGTACCCCAGGTTATTGTGGGACGTGAGGGAAGTGGTTGCAGAGCCCCTGGCGATGATCTTTGCATTGTCCATGGAAACGGGAGGGGTTCCGGAGGATTGGAGGATTGTGGATGTGGTTCCTATCTTTAAGAAAGGGAACAAGGATAGTCCAGGAAATTACCGACAGGTGAGTTTGACTTCAGTGGTTGGTAAGCTGATGGAGAGACTTCTGAGGGATAAGATTTATGAACATTTGGAGAAGTTTGGACTGATTAGAAATAGTCAGCATGGTTTTGTCAAGGGCAGGTCATGCCTTACGAGCCTGGTTGAGTTCTTCGAAAATGTGACTGAACAAATTGACGAAGGAAGGGTGGTGGACGTAGTGTACACGGACTTTAGCAAGGCATTTGATAAGGTCCCACATGCAAGGCTTCTGGAGAAGGTGAGAAGGCATGGGATCCAAGGGGCTTTGCCTCGTGGATCCAGAACTGGCTTGCCGGCAAAAGGCAGAGAGTGGTTGTGGATGGGTCTTGTTCTGCATGGAGGTCGGTAACCAGTGGAGTGCCCCAGGGATCTGTTCTGGGACCCCTGCTGTTTGTCATTTTCATAAATAACCTGGATGAGGAAGTGGAGGGATGGGTTAGCAAGTTCGCCAACGATACAAAGATCGGTGGTGTTGTGGATGGTCTGGAGAGATGTCAAAAGTTGCAGCGGGACATAGACAGGATGCAAGACTGGGCGGAGAAGTGGCAGATGGACTTCAATGCAGATAAATGTATAGTGGTCCATTTTGGTAGGAATAATGGGATGAAGGAGTACAATATAAGGGGTAGGAGTCTTAGCTGTGTTGTAGAGCAGAAGGATCTCGGGTCCAGATCCATAGGACTCTTAAATCAGCCTCGCAGGTGGAGGAACTGGTCAAGAAGGCGTACGGTGTACTGGCCTTCATTAATCGAGGAATAGAGTTTAGGAGTCAGGAGGTAATGATGCATCTCTATAAGACTCTTGTCAGACCCCAGTTGGAGTATTGTGCGCAGTTCTGGTCGCCTCATTATAGGAAGGATGTAGAGGCTATTGAGAGGGTTCAGAGGGGATTTACAAGGATGCTGCCTGGATTGGGAGGCAGGCCTTATGAAGATAGGTTGAGGGAGCTGGGACTCTTCTCACGGGAGAGACGTAGGTTGAGAGGCGACCTGATAGAGGTTTATAAAATGTTGAGAGGAATAGATAGGGTGGACTCTCAGAGACTATTTCCCCGAACTGAAATGGTCACTACGAGAGGACACAGATTTAAGGTGCAGGGAAGCAAATACAAAAGAGATGTCAGGGGTAGGTTTTTCACTCAGAGGGTGGTGAGTGAATGGAACCGACTGCCATCGGAGGTTGTTGAGGCAAACTCACTGGGGTCTTTCAAGAGACTTCTGGATGAGTATATGGAAAAGAATAGGATAGGAGGTTATAGATAGGTCTGTGGATTGGTAGATGTGATCGGCGCAACTCATGGGCCAAAGGGCCTGATTGTGCTGGATTGTTCTATGTTCTATGTTCCTACATCTACCCTGTCTAGTCCTGTTAGAATAGTATTTGTTTCTATCAGACCCCTTCTTCTGAACTCCAGTGATTATGATCTAACCGAATCAATCTCTCCTCATTTGTCAGTTGTGCCATCTCAGGAATCTGGTAAATCTTCTCTGCATTCCCTCTATAGCAAAATATCCTTCCTCAGATTAGGAGACCAGAATTGCACATGATATTCTAGGTGTATCCTTTCCAAGGCCTTGTAAAATTACAGCAAGACATCTCTGCTTTTGCACACGAATCCTCTTGCTATTTATTATCCATCCATCTAATCACCTTGAGGGACATTTAAGAGTCAACCATATCGTTGAGGATTTGGAATCACAAGTAGGCCAGACCAGGTAAGGAAGACAGATTTCCTTCCTTAAAGAATCAGATGGGTTTTTACAACAATCAACAATGGTCAACATTCGACTTTTAATTTCAGATTTTTATTCAATACAAATTTCAATGTCTGCCGTGGTGGGATTCAAATCAGGTCCGCAGCGCATTACTCTGGGTCACTAGATTACCGCTCCAGTGACAAAAACCACTATGCGACTGCCTTTCTATTAAAAATAATTTATATGCCCACTAAACCATTAAAACCAAAAGGTCCCAAGTCTTACAACCAGTCAAAGCTAAGTCAGCAGATATCAGCAGACACTGTTGTATTTTATCCATAGGTAGAAAAGAAGGACAGTCAATTATTGCTGCCCAGTGCCCTGGAGGGGAATGTGAAGAGAACTTGGATGAGTTTGGAACTGGGTTCATCCTGGTACCCGCCTATAATTGTCTCTGTCTACTAGCTATCATACATGTTGAAATTGCTAATTAATTTGGTCCTTAAAAAACCAGACTCTGGCAAATGGCAGCCCACACAGGGGTGAGCAGAATCAATTTGGAGCCAGATAAAATACACTGAAAATGGTTTCAAGCATTTCAATTCTACTTATTAAGCAAATAATGATCTTCCTTTGTTTATTCCCTCATGTTGCAAAGTGGGATTTAAGTTAAATGAGAAGCCTTCAGACAATTCTTAAGCAGTAACTATCAGTAATAAAACAGGAGCAAAGGAAGATTAGATTGAACATATAGAACCAGCTCATTATTACATTCTTTGATATATCCCACACTCTCACTCTAACTCTTGTTGCAGTCACTGCGACAAACTAATGTATCTTACAGCCTCACCATACCTTGATACTTACCCTTGCTAGAACACTCTGATATTATTCTCACTCTCATAATAACACTCTGATAAATCTCATCTACTCACTATAAGACTCTCTGATAAACCTCACATTCTCACTGTAACATTCTGATAAATCTCACATTCTCACTTGTAACATTCTGATAAACCTCACATTCTCACTGTAACATTCTGATAAATCTCACATTCTCACTGTAACATTCTGATAAACCTCACATTCTCACTGTAACATTCTGATAAATCTCACATTCTCACTGTAACATTCTGATAAATCTCACATTCTCACTTGTAACATTCTGATAAACCTCACATTCTCACTGTAACATTCTGATAAATCTCACATTCTCACTGTAACATTCTGATAAATCTCACATTCTCACTAACATTCTCACTGTAACATTCTGATAAATCTCACATCCTCACTGTAACATTCTGATAAATCTCACATTCTCACTGTAACATTCTCACTAACATTCTGATAAATCTCACATTCTCACTGTAACATCCTCACTGTAACATTCTGATAAACCTCACATTCTCACTGTAACATTCTGATAAATCTCACATTCTCACTGTAACATTCTGATAAATCTCACATTCTCACTGTAACATTCTGATAAATCTCACATCCTCACTGTAACATTCTGATAAATCTCACATTCTCACTGTAACATTCTGATAAATCTCACATTCTCACTGTAACATTTTGATAAATCTCACATTCTCACTGTAACATTCTGATAAACCTCACATTCTCACTGTAACATTCTGATAAATCTCACATTCTCACTGTAACACACTCTGGTAAGCCTCACACTGTCATTGTAACACTGATAAATCTCATACTCTGATTATAACACTGATAAACATCACACTCTCGCTACAACAGTCTAATAAACCTCACACATTCACTATAACGCTCTCTGATAAACCTCAGACTCTCACTATAACACTCTGACAAATCTCAGACTCTCACTATAACATGTTGATGGGAAATATTCAACCTGGAGTGCAGTTACAAGTGGTGTACCTCAAGGATCTGTTTTGGGGCCACTGCTGTTTGTCATTTTTATAAATGACCTAGATGAGGGTGTAGAGGGTTGGATTAGTAAATTTGCTGACGATACCAAAGTGGGGGAGTTGTAGACAGCGAGGATGGATGTTACAGTTTGCAGAGGGACATAGATAGGTTGCAGAGCTGGGCCGGGAGGTGGCAAATGGAATTCAATACGGATAAGTGTGAGGTGATTCACTTTGGTAGGAATAACAGGCATATGAAATATAGGGCTATTGGAAGGACCCTTAATAGTGTTGTCGAGCAGAGAGATCTTGGGGTACAACTACATAGCTCTTTGAAAGTTGGCACCCAGGTTGATAAAGTTGTTAAGAAGGTGTACGGTGTGTTAGCTTTTATTGGTAGAGGGATTGAATTTAGGAGCCGTGAGGTTATGTTACAACTGTACAAAACTCTGGTGCGGCCGCACTTGGAGTATTGCGTACAGTTCTGGTCGCCGCATTATAAGAAAGATGTGGAAGCATTGGAAAGGGTGCAGAGGAGGTTTACCAGGATGTTGCCTGGTATGGTGGGAAGGCCTTATGAGGAAAGGCTGAGGGACCTGAGGTTATTTTCATTAGAGAGAAGAAGGTTACGCGGTGACCTAATTGAGGCATATAAGATGATCAAAGGACTGGATATGATGGATAGTGAGAGCCTTTTTCCTTGGATGGTGATGACCAACACGAGGGGACATAACTTTAAATTAAAGAGGTGGTAGTTATAGGATGGATGTCAGAGGCAGGTTCTTTACACAGAGGGTGGTGAGAGCGTGGAATGCCCTGCCTGCAGCAGTTGTGGACTCACCTACTTTGGGGATATTCAAATGGTCGGTGGATAGGCATATGGATGATATTGGAATAGTTTAGGTTAGAGGGTCCACTGGCCAGCGCAACATCGAGGACCGAAGGGCCTGTACTGCGCTGTAATGTTCTATGTTCTAACACTCTTTGATAAACCTCATTCACTGTAACCCACTCTGACAAACTCAGACTCTCACTATAACACTGATAAATCTCACATACTCACCATAACACTGATAACCCTCACACACTCACTATAATAGTCTGGTAAACCTCAGACTCTCACTATAACTCCCTGATAAACTGCACACTCTTACTGTACACTCTCTGATAAATCTCACACTCAGTATCACATTCTCTGATAAACCTCACACACTCACTATAACATTCTCCTGTAAACCTCGCACACTCACTGTAATGCTGATAAACCTCACACATTCAATATAACATTCTCTGATAAACTTCACACACTCAATAAACCCTGATAAACCACACACTCTCACTATAACACTCTGATAAACCTCTCACTCTCACTATAACACTCTGATAAACCACACACTCTCATCGTGAAACTCACAGATAAACCTCACACTCGCACTATAACTCTCTGGTAAACCTCACACTCTCACTGTAACACTCTGATAAACTTCACACTCTCACTGTAACTCTCTCTGATAATTCTCACATTCTCACCATAACACACTCTGATAAACCTCACACTCTCATTGTAACACTGATAAACATCACACACTCGCTACAACAGTCTGATAAACCTCACACACTTACTATAACACTCTCTGATAAACCTCAACTCTCACTGTAACACACTCTGATAAACCTCACATTCTCACTGTAACATTCTGATTAAACCTCACACTCTCACTATAACACACTCTGATAAACTTCCCACACACTCTTTGGCACACTCTACTATTCAAACTTTCATCATAATTTGATTGGAGATAGCATATTCACGGAAAAGGACAAAGATACACCAAGAGTGAAAGTTTCAAATTGGGTATTGCCAACTTTACTAAGCTGAAGTGTAATTTAGGGAGACTATGATCAGCTACTTGGGAATATCAGAACAGTGGGATAAGATTTGATAAGCTAGAGAGGGTTCAGAACAAATATGCCTCCGCAAAGAAAACTGATTGGACTCCCAAACCTGGGATGCCACCATTCATCCTAAATCCACATCCCACTCTCTGATAAACCTCACACTCTCACTGTCACACTGATAAATCTCACACACTCACTATAACACTATGATTCCAAGAAGCATGCAGAAAAGGAGAAGATAAGAAGAGGGAAGCTTGTATTAGATGTTGAGAGCTCTATCATGCAAAAAGCCTGGGCGGCACAAGCCTGCTGCTATCTCACAACGCCAGAGCTCCAGATTTGGTTCCCGGCTTTGGTCACTGTCTGTGTGGCATCACATGTTCTCCTTGTGTCTGCCTGTTTTCATTGGGGTGCTCCTGTTTCCTTCCACAATCTGAAAGATGTGCTGGTTGGATGAACGCTAAGTTCCCCCTCAGTGAACCCAAACAGGCGTCAAAGTGTGGCAACTAGGGGATTTTCGCAGTTACTTCATTGTAGCGTTAATATAAGCCTACTTGTGATAATAATAAATAGACTTTAATCTTTAAACTGGAGGAATATTGAAAGGTATGTACATTTTGGCATGAGAACACCAACTGCTGCAGGTCCCACCTTCTCAATCTTGCTCCTTGTCTGATCTGCAGGTTAAATCACCAACTGTCAGCTCTACCCCTCAAAGGGGAGATTGGCCTACATCATCAAGGACTACGCTGACTTTATCTTTTTACACCACATGGATTGCAATGATTTGAGACAATCCCTTCCCAAGCGCAGGGGAATTCCTTCCCAAGGCCTAGCCAGTGACACCCATATCATTAACAATTAGAAAAATGCTCAATGTTATTGCTTTGTGTCCCTACTTGAAACCTGTGTATTAATTCATATATTAAATTAAACTGATTTCAGGCAGTCAAGTTTGAGCCCTACCATGACAGTGCCCTAGCTCGATTTCTTCTCAAACGAGCATTAAGGGTGAGTACAAGTTCTCTCTTTGTTGATTGGGGGAATGTTTTTGATATTCTCCCCTCTCAAAACATATCAGGAAACGAATTTCCCTTTCCTGACTTTGCACTTTTGCCCTCTTGCTAGAGTAAACGAATTGGACATTTTCTGTTCTGGTTTCTGAGGAGCGAAGTGGCTGAATCAATGCACTATCGCCAGCGCTACGCCGTCATTCTGGAGGCTTACCTCCGAGGCTGTGGGACAGCCATGCTGATGGATTTCATGAAACAGGTCAAGGTGATGGAAGCTCTCCACAAAGTCACACTGGAGATAAAGAATGTCACAGCTGACAAGTATGACATTTCTGCTCAAGGTATGTACATACATTTTTGGCTGCAACTGGTTCCACAAGTCCCAGCTAGAATGGAGATGATCGGGTGACTCCCTCCCCACAGTAAATATCACCTGGAGATTGGCATCTTGAAAGTAATTGATTGTATGTACAGAAATGTATTGAATTAAAAATTAAAACTCCTCCACTGACTGCATTTTGGTGGAGAAATATTCTTACTTTTATCTGGAAACACTGAATGCAATTGTCCCAAAATCTTTCTAAGTGTAGTCTCTGGCGGGAAACACTATTCCTGTTGGGTGGGTAAGTATGATCCTGATCGTAATCCACTCACGCTAGATGGTTTTTTTTCGGTTTGGAGTGATTTGCACAGCTAAAGAAGTCTGCGGGACCTAAAGACGCTCCTCAGAGATTGGGATCTCTTTTTAAAGATGCCCTGATCTCTAATAGACTCAAAGTAAAATGATAACGTCATCCCTACTCCTCTCTCCTCCCCCCACCCCTTAAAAACAAATTACTGCGGATGCTGGAATCTGAAACCAAGAGAGAAAATGCTGGAAAATCTCAGCAGGTCTGGCAGCTCCTGTAAGGAGAGAAAAGAACTGCAGTTTGGAGTCTAGTAGACCCTAAAAGGCAGAGAAAGTGGGAGATATTTATATTGCAGGGTGAGGGAATGAAAAATGAGTCATAGCCACAAAACCAGGGGAAAGGCTGCTAATGGCAGCCCGTAGAGAGAATAAAGGGTGTGAATGGCCAAAAGGCAGAGAAACTGACATCAGAGGGTAAACTGTGACAGATAAAGATGTGAGGGGAGGGGGGGGGGATAGTTGGGAAAGAGGTAAAATTGAGAAAAAGGAGGAAAAATTACACAAAGCTGGAGGAAAGGTAAGGAAGGGGCATAGGGGGAAAGAGTTGGGAGGGGGCAAAGAAAAAAAATGAAGAAAGACAACAAAGAAAAAAAATGAAGAAAGACAACAAAGAAATAAAATGTACAGAATAGTTAAAAAACGAAATAAAATAAAAACAGAGGGATCGAGGTGGGGTAGAGCTAAATATCTGAAGTTGTTGAATTCGATGTTGAGACTGGAAGGCTGCAACGTGCCCAGCCGGAAGATAAGGTGCTGTTCCTCCAGTTTGCGTCGAGCTTCACTGGAACATTGCAGCAGGCCAAGGACAGACATGTGGGCATGGGACCAGGATCGGGTGTTAAAATAGCAAGCAACCAGAAGGTCAGAGTCCTGATTGCACACAGAGTGAAGGTGCCCAGCAAAGCGATCACGCAGTCTATGTTTAATCTCTCCAATATAGAGGAGACCACATTGGGAGCAGCAAATGCAATAGACCAAATTGGATAGCTATAGATTAGCTAGGAAGGAGGTAAAAAGTGAATTGAGGAGAGCTAAGAGGGGACACGAGAAGATGTTGGCTGATAGGATTAAGGAGAATCCTAAAGCTTTCTTTCGATATGTTAAGAATAGAAGATTGGTTAGGGCAAGATTAGGGCCAGTCATAGACAGCAGTGGGAAGTTGTGCGTGGAGCCTGAAGAGATTGGTGAGGCACTGAATAAATATTTCTCTTCGGTATTCACGCAGAGTGCTGGAAATGTAGCTGTGGAGAGCACTGAGGTACAGGGTTGCAAATTGGGGAGTATTGTAGTAGATAGGGAGGATGTGTTAGAAATTCTCGAGGGTTTGAAGTTGGATAAGTCCCCTGGGCCGGACGGGATTTACCCTAGGATTCTCTGGGAGGCAAGAGAGGAGATTGCAGAGCCTCTGGCTCTGATCTTCAGGTCCTCGTTGGTTACGGGTGTGGTTCCGGAGGACTGGAGGATGGCGAATGTGGTCCCATGTTTTAAGAAGGGGAAGAGAGACCTTCCTGGGAATTATAGGCCAGTGAGTCTTACTTCTGTGGTGGGCAAGGTATTGGAGAGAATTATTAGGGATAGGATTTATAGTTATTTAGAGAGAAATATAGTTCTCAATATAGTTATTTTGAGAAAGTGACCAGAGAGGTGGATGGGGGTAAGGCGGTTGATGTAGTATATATGGACTTTAGTAAGGCTTTTGATAAGGTGGCCCATGGAAGACTTCTACAGAAAATGCAGATGTGTGGAATAGAGGGTGATTTAGCTAATTGGATTAGAAATGGGCTGGCAGATAGAAGACAGAGGGTGGTGGTTGATGGGAGATATTCATCGTGGAGTTCGGTGACGAGTGGTGTGACTCAGGGGTCTGTTTTGGGGCCCCTGCTGTTTGTAATTTTTATAAATGATCTGGATGAGGTATTGAGGGATGGATCAGTAAATTTGCAGATGACACTAAAGTTGGTGGAGTGGTAGATAGTGAAGAGGGGTGTTATAGTTTACAGAGTGACTTGGACAAGTTGCATAGCTGGGCCGAGAGGTGGCAAATGGAGTTTAATGTGGAAAAGTGTGAGGTAATGCACTTTGGCAGGAACAATAAATGTGTAGAGTATAGGGCTAATGGTAGGGCTCTTAATAGTGTTGCGGAACAGAAGGATCTTGGTGTATGTGTCAATAGATCCCTGAAAGTAGGCAGTCAAGTGGATAAAGTTGTTAAGAAGGCATATGGAGTCTTAGCTTTTATTGGTAGGGGGATTGCATTTAGGAGCCGCAGCATCATGTTGCAACTGTACAAAACTCTAGTGCGGCCGCACTTGGAGTATTGTGTGCAGTTCTGGTCCCCACATTATAAGAAAGATGTGGAGCATTGGAGAGGGTACAGAGGAGGTTTACCAGGATGTTGCCTGGTATGGAGGGCAGGTCTTATGAAGAGAGGCTGAGGTATTTGAGGTTGTTTTCGTTAGAAAGAAGGTGGCTAAGAGGAGACCTTATTGAAACATGTAAGATGATTAGAGGTTTAGATAGGGTGGACAGTGATAGCCTTTTTCCTAGGATGGAGAAAGCTAGCACGAGGGGACACAGCTTTAAATTAAGGGGTATGAGTTATAGGACGGATATCAGAGGTAGTTCTTTACTCAAAGAGTGATTAGGGAGTGGAATGCCCTGCCTGCAGCTGTTGTAGATGCGCCAAGTTTGGTGGCGTTTAAGAGGTTAGTTGATAATTATATGGATGAGAAGGGAATGGTTTAGTTAGGAGGGGCATTGCTTTTTATTTTGGTCGGCACAACATCGAAGGCCGAAGGGCCTGTTCTGTGCTGTATTGTTCTATGTTCTATGTTCTATGAAAGAGGTGCAAGTGAAACAGTGCTTCACCTGGAATGAACGTTTTGTACCTCGGATGGTAAGCATAAAGGAAGTAAAGGTACACCTTCTTTGACTGAATGGCAACCTGCCATGAGTGATGGGAATGGCGTCGAGTATAGTGGAGGAGTTATCCTGGAGGGAATGGTTTCTGCGGAATGCTGACAGGGGGAGTGAAGGGAGGATGTGTTTGGAGTTAGCAAAAATGGCAGAGGATTATGCTTTGCATGAGGAGGCTGGTGGGGTGAAATGTGAGAACAAGGGAAATTCTATCCGTGTTCTGGGAGGGAGGGACGAAAGCGAGGGTTGTGGAAAGGGAAATGGACTTCATGCTATCGAGAGCCCTGTTGACAACAGTAGATGGGAATCCACGATTGAAGAAAAAGAAGCACGTATTAGAAGCACCACTTTGGAAAGTGGCATCGTCAGAACAAATGCGACAGGCAAAGGAGCTGAGAGAAAGGGATGGAATCTTTACAGGGTGTAGGGTGTGAAGAGCTGTGGGAGTCATGTGCTTGTACTGGATAGTGGTAAATAGTCTATTGCCGGAAATGGAGACAGAAAGGTTAAGGAAGGGAAGGGGAGTGTCTGAGACGGACCAGGTGAAGGCAATGGAGGGTGGAAACTGGAAGTGAAGTTGATGAATTTTTTGAGGTTTGGATGAGAGCATGAAGCAGCACCAAAATAGTCATCGATGTTCCGGTAAAGAAATTGTGGGAGGGGACCTGGTTAGGCCTGGAACAAGGAATGTTCCACATACCCCATAAAAAGACAAGTGTAGTTAGGACCCATGTGAGTACCCATTGCTACTCCTTTGACTTGGAGAAAGTGGGATGAGTTAAAGATGAAGTTGTTGAGATACAACTGGCAGAGAGTGGTGGTGGATGGGAATTGTTCAGGCCTCTTTTCAAGAAAGAAACAAAGAGCTCTCAGGTCATCCTAGTGTGGGACGGAAGTGTAGAGAGATTGCAGATCCATGGTGAATAGGAGATGACTAGGGCCTGTGAACTGGAAGTATCAATCTGACGCAGGGCTTTGCTCTGATTTCAGTTTCTCTCCGTTGGCCATTCACACCCTTTATTCTCTCTATGGGCTGCCATTAGCAGCCTTTCCCCTTGTTTCTGTGGCTATGACTCATCCTTCATTTCCTTATTCTGCAGTATAAATATCTCTCACTTTCTCTGCCTTTGCGCTTTGACAAAGAATCATCCAGACTCAAAACATCAGCTTTTTTCTCTCCTTACAGTTGCTGCCAGACCTGCTGAAATTTTGCAGCATTTTCTCTTTTGATAGCTCCCCCCTCATCCTCCATGGACGTTGCACCCCGCTGCAGAGAAGGGGAGCACCCCCAACCCTTAACCACAGAGGGCAACTCCCACCCTCCTCCCAATTAAATGCCTCACCAAACCACACCATGCAGACATCAGGGTGATCTACCTCCAACTTCATTGGCATCAGGTCCTCAGCACATCAGTATCCCAGGCCAGTGCCAGGATACTGTCCAGCCATGTCCCTGACCACCCAGGGCTTACAGTGACTTTCAAGACATCTGGCGTGTTGTCACATCTATGCAAAGAATTCAACAGTGGCTGTGAGAAGGGCTTATTGAAGAATCCTTGCAGTGTAATTTCTGAGTTCTGCAAGCTGTTTGTACTGGTTAAAATCAGCCTCCAGTAAAGGCACACTCTTCAGGCATAAAAAAATCTCCTTTAAAAAATGAACACAGGCTGTACAACTAGTGCTTTTTCAGTTTGTTCTAGGGGGTATTTCAGAATTAATGGAACATGAAGGGCAATATGAATAAACAATGATAATCCCACCAACATCAGGAGTTGCCACTCAAGGGGGTTCTAAAACAAAATAGGGCATGAAATGGAATATGAACAAAGCACTTCAAAAAATTCTGAATGCTACAGAGAGAGGACTAGCTCCTGCAACCTCACAGATCTTTGACACTGAGATTGTCCAAAGCTTTTAAAAGATATGGAGAGTTATCTAGCCATGTGGCCATCATTCCAGGGGAGATCCCTGACCTGAACCGTTCTAGCCCAACCTAAACCTCTCCCTCCCAACCTCTCTCTTTGAAAGTACCCCGCTCTGCACCCTAGCACCCCCACTCTTTGCTCATGTGCATCCTGGAGATGAGTGTTGAATATCTCTTCACTACTCCATGGTACCTGGTCTTCACTTTTAGGGACCAGTACGGATTGGCGCCCGGGTGACTTCCTGTAGGCTCGTGGTGGGTGGAAAACAGGAAGCCACTGCATTCAACTTCAATCTCACCACTGAGAATATAATCAATGAAAATGAGTTTGGATTAGTTACTCGTTCTTTCTCATTGAGATCCTGACTGTGACAGGTAGAATGGGCTGGGACATTGAAAATTATTTAACACCTGAAGCAAATCCAATTTCAGGTCCCTTGCCAAGTTCGGTGGCCCAGCAGGATTTGTGTCTGGGGCTAACCGGGTTGGATAATCATCCCCATTGTAGTTTCAGAGATGGATTATTTGCTGTAATGCATATAGGTCTAACTTACTTGATTTTATTTGATGAGTAAATAAACTCTGAACATTTCACAATTGAAAAGATTGGGTGATAGCCATTATCTGGTTCACTGCCCAGGACAATACCTTGACCAATCAGAGTCCACCTGCCTGGTTTGAATTTCAACAAAATTTGGCGGTAACTGTCAGTCATCAGTTAACTGTGTGTTCTTCATGGCAATGCCTCAATCAGAGTCCACTTGCCAACCATTCAGCATTCTCTTTTCATGCAGTAAAAATTGTTGTGTCCATTACATTTGGTAATCTTGTGATTTGGCCTGATGAGTGGAAGATGAAAAGCTTTTACAGCATGTGTCACTATTCAGTGATACAAAAGAATGAGATATGGAAGGTGACCAAAAGCTTAGCCAAAGTGGTGGATTGTAAGGTATGTCTGAGGGCAGGAGAGGGCATTGAAGAGGTGGAGGGGCTAAGGTAGTGCATTCAGTAGTCTAGACAGTTGAATCCATGGCTGCCAATAATATGGGGAAGGGTTGAGGGCTACACAAGAGGCCAGAATCCAGGGTGGGGTGGTGAGAGGGGAGGCGTGGTGGAGGGGTGGTAATTGTATGTCTCGAGGAGCAAATATTGATAAGGTAAAAAATCATGAAGATATTTAAACATGGGAAAAGAATTTTAAATGTAATGTGCTGGTGGAATTGCCAACCAGTGCTGGCAAGTAAAGGCAGAAGGGTAGTTGGAAGAGACTTGGTGCTTGATTGAAAATGGTCAAGAGTTTTGCATGAGCTGGTGTTTATGAGAATGGAAGTTGGGAAACTGATCAGGGGAATTTTGGAATTGTATTCAGTGTGGAGGTGGTAAAGGCATTGCACTCAATTTCAGCAACAAATGTGTACGGTGAGGGTGTAACAGATCGTGGTGACTTGATGTGGATTTAACAAGGCTTTATTGTCAATAGAAGAAATATATGCAACAGGTCAGATTAGATTACAAATGTGACTGCTCTCCTCAACTCCCTGTCTTCAACTATGAGTCCCTCCTTGGTCTGTGGTACATACCCTCCTCCTGATTGACTCAGTTTTACATAGAACATAGAACATTACAGCACAGAACAGGCCCTTCGGCCTTCGATGTTGCGCCGACCAATATAAAAAGCAATGCCCCTCCAAACTAAACCATTCCCTTCTCTTCCATATACTTATCAACTAACCTCTTAAACGCCACCAAACTTGGCGCATCTACAACTGCTGCAGGCAGGGCATTCCACTCCCGAACCACCCTTTGGGTAAAGAACCTGCCTCTGATATCCGTCCTATAACTATCACCCCTTAATTTAAAGCTGTGTCCCCTCGTGCTAGCTTTTTCCATCCTAGGAAAAAGGCTATCACTGTCCACCCTATCTAAACCTCTAATCATCTTATATGTTTCGATCAGGTCCCCTCTTAGCCTCCTCCTTTCTAACGAAAACAACCTCAAATCCCTCAGCCTCTCCTCATAAGACCTGCCCTCCATACCAGGCAACATCCTGGTAAACCTCCTCTGTACCCTCTCCAATGCCTCCACATCTTTCTTATAATGTGGGGACCAGAACTGCACACAATACTCCAAGTGCGGCCGCACTAGAGTTTTGTACAGTTGCAACATGACGTTGCGGCTCCGAAATTCAATCCCTCTACCAATAAAAGCCAAGACTCCATATGCCTTCCTAACAACCTTCTCGACCTGACTGCCTACTTTCAGGGATCTATGCACGTACACACCAAGATCCCTCTGTTCATCTAGACTACTAAGAATCCTACCATTTGCCCTATACTCTACACATTTATTATTTCTGCCATAGTGCATTACCTCACACTTTTCCACATTAAACTCCATTTGCCACCTCTCGGCCCAGCTCTGCAACTTGTCCAAGTCCCTCTGCAAACTATAACACCCCTCTTCACTATCTACCACTCCACCGACTTTAGTGTCATCTGCAAATTTACTAATCCATCCTTCAATACCCTCATCCAGATCATTTATAAAAATTACAAACAGCAGGGGCCCCAAAACAGACCCCTGAGGTACACCACTTGTCACCGAACTCCAAGATGAATATCTCCCATCAACCACCACCCTCTGTCTTCTATCTGCTAGCCAATTCCTAACCCAATTAGCTAAATCACCCTCTATCCCATACATCTGCATTTTCTGCAGAAGTCTTCCATGGGCCACCTTATCAAACGCCTTACTAAAGTCCATATATACCACATCAACCGCCTTACCCCCATCCACCTCCTTAGTCACTAAGGAGAAGATCCATAGAGATCTTTTCCCTGGAGATCCATCTTTTCCCTGGAGAAGATCCATAGAGTTCTTGCTGATCATTTTGCCCTCGGGGAATGTTCCCCACCACTGCACCCCCCCCCCTCTTCCAAAGGGCCATTGTACTACACTCCTCCCCACTACAATTTGAAACACTCCCAAGGAGAAACAAAGAACTGGGTGAGATAGGCACACAACAAACTTTTATATAAATAGGATTTCAGGAAGAACCACTGGAAACCTCATCAAAGGTACAAACAGACTGGCTCTGTTAGAGTGTTTGGTCTACATTTAAAGAGCCAGACTGGACAGATGAGAAAGGTGGGTTCATTAATCCTGGTGGCTCTTGGGCAGATTCTGACTCCTCAGTCTC
Source organism: Sphyrna mokarran (assembly GCA_024679065.1). Lineage (NCBI taxonomy): Eukaryota > Metazoa > Chordata > Chondrichthyes > Carcharhiniformes > Carcharhinidae > Sphyrna > Sphyrna mokarran. The sequence continues at coordinate 48,874,686 of JAGIQG010000021.1, read as the reverse complement.
CATAACCATTGGTTGATCTGGCCCCACATTCTCCATCAAAATCCCAATGCCCAGGGTTGGCATCCCTGAACTATCTGCAGCATCACCATTCCTACTCTCCTCCTCAGGTGCTCCACGTGTTTCCTAAGCCTGCAGCCTTCTACCTCCATGACTTGGAAAACCAGTCCTGTTCTCTTCACTATTTTCCCAACCAGCCATGCCGGGACTGCTGTGAAATTTCTAACCATGACAGCATCCTCTGCTTTAAACACACGGTTTTTCCTTACTGAATCACGATTTACCTTCTGGGAAGCTTGCCTAGCCTCTACCCTCCCTGCTAAACTCAGGGCTATAATGTCCAATCTTGTTAGTAACCATTGTCTCATCAGTAACTCAGGTGGCATGACCCTTGTGGTCATGTTTAGGATAGTGTTATATGATTATAGAATACTGCTATGCATAAAGGAAGGGGGCTTTTTTCACCTGTTTTTTTTTAAATGTTGACTTAAATGTTTGTACCAGCTGCTCTGCCACTCCATTTGATTTTGAGTGGTCTGGTGCCAACCTCGCATGGCAAATGCTATTAAACTTGAGAAATGTTTGGAGTTCCTCATGAATGATGTGCAATTGCCCAATACTCCCACTTCTGGAATATCATGGTGAGCAAATATCTTCTTTGTCAATGCTAGCTATGACTGTTGTGGATTTTATCAACCGAACATCTAACTTCTTGGAATGTGGGTTTATAAGAAACATCTGATCCATAAGTGGCCCAGCAAAATCAACATTAATTAGAAACTCGACTCTGGAGACCTGGGTTCAAATCCCGCCACGGCTGATGGTGGAATTTGAATTCAATAAAAAATATCTGGAATTAAGACCTACTGATGACCGTCAATTGCCAGAAAAATCCATCTGGTTCATGACTATCCTTTAGGGAAGGAAATCTGCTGTCCTTACCTGGTCTGGCCTACATGTTGACTCCAGAGCCACAGCAATGTGGCTGATTCTCAACTGCCCTCGGGCAACTAGGGATAGACTGTAAATACGGGCCAGACAATAACACCCATGTCCCATAAATGAATTTAAAAACAATTTGCTGCTAGTGGTTGACCTGTTGAGCTTCACAACTATCCTTTCCATTTCCTAGTTAACGCCGGGCCACCACACTTAACTGAAGGCTAGGGCCTTCATTCTACTTTGACCTGGATGAGTGTCATGCAATTCTTGTACAGGAGTCATCTTACCTGGGGTGGGACAATAACTCTCACCTCCCACAATAACACCCTGCCTTTGCAGGTTATTTCTTTGATAGGGTTTTAACAACTCTGATTTCTCATATTGCCACCCGTTACATGACCATCTTTTTTATTTTCACCAATGCAGTGTCTCCCTCTGTTCACAACTTTGTGTTTTGCTGGTGAGGTGTCTACAGAGCCATTATAATCTCGAGGAACTGTTGGTGATGCTACTCTTGTGACAAAGGCAACCAGCTAAGTGGCTCTGCATATGATATCTGGGTCCCTGAGTGATGCTGAACTGTATAGCTGTATGCTGCTAACAAAAGAGCCTATCTCTGCAACTTTGCAGTAGCAATTGGCAGCACTGGGTTATTTTCTCTGAAGAGAGTGTAGACTGTTTCATGAGATGGTTTGTTGTGAAGGAAAGAAGCCAGAAGTTATCTTTGTAAATCTGCAGGATGATCCTGGAGCAGTGAGTGTATTTGGCAGAGGAAATAGTGATTAGTATGGTCTAGCTACATCTTTCACAAAGGCTGAACAAGTTGTGTTTCTGATGTGCTCACATCTGCACTTGGACTGAAGGAAGCAAATATACCAGGGAGTATTGACTGGGAATAAAGTGCATAAGGAAAAAGTAAAGAAGCTGGAATAAGTTCAATGTGAACCAGGAATGAAAGGGAGAAAAAGGAAGACTTACATTTCGATAGCATCTTTTACAACCTCAGGGTATCCCAAATGGTTTTGCAACCAATGAAGTAATTTTGGAGTGTAGGCATTGTTGTAATGCAGGAAACACAGTATGCAACCTGCACACAGCAAGTTCTCCCACACAGCAATATGATAATGACCAGGTCATCTGTATATTTTTCAGTGATGTCGATTGAGGGATAGATATTGGGCAGGACACCAGGGACAACACTGTTGCTCTCTATCAAAATAATGCCACGAGATGCTTTGTTTACCTGACAGAGCAGACATGGCCTCAAGTTAACCTGCTATCTGAAAGATGGCACTTCTGACAGTGCAGCATCCCACCATTACCACACTGGAGTGCTAGCCTAAGTATTTATGCTCAGTCTCTGTAATGGGATCTAAATCTACTGACTCAGAGCTGAGAATTCTACCAACTGAGTCAAGCCTGACTCAGGAGTGAAGAGTTTGTGCTCTTTTCATTATAGCTGACAAGTGTTTGATTATTCTCTGATTTTTTTATCTTGTTTTATAGCGATCTCTCAGTTAAAACACAAACTTGAGAAACTCCAATTGTCTGGTTTTCCAGAATGTTTCCGCGTTCCATACGATCCTGGACTCCGTGCAGGTGTTCTTGTGGTAAGTTAGGTCATATAAAAACAATTTCCTGTGGATATTTCAGGTGTCACAGAAACTAGATAGGGTTTAAGCTGAAAATTCTGGTTTAGCCCATGTTTAGTGTAAGACACTATCTTGGTAAAGGAGTTGAAGCTTTTCTGCAAACATCTAGAATATCATTAACTCTTCAGTTTAGATTATCTGTGAGCATGCAAGGGCTTCACAGTATTTTGGTGACGAGCATTTCGGCTAACATCCTTTTTTTGTTTACTCATTTAAAGAATTGTGAATGTCACTGGCTAGGCCAGCAATTATTGCCTATTCCTAATTGCCCTTCAGAAGATGGTGGTGAGCTGCCTTCCTAAACCGTTACAGGCCCTGAGGTGTAGGGACATCCACAGTGCTGTTAGGGAAGGTGTTCCAGAATTTTGTTCCTCTCCTAACAATAATCCTATAGAATTAAGCTGAGGAATTTGATGCTATTGTGATGATACTGTGCCTTTAAGAAATGGATTTTATCATATTTCTTGCAAGGGGTATGTTTGAAAGTCAGCTCTGATTTATATAATGCCAATATGTCTGAGCAGTAGGCAGCTCAAATACTGAGAATGCAGGATAATGACTGATTTTAGCTAGAAATATTTTTGTTTACTTAGGTTTCCTTTGGGATCTCAGAGTAGGTGTTTGATTAGCTGTTTGACAGAGTCATGTGATTAATGGGAGGAGCTAAGCTTGTAGGAAAGCCAGTGTTTTAGTTTTATTTTTAAAATCAAGAGCAGTGGCTGACTGGACTGTTTAAGAGGGACTTGAAAACAGTGAGCTTGTGAATAGGAGACAGAATCAGCGTCTTGGTGCTTTCCTCTTCAGTTGCAGGTTGAAGGCTCCTATTTTCAGTGACTAGTATGAATAGGGAAGAGGAGAATGTAAGGTGGATTGTCGTTGACTTTTCCCTGTATGCCGTCACAGAGACACAAGCCCATTCCTGAAGGATCCTTCTTCTTCTTGAGCAGCGCCTTGGAATTGAGGATGATTTATTTCCGCTCTGATCTAAGCACCACTATTCCTCAATGGTCTAGCTCTCCCACTATCACCACCATATCTTGGCTAATTTGTTTGATTGGTCATGGCTAGTAACTGTAAGGTATGACCCTTACTTGGGCCTGGGGCAACTTTCAAAACAGCAAGGGTGACCATTCCTTGAGGTCTAATTTAATCATTTTTATAACTGATTTGATTTAATATAAAAGACTCAATCCCTATGTTGGTCTCTCTCACCTTCCAGTTTTCTTCTCTGCTGAATATGTGATCTGCTACTCCAGCGTCATGAGATACCCTTCAGTGCCTTACCCAAATGCCCATTCTTCATGGATAAACCTAAACAGTGATAGTCACTTCACATTGAACCAAGCAATACCGCTCCCACCCCAACCCCAACACCACCCCACTTTTCATTCTTAACTTTTGGATCTAAAACAGACATTCTCCAACAGGGATCACTGAATAATGAAGACCTCGTTCACTAACTCTGTCTCTGTCCAAAGATGTGTGGGTTAGGTTGATTGGCCATGCTAAAATTGCCCTTTTGTGTCCTGCGTAGGTTAAAGGGATTAGAAGGTAAATATGTAGGGATATGGGGGTAGGGCCTGGGTAGGATTGTGGTCAGTGAAGACTCGATGGGCCAAATAGCCTCTTGCTGCACTATACGGTTTTATGATTCTGTCTCCTTTTATTCACAAGTTCACTGTTTTCATTATACCTCTTCCATATCCTCTTTGAGGTCAGCAAACTCAGTACTGTCAGTGTCGGTGTTCAGCTATACCCCAAAACATGGAGCAATTGACTTATAGAACATAGAACAATACAGCACAGAACAGGCCCTTCGGCCTTCGATGTTGTGTCGACCAAAATAAAAAGCAATGCCCCTCCAAACTAAACCATTCCCTTCTCTTCCATATACTTATCAATTAACCTCTTAAACGCCACCAAACTTGGCGCATCTACAACAGCTGCAGGCAGGGCATTCCACTCCCTAATCACTCTTTGAGTAAAGAACCTACCTCTGATATCCGTCCTATAACTCATACCCCTTAATTTAAAGCTGTGTCCCCTCGTGCTAGCTTTCTCCATCCTAGGAAAAAGGCTATCACTGTCCACCCTATCCAAACCTCTAATCATCTTATATGCTTCAATAAGATCCCCCCTTAGCCGCCTCCTTTCTAACGAAAACAACCTCAAATCCTTCAACCTCTCTTCATAGGACCTGCCCTCCATACCAGGCAACATCCTGGTAAACCTCCTCTGTACCCTCTCCAATGCCTCCACATCTTTCTTATAATGTGGGGACCAGAACTGCACACAATACTCCAAGTGCGGCCGCACTAGAGTTTTGTACAGTTGCAACATGATGCTGCGGCTCCTAAATTCAATCCCCCTACCAATAAAAGCTAAGACTCCATATGCCTTCTTAACAACTTTATCCACTTGACTGCCTACTTTCAGGGATCTATTGACACATACACCAAGATCCTTCTGTTCCTCAACACTATTAAGAGCCCTACCATTAGCCCTATACTCTACACATTTATTGTTCCTGCCAAAGTGCATTACCTCACACTTTTCCACATTAAACTCCATTTGCCACCTCTCGGCCCAGCTCTGCAACTTGTCCAAGTCACTCTGTAAACTAAAACACCCCTCTTCACTATCTACCACACCACCAACTTTAGTATCATCTGCAAATTTACTGATCCATCCCTCAATACCCTCATCCAGATCATTTATAAAAATTACAAACAGCAGGGGCCCCAAAACAGACCCCTGAGGCACACCACTCGTCACCGAACTCCACGATGAATATCTCCCATCAACCACCACCCTCTGTCTTCTATCTGCCAGCCAATTCCTAATCCAATTAGCTAAATCACCCTCTATTCCACACATCTGCATTTTCTGTAGAAGTCTTCCATGGGCCACCTTATCAAACGCCTTACTAAAGTCCATATATACTACATCAACCGCCTTACCCCCATCCACCTCTCTGGTCACTTTCTCAAAAAACTCAATGAGGTTAGTAAGGCATGACCTACCCTTCACGAAACCATGCTGACTATCCCCAATCAATTCATTTCTCTCTAAATAACTATAAATCCTATCCCTAATAATTCTCTCCAATACCTTGCCCACAACAGAAGTAAGACTCACTGGCCTATAATTCCCAGGAAGGTCTCTCTTCCCCTTCTTAAACAATGGGACCACATTCGCTATCCTCCAGTCCTCCGGAACCACACCCGTAACCAACGAGGACCTGAAGATCAGAGCCAGAGGCTCTGCAATCTCCTCTCTTGCCTCCCAGAGAAAAAGTCTTGAAAGTCTCAAGGTAGTCTCATCAATTTCCCATGCTGTATTGGCGATCTGACAGTTTCACTGGCCTATGCTGGACATCTCAAGGGTAGTGAAGCTATTTAACAACAAGTAGTTGAGATTTAACAAAAATCTTTTGATCTTAACTTTGTTCTAAATAATAAGTTTGAACTTAAAATCATTTATAATTTCTGAAGTCTGAGAGATAGGTTCCGCCATGCTGATGTTATAGTTAAGAAAGCCCACCAACGCCTTTACTTTCTCAGGAGGCTAAGGAAATTCAGCATGTCCGGTCCAACTCTCACCAACTTTTACAGATGCAACATAGAAAGCATCCTTTCCGGTTGTATCACAGCTTGGTATGACTCCTGTTCTACCCAAGGCCACAAGAAACTACGAAGAGTTGTGAACCCAGTCATTGCGCATCCATTGATTACGTCTACACTTCCCAATGCCTCGCAAAAGCAGCCAGCATAATCAAGGATCCAATGCAGCGCAAACATTCTCTCTTCCAGCTTCTTCCATCATGAAAAAGATACAAAAGTCTGAGATAACATACCAACCAACTCAAGAACAGCTTCTTCTCTGCTATCAGATTTTTGAATGGACCTACCAAATATTAAGCTGATCACACCCTAGCTATGACCGTAACACTACATTCTGCACCCTCTCCTTTCCTTCTCCCCATGTACTCTATCAATGGTATGCTTTGTATAACATACAAGAAACAATACTTTTTCCATTGTATTCCAATACGTGCAACAGTAATAAATCAAATTAAATCAAATGAATGCTATATAAATATTAGTGACACAGCCAGAGTCTAAACATAACTAGGTTCATTTCATAATCAATATAAACACATTGTCAAATCCTTCCCAGACTGCAGAACGAAAGAGTTTATCTGGCTTGCATTCACCCTCTTCAGACCTGTCTTGCTTTTATATTACAGGATGACCAATGTTGTTATTGTAAATTAACTTTATTAGGGACAGAACTTAGACAAAATTGCAGGTCTGTAGCCTGATTATATCTTACATTTACATGTCCTCTGACTGTAAGGTCAGGTAACTCAATAAAATGTGGAGGGTACTGTATTATATGTAAATACTGGAGTACACTAACACAATCACTCAAATATCATGACGGAAACATAATTCGGTTTATTTTGTAATCAACGTAAACACAATGTCAAATTCTTGCCAGACTGCAGAATGAGAGTTAATCTGGCTCACATTCACCATCTATTGATGTGTCTTACAGGTGGATAAATGCAAAGTCATGCCATCGAAGAAGAAGCCCTTGTGGCTTGAGTTTAAGTGTGCAGACCTCACCTCCACATCCAAGGATACCATTGGGATCATCTTTAAACATGGAGATGACCTGCGGCAGGACATGCTGATCATACAGGTGGTGCTCAGAAATAAGATCTTGGATATTCTTCACATTTGTCATTATGACAGCCTGTAATCCAGCATTCTTTAATGTAATAGTCTGTCTCTCGCTATGGCATTTCAATGCTTTTTACTATATTGTTCATGGATATGCCAAACACTCCTCATCAGTTTTGAATGGTGTTACTGGATGACTATGTAAGGGATGTGGATTAAGATGAATTAAGATATAGTGAGTAACACAGTGCTGCGGAGAGAATTGTTACTGAATGAGTGAGGGAGCTGGATTAACATCTGTGCAGATACAGTCAGTAACACAGGGTGTGGGAGAACAGGGGTTACCCAGTCACAGTGTGAGGGAGGTAGATTAACATCAGTATAGATACAGTCAGTGACACGGGCGCTGGGTGAGAGGGATTATTGAGTGACAGAGCATTGGTTAGAACATTGGTCAGAACATTGAATACAGGAATTGGGACGACTTGAGTTGTAAAAAACATTGGTAAGGCCAGATTTAGAGTACTGTGTACAGTTCTGATCATTCTATTATAAAAAGAATATTATTAAACTAGAAAGAGTGCAGAAAAAATTTACTAGGATGCTACCTGCATTGATGGTTTGAGTTATAAGGAGAGGCTGGATAGACTGAGACATTTTTTCTTTTGAGCATAGAAGGCTGAGGAGTGATTTATAGAGGTTTATAAAATAATGAAGGCATAGATCAGCTAGATAGTCAATATATTTTCTTAAAGGTAGGGGAGTCTAAAACTAGAGGGCATAGGTTTAAGCTGAGAGGGGAGAGATACGAAAGTGTCCAGAAGGGCAATTTTTTCACACAGAGGGTGGAGAGCGTCTGGAAAAAGCATTTTCCAGTCTTTTAAAAAGCATTTAGATAGTTACATGGGAACAATGGATATAGAGGGATATGGGCCAAATGCAGGCAACTGGGATTAATTTACGGGTTTTAAAAAAAGGGCGGTATGGAGAGATTGCGCCAAAGGGCCTGTTTCCATTCTGTAAATCTCTATGACTCTATGTAATGTTCTTTAAAAAGTTACTGAGGCCCAAATTTTCACGGAGATGGAAGGGCTGTGAACCTTAGCCCAGATGGCATTGGAGCCCTGATTCTGTAAGTTCCCCTCCTCAAGCTGTCACCTATCATATATGCTGGGAGTGGGGGGGTATGGGACTGAGATGTATTTCGCATGTCTACTCTTTTTAGAGCAGCAACACATTTGAAAGTGCAGCCTCTTTCATTTGAACCATTTTTATTACCCAGGTTTCTGAAAGTAGGAAATGGGAACAGGAGAGGCCTTTCAGCCTGCTCCACCATTCAATTAGATCATGACTAATCTCCTACCGCAATGCCATTTTCCTGCACTCTCCTTTTTGTACCTCTATATCTCCAATAACTAGAAAATAAATTAATGCTACATGTGGGCCTCACAAAAATTGAGAAAAAGTTTTCTCGTATAACTGGTAAGCTTTTGATTTCTTCCATTGTGAGAGCAAACATAAATCGTTTAACATCTCTGCTATTTCCATATCCCCATTTTTTAATTTTTTCTGTCTCTATGCTAATTTTACTCATCTCTTACTTTTAAATGATTGTAGAAGCTGGTGAAATTTAAATTAATTTCTATTAATTAATACATTTAATTAATTAAAAAAGATCTGGAATTGAAAGCTACTTTCAGCAATGGTGACTGTCGATTTCATAAAACCTATCTGGAAGGAAATCTGCTGTCCTCACCTGGTCTGACCTACATGTGACTCCAGATCTACAGTGATGTGACTGACCCTTAGCTACTTTCAAGAGTACTCAGGGATGAGTAACAAATGTTGGCCTTGCCATTGGCACATCCCATGAAGGAATAAGAAGCCCTCACAATACATTCTGATTCTTCTTGCTGGGTTACTTTCACATTCCTTACAAATTCTTGGTCATCCTTCATCGATAGCTAAAGTCCTGCCAATCCTCAGATTTGCTACTTGTTTTGACAATATTATAAACTTCTTCCTTGAACTAATACTATCTTTAGTTTCTTTTGCTGCCACAATTGGACTACCTTTTCTGTGGAGCTCTTATCCCTGAAAGGGCTGTGTATCCATTGAGAAAGATGAATTATATCTTTAAATGTTTGCCATTGCTTAACTATATGAGAAGGAAGCCCAGTAATCTACAAGGGAAATGAGTGCTTAATCTGTCTGTTATATAAAGCAAAGATGAGTATTAGTGTGTTTTCACACAAGGGGAAATCTCAGTTGGTTAAGAGGTTTAGAGCACAATCTAAGACACAGGACTTCACTGTGTAACCACATCAGTAGGTGAGGGAGGCCATATCTGCCTCATAATCTAACACCAGGAACAGAGCAAAACTTAGACCTGTGGGAGAAGCAAACAAAGTTGGTAATAGATGCAGACATTGTTTCATGATGCTATAGTTACTTCTTTGAACAGTCTTGTTTCATAAATACAACACTTCCATTTATCCACAGATTCTTCTCATTATGGACTCAATCTGGGAGACAGAATCCTTGGATCTTTGTTTGTTGCCATATGGATGCATTGCAACAGGGAACAAAATCGGTAAAAAATCATTCTCTTTACTCTGACCTTGCAGACTGTGTGTCTGTGCTTAGAAAGTGAGTGCGGATTACTGGATGGTTCAGATACTAATTTGCCATCTCTAAGACCAGACTGGGTTCGAATATGACTTGGACCAATGGGCTCACAGTCAGCACTGTCTACTGGCCATCATGATCCTTCGTGAGTTGAGTTCAGCCAGTCTTGATCCAGTCCCAATAAAATCATGAGTTTAGGGAATCAACTGGTAATTACTGATGGTGAATGTGAGAAATATGGCTGGAAATGGAAAGTGTTTGATTTAATCTTCACTATACTAGCACTAGTTAGCAAAATAAAACCTAGAAAGCTATGTAGGGTACCACTGTGAGTTAGATACCAGTCTTCAATCTTGTGTTCAAGTCAAGTCCAGTCACTTATGGGATGGCTAAAGGGTCGAGGTTCAATGGGTTAACTCAGTAATAATCTTTCACAGTGAGTGCTGGATGAAGTGATAAGCTGTTTTATAGATTTCTGGTTAAAAATTGTCCAAGTTCACAAACCCAAATGTTTTGTTGCACTTCTACAGGAATGATTCAGATTGTAAAGGATGCTACAACCATAGCCAAGATCCAACAAAGTACAGTCGGCAACACTGGAGCATTCAAGGATGAAGTATTGAATCATTGGCTGAAAGAAAAGTGCCCGATTGAAGACAAGGTAAAGGACTATTTGCTGGGTACTGGAAAAACTCAGAGGTACGGGGATAACACAGGAGGTATAAGGCTGGGTTAGAAGTATCAGGGCAACTCACACAAGTGCCAGATGTCAGGGATCTTAGATATGTGCAGAGATGCTGAATGAGCTCAAAAATATTCAGTCAGTTCAATGGAACCAACTCACCTTCCTTGGCTTCTCTGTCACCATTTCCGGTGATAGACTTTCTACCAACATGGACCATGATGGTTCCAGAAGGCTGCTCACAATCACTTCGAGCAATTGGGGATGGGCAATAAATACTGGTCAAATCAGCAATGCCCACACTTTGTGAGAAAATTTTAAAAAATATATTCATTACCAACCCACTGCTACCTTGTCTACAGCTTCCTGTAAAGATTCCATCTGTCTCTCCCAGTTTCTCCATCTCAGCTGTTCTGATGATGCAACCTTCCAAAATAGCACTTCTGACATGCCTTCCTTTTTCCTGAGCCGTGATTGATAGAGCTCTCAAATGGGTTAAAAAGAGTTGAGGCCGACATGGATCAGCCATGATCATATTGAATGGCAGGATAGGCGTGAAGGACTCCTGCTTCTATTTCTTGTGTTCTTGTGTCTGACCCACCTCCCAAACCACTGCTCTCACCTCTTCCTCTCCCTCTTTCCCAAAACAATGGCAGGGTTCTCCTTGTCCTTACTTTTCACCCCACCAGCCTCCATATTCAAAGGATTATCCTCTGTTATTTCCACCAACTTTAGTATGATGCCACTCCCAAACACACTTTCTCCTCATTCCTCTTTCAGTATTCCATAGTCACCATTCCCTCTGGCTCACCCTGGTCCACTCCTCAATCATCCCCAGCACCTCATCCCATTCCCACAGCAGCTTCCCATGCAACTACATGAAGTGTACCACCTGCCCCTTTATAGAACATAGAACATTACAGCGCAGAACAGGCCCTTCGGCCTTCGATGTTGCGCCGACCAATTATGAAAAAAGCAATGACCCTCCAAACTAAACCATTCCCTTCTCTTCCATAAACTTATCAACTAACCTCTTAAACGCCACCAAACTTGCGCATCTACAACTGCCGCAGGCAGGGCATTCCACTCCCTAACCACCCTCTGGGTAAAGAACCTACCTCTGATATCCGTCCTATAACTATCACTCCTTATTTTAAAGCTGTGTCCCCTCGTGCTAGCTTTCTCCATCCTAGGAAAAAGGCTATCACTGTCCACCCTATCTAAACCTCTAATCATCTTATATGTTTATAGACGGATGTCAGAGGTAGGTCTTTACACAAAGGGTGGTTCGGGAGTGGAATGCCCTGCCTGCAGCAGTTGTAGATGCGCCAAGCTTGGTGGCGTTTAAGAGGTTAGTTGATAAGTATATGGAAGAGAAGGGAATGGTTTAGTTTGGAGGGGCATTGCTTTTTATATTGGTCGGCGCAACATCGAAGGCCGAAGGGCCTGTTCTGTGCTGTAGTGTTCTATGTTCTATGTTTCGATAAGGTCCCCTCTTAGCCGCCTCCTTTCTAACGAAAACAACCTCAAATCCCTCAGCCTCTCCTCGTAAGACATGCCCTCCATACCAGGCAACATCCTGGTAAACCTCCTCTGTACCCTCTCCAATGCCTCCACATCTTTCTTATCATGTGGGGACCAGAACTGCACACAATACTCCAAGTGCGGCCGCACTAGAGTTTTGTACAGTTGCAACATGACGTTGCGGCTGTGAAATTCAATCCCCCTACCAATAAAAGCTAAGACTCTGTATGACTTCTTAACAACCTTATCGACTTGACTGCCTACTTTCAGGGATCTATGCACAAATACACCAAGATCCTTCTGTTCATCAACACTACTAAGAATCCTACCATTAGCCCTATACTCTACACATTTATTATTCCTGCCATAGTGCATTACCTCACACTTTTCCACATTAAACTCCATTTGCCACCTCTCAGCCCAGCTCTGCAACTTGTCCAAGTCTCTCTGCAAACTATAACACCCCTCTTCACTATCTACCACTCCACCGACTTTAGTGTCATCTGCAAAATTACTAATCCATCCTTCAATACCCTCATCCAGATCATTTATAAAAATTACAAACAGCAGGGGCCCCAAAACAGACCCCTGAGGTACACCACTTGTCACCGAACTCCACGATGAATATCTCCCATCAACCACCACCCTCTGTCTTCTATCTGCTAGCCAATTCCTAATCCAATTAGCTAAATCACCCTCTATCCCATAGATCTGCATTTTCTGCAGAAGCCTTCCATGGGACACCTTATCGAACGCCTTACTAAAGTCCATATATACCACATCAACCGCTTTACCCCCATCCACCTCTTTGGTCACTTTCTCAAAAAACTCAATAAGGTTAGTAAGGCATGACCTACCCTTCACAAAACCAATCTCCTCCCTTCTCACTGTCCATGTCTCCAAACACTCCTTTCAGGTGAAGCAGTGTTTCACTTGCACTTCCTTTAACTTAGTCTCATTCGCCGCTCCCAATATGGTCTATTCTCTACACTGGGGAGACTAAATGCAGACGGCATTAATACTTTGTGGAACATCAGTCTCCAAGCATGATCCCAACCTTTCTGTTGTGTGTCATTTTAACCCACCATCCTGCTCTCATGACAAATGTGTCTATCTTTGGTCTATTGCAACATTCCAGTGAAGCCCAATGCAAACAGGCACCTCATTTTCCAATTAGGCACTTCACAAATTTCTGGACTTAACGTTGAGTTCAACAACTTCAGAGCATGAATTCTGCCCTCTATTTTAGTATTTCTTTTACCAATCCCCTCCCCCCCGACAAAGCCAGTTTATGTCTTGATTTTATGTTTTGCTTTCGGTTTTAAATGACCTGTTCTTTATCTTGTAGCTATGTCCCTTGTTTGAGACTCTGCCACTTGCAAGAGCATCTCACCATCTACCCTGTTAAGCCCCTTCAGGATCTTGTATGCCTGAATAAGGTCACTCCTCACTTTTCTAAATGCCAAAGAATATAGGCCCAGACTATCACAGCATTTCACCACACCATCCAGCAGAGCAGAGGTGGTCAAGTTTGGGGGTCACAATCTGGTGAGCATGGATGAGGTGCTGGGGGTGATTGAGAAGTGGACCAGGGTGTCCCGGAGGAGATGGTACCTATGGAATACCGATTGAATGGAGTGGTGCAGCAGACATTAACACATATAAACTCAGAATTTAGCCTCACAAATCGACCACAACCTAGACTGACAATGAAAGATATCTCCACATGCCTCTACCAAACACATTGACCATTCTATGGTGCAGAAACATTGGGACTACCTGAATCCCCACTTTGTGCCATCTTAATAGCAGGCAAAGGCTGGGATATCCAAGGTCTCTGACACTTGGAGAATTGTTGGAGGTAAGAATTCTGCTGAGTTCCAGTGAAATGAAGAATCTCTGGTCTCGGCCTGAGCACAAATGCTGGAGCTGTAATGAGAGACATGGAAATATTAGTCAACAGATTGCAATGTGCGATAGAAGAGTCTATCCAAACTCAATCTGAGTCATTGTGCCAACATTCTAGTGCACCAAGGTCAGCATTTAGTAGGACTGTGACCGCAGTGGAGACCTTGGTCCAAGGTATTGGACCTACTGTGCTCCAGGGGTTGCATTCATCACAGTAGACATTAGTGGCATCCATCAGTGACTAAGCGGGAGTGGGACAGGATGCTCCAACCTCACTCCAAGTGTCTTGGGGGTCAGCCAAAGATACTCGGGTATCCAGATGGAAGAATACCGACAGTTGGACACCCATCCACCCAGGTGACTCAGAGTGTCCAGCCAATCCCAAATCCTTTCCTGTGACTCCCATCAGCTCCACAGGCCATTGAAGCTGAATCTGCCCCACAGCAGGGCACTCAAAACAACCTAAGGACTTCCAGGTCTCGATCCTCCAGAGGATGCCCGCCAAAGTCATCTCAGACAATGAGGCATTGCAGTAAGCAGGCTGTATCTCCTGAGAAAGATACAGTAAGAAGGCTCCTTCCACCTCAGCTGGGGATGTCAGGGATGTACCAAGATGTAGCAGTAAATTGGGGAAGTGAATGAGTGTTCACTTTCTGCATATCCTATCCACAAATGGAAATAGATTTGGATCCATTCCACTTCCTTGATGTGTATGCCTCTTCACACAATTCCCTCAGCTCTTCTCACTAATGCCCCATCAAGTGCCCCAACTAAACGTTGTATCAAGCCATCTTATGACAGTGCCTGTCCATTCTTTGCTCAATCCTGACATCAGTGAAATGTCAGTGAAAGAAAAGACATTTCTGAGAGCTGCTCCACAAGTTAATGTGTTCTTCAGTCCCAATGGCATAAAATGGAGCTCAGGTAATCCCAATGTTTTTGCACCATAGAATGGTCAGTGTGTTTGGTAGAAGATGAAATGTAGAGGTGTGTGGAGACAGGTAATCTATCATTGTCAGCGTAGATTGTGGTCTATTTGTGATTCTGAGTTTATATGTGTTCACATCTGCCTGCATCACTCTGTTATATCAGCATGAAAATGTCGATAACAGTGCCAATCCTACATTTTCCACATCCCTCCCTTCCCCCAGTCTTGTGTCTGTGTGCACCTTCCCCAGTCTCCACCCCTCCAATCCTTAACTCTCTACCAAGTAACACTTTCCACCCTTCCTGTCTTACTGCTGATCTGGAATGGACAGTCTTGGCTGTGACCCCACCTCAGGTAGTACTCATGTTTCTCACCACCATGGAAAACTCAGGAGGGGGGATCCCGGACCCCGACAAGGCTAATGGCAAAGATGGCACAGTGGTTAGCACTACTATCTCACAGTGGCAGGGACCCGGGTTCAACTCCAATCTTGGGTTACTGGCTGTGTGGAGTTTACATTGTTCTTCCCATGTCTGCATGGGTTTTCTCAGGGTGCTCTGGTTTCTTCCCATAATCCAAAGATATGCGGGTTAGGTGGACCAAAGATATGTAGGTTAGGGGAATTAGCCATGGTAAATGTGTGGGGTTATGCAGATACAACAGGATGGTAAATGTATAGTGTTATGGGGGATAACCCAGAGAGGAGGGACTGTGTAATGTGTCCTTTTGGAGAGTTGGTGCAGACTCGATGGGCCAAATGGCCACCTTTTAGTCTTACTTACAGAACCTGGACAGAGTTAGAACACCGTGAACAGAGCATCATGAAAGGTAGGTGAACGTACCTTGGAGTCATGAGTGAAGTGCAGGTTGCCAAGTGTACATCATTTATATCAATCATGAGTCATAATCACTCATTTGATGCTGGCATGGGTAGTGATCAGGAATGGTGATCCGTGATCCTGGCAAGCAAGCTTCATAATGGGCATTCATAATATTGAAATCCATGCAAATGCCTTTCCTGATATGGTGCGGTTGGACAACTGATCCACCATTCAAGTCAGGGACAGACAATTGTGTCCTGCTCTGCACATGTTCCAGACCCTCACAGCATTATGCCCACTGCTGGCAGGATTGGAAACCCAGCTCATTAAGTGTCTCCCTATCTCTCTGTAGATGATGCCGCACCTACTGAGCTTTTCCAACATATTTTTGTTCAACTTAAAGCTCTCGTAAAGATAACCATTAGGTGGAATAAGTGGCAGTGTAGTAGTGTGCCTGCCAGCATGTAACAGGTGCATACACGTGCCCAGCCTAGCTGACACTGGTAAATGTACATGAACAGCTGTGTTCTCTGCCAGCAGTGTACAAATGTTGAAGCAGACAATACTAGCACTATTTTCTGGCTGAATTGTGTCGGCTGCGTGCTCCTTGTTTGATGTAACTGTATTGAATGTCTTCTCATGTTATTGTGTTCAGTATTTGCAATGTCTGTTCAAAGATGCAAACTGAAAGAATTCTGAATTGACATTGCAGTTCCAGTCAGCTGTGGAAAGGTTTGTTTATTCGTGTGCTGGGTACTGTGTAGCTACCTACATCCTGGGCATTGGAGATAGGCACAATGACAACATTATGATCACAGAATCAGGTAAGTAACCGCTTGATGTCTAATGATTGAAATATATGCTTTTCTGATGGCTCAGAGTGGCTGTAAGACTCCCCAAACCTGGGAAGTGTATTCCATTCTCGATTTGTATTGAATTATCAGAGCAACACTGGAGGAAAAGGAACAAACACAAAAAATGCTGAAAAATCTCAGCAGGTCTGACAGCATCGATGGAGGAAAAATAGAGCCAATGAGAGGAATTTGCCTGTCCTACACGCCAAGGGAATTGTAGTGGGTCTGGGGGGGAATGGGGTATTATGCAAAAGTCCATTGACCCCAGGTGGGATTTTTCGGTTTTGGGGCGAGTGCAGCCAGAAAATCTGCCCAACCGTTTTGACTCTGGATGGCTCTATTTCAGAGCAACTCTGCTGAAGGCTCATCCTGACTCTCAACTTTGGCTTTTTTCTCTCTCCACAGGCCTGCTGAGATTTTTCAACAGTTTCTGTTTTTGTTTCAGTTTCCAGCATCCGCAGTATTTTACTTCTATATTGGAAGAAAAGGGGTTCACAGAAAGATAAAATCATTCAGCAGTAACAGAAACAATACAGGTTGATTGTGGGTTCTTTGAAAAGAGTGAACTATAATTTCAGTCACCCTCTTTCCCCATACGCCTACACGTCTTTTGCTTTTGAAGCATTTATCCAATTTCCTCATCAAAGTGACTAGGAATCCGCTTCCGTCATCTTTTCAGATAGCAGATTTCAAACGATAAAACTAGTTGCTCATCTCCCTCCTGGTTTTTTAAACAATTATCAGGAATTCAAATTTTATCAAAACACAGCATCATTTTGAACAGCTCTATTAAAGCTTCATCTCCTCTAAAGGGGAATGATCTTAGTTTCAGCATCTCCTGAACTAGTAAAAAAAGAAAAATAAATTAGGGTTCTTATTATTAAGCCTTATCTTATGAATAGAATGTCTATATGTGGATGTCTCGTGAATACTGAAGAAGGCTTACCCGATGCACCCCAATGTGATGTGATCTGTCCTCTCACTATCCATGCTCCTGTTAGTGGATGAACTTATACAAAACACCAGTTAGACCTCAGCTGGAGTACTGTGTACAATTCTGGGTGCCACACCATAAAGATGTAAACACATTGGAGAAAGTGCAGAAGAGGTTTACAAGAATGGTTCCAGTGATGACAATTATGAGGATCAATTGGAGCAGTTGGGATTGTTCTCGTTGGAGAAAAGAAGGCTAAGAGGAGATTTGATGGAAATATTCAGAATCATGAGGGGGCCGGACAGAGTAGATAGAGAAAAGCTGTTCCTGCTTGTAAAAGAATCAAAGACAGAAGGACACCAATTTAAAGCAATTTGCAAAAGCAATGAATGTGGGAAATACCTTTTTCACAGTGAGTAGTTAGTGTCTGGAATGCGCTGACTGGAGGCAGGTTCAGTTGAGGCATTTATGTGGGCACTAGATCATTGTTTCTATTCAAATAATGTGCAGGGATATGGGGAAAAGGCAGTGGAAAGGCACTAAGTCACGATACTCGTTTCGAGAGCTGGCGTAGACACAATGGGCTGAATGGCCTCATGCACCGTGACAATTCTGTGATTCATATTACAGCAATTCATAGAATCATAGAATTCCTACAGTGCAGGAGGCCATTCAGCTCATTGAGGCAGCACCAAAAGACCCGATTCCTGTAACTGCACCCTGTTAATCCCCCTGATATTAGGGTTAATTTAGCATGGTCAAATCAGCCAAACCCGCACATCTTTGGAGTGTAGGAAGAAACACTGGAAACAAGGAGCACCTGGAGGAAACCCACACAGACGTGGGGAGAACATGCACACTCTGCACAGTCACTGACCTGTTTAACAAGTAGAAATTACTTCAAAAGCTATAAATTGACTTAGTCTGATAACAATAATATAATGACAGAAATGCTATTCTAAGTGCAACACACCTGAGCTGCTCACCAAGCCATTACCTACCCAATAGTGGGCCACTCCCCCCACACCTATCCTCCCTAAGAGTGGGTCACTGCCTCCACCTTCCCCAAGACTGGGTCACTGTCTCCACCCCCACAAGACAGGGTCACTGCCCTAGGAAGAGAAGAAGTGCTTGTGGCATGACATCACTATTGCATGATGCTATCAGAGTGCAGTAACAATAAAATAGATTTGTGACTTTGTGTTCCAAGGTAGCTGTGCTTGCTCTTTGACAGAACTATCCATTCATCTCATTTCCTTGCTCTTTCCCCTTAATACTACAATTTTTATCTTTTCAAGTGTTTATTCAATTTCCTTTTGAAAATCACAATTGAATCTACTGCTCTGTCAATCCATCCCAGAATATGCAAGTTATAAAAATATTCTCCTCATATTCTGCTGTTCTTTTACCAATTATCTTAATTCAGTCTCATTTGGTTACTGATCTGCATGCCAGTTTGTTTACTCTGAGACTCATTGACAATCATGGGAGAATTGTGAAAAGAACTCTCATGTTGGTACTAATAGAAATAAATGGACAAATTTCTGTTTTATTATTTCTATCAGGAAATCTTTTCCATATTGATTTTGGTCATATCCTTGGGAACTATAAAAGCTTTCTGGGAATCAATAAGGAGAGAGTCCCCTTTGTTCTGACTCCTGACTTTCTCTTTGTGATGGGCACAACTGGCAAGAAGACAAGCCAACACTTCCAAAAGTTTCAGGTACGTGAATTGAATGCTGTCAATACCTGACATTTCACACAGTGACTCCAAATTCCCTCCATTGTAATGTCAGAAGTGGAGATGTTTGCTGATGATTGTACAATGTTCAACACCATTTGCAACTCCTCAGATACTTGAGTCCACGTCCAAATGTAGCAAGACCTGGACAATATCTAGGCTTGGGTTGGCAAGTGGCAAGTAACATTCACACCATAGAAATGTCAGGCAATGACCATTTCCAACAAGAGTATATCTTAATTTCAGCAAGGCATTTGATAAGGTCCCCCATGCAAGACTTATTGAGAAGGTGAGAGGGCATGGGATCCAAGGGGCTTTGGCCTTGTAGATCCAGAACTGGTTTGCCTGCAGAACCCATCAGTCTTGCAGCGGACACAGAGGAATTCATCAGGCGAATGAGGCTGCGTGAGTTCTTCCACAAACCCCAAGAGGCCAATAGCAGACTCAATGAGATAGCTAATGAACCAGAACAGCCGACAAAGGGATCCGCAGTGCAGCAACCGAAGAGGAATGAATCCAATTGGACTCCTCCGGAAGGCCGCTGCCCCCGACTGGACATGTATACCCAAGCCATCAGGAGGTGCGTGAACACCAGATTCATCAACCACACTTACAAGACAGTCCCGAACATCACCCAAGCACAAAGCAAGGCCATCCGTGCTCTTAAGACCAACCGCAACATTGTCATCAAACCAGCAGACAAAGGAGGAGCCACCGTCATACTGAACAGAACAGACTACTGTGAAGAAGTGTACCGACAACTAAACAATGTGAAACACTACAGACAGTTACCAGCGGATTCGACCAAAGAACAAACTCGTCAACTCAACACTCTGATCAAAACCTTTGATCCGGACCTTCAGAACACCCTCCGGACTCTCATTCCACGTACTCCCCGCATTGGAGATCTCTACTGCCTCCCAAAGATACACAAGGCAAACGTACCCGGCTGTCCCATCGTATCAGGCAATGGGACCCTGTGTGAGAACCTCTCCGGCTATATCGAAGGCATCCTGAAACCCATCGTACAAAGAACCCCCAGCTTTTATCTTGACACTATGGACTTCCTACAGAAACTCAACACGCGTGGAGCAGTTAAACCAGGGACACTCCTTGTCACAATGGATGTCTCGGTGCTCTACACCAACATCCCCCACGACGATGGTTATGCTGCAACTGCCTCAGTACTCAATGCCAACAACTGCCAGTTTCCGGATGCAATTTTACAACTCATCCGCTTCATCTTGGACCACAATGTCTTCACCTTCAACAATCAGCTTTTCATCCAGACACATGGAACAGCCGTGGGGACCAAATTTGCACCTCAGTATGCCAACATCTTCATGCACAGGTTCGAACAAGACTTCTTCACTACACGAGATCTTCAACCAAGGCTATATACTAGATACATTGATGACATCTTTTTCCTTTGGACTCATGGTGAACAATCATTGAAACAAGATTGATATCAACAAGTTCCATCCCACCATCAGACTCACCATGGACTATTCTCCAGAATCAGTTGCATTCTTGGACACACGCATCTCCATCAAGGACGGGCACCTCACTGTACCGAAAACCGACAGACAACCTCACAATGCTCCACTTCTCCAGCTTCCACCCTAGACACGTTAAAGAAGCCATTCCCTATGGACAAGCCCTCCGTATACACAGAATTTACTCAGATGAGGAGGATCGTGACAGGCACCTCCAGACGCTGAAGGATGCTCTCATGAGAACAGGATATGGCACTCGACTCATCAATCGACAGTTCCAACGTGCCACAGCGATAAACCGCACTGACCTCCTCAGAAGACGAACACGGGACAAGGTGGACAGATTACCCTTTGTTGTCCAGTACTTCCCCGGAGCGGAGAAGCTACGACATCTTCTCCGGAGTCTTCAACATGTCATTGATGACGATGAACATCTCGCTAGGGCCATCCCCACCCCCCCACTTCTTGTTTTCAGACAACCGCACAACCTCAAACAGATCATTGTTCGCAGCAAACTACCCAACCTTCAGGAAAACAGTGACCACAATACCACACAACCCTGCCACAGCAACCTCTGCAAGACATGCCGGATCATAGACATGGACGACATCATCAAACGTGAGGATACCATTCACCAGGTACACGGTACATACTCTTGCAACTCGGCCAACGTTGTCTACCTAATACATTGCAAGAAAGGATGTCCCAAAGCATGGTACATTGGGGAGACCATGCAGACACTACGACAGCGGATGAATGAGCATCGCTCAACAATCACCAGGCAAAACAGTTCCCTTCCTGTGGGCGAACACTTCAGCAGTCATGGGCATTCGGCCTCCGACCTGAGGGTAAATGTTCTTCAAGGGGGCCTTCGTGACACACGACAGTGCAGAGTTGCTGAGCAGAGACTGATAGCCAAGTTCCGCACACATGAGGACGGTCTTAACAGGGATCTTGGCTTCATGTCACACTATCTGTAACCCCCGTAACTTGCCTGGATGAGCAAAAAACCTCACTTACTGTGTCATCTGGAGAAAATACACAATTCTCTAACCAATGCTCAGGATTCCCTTCACACACATTGTTAGCCACTTTAACACTTGAATAGCAGGTTTGATGTAAGGATTCGCATTCTAATCAGCAATCTGTAACTGTCTGTGTGGATATGAGTGCCTCTGCAGATCAGAACACTGCATTTGCCTGACGAAGGCGCATAGCGTCAAAAGCTCGCGGATTTACTATCAAATAAATTGGTTGGATTTAAAATTAGTTGGATTTAAAATTAGTGTTGTAAAACTTTACTGAGTTTGCCTGCAGAAGGCAGAGAGTAGTTGTGGATGGGTCTTCTTCTGCATGGAGGTCAGTCACCAGTGAAGTGCCCCAGGGATCTGTTCCGGGACCTTTGTTGTTTGTCATTTTCATAAATGACCTGGATGAGGAAGTGGAACATAGAACATGGAAGGATGGGTTACTAAGTTCACCAACGATACGAAGGTTGGTGGTGTTGTGGATAGTCTGGAGGGATGTCTGAAGTTGCAGTGAGACATAGAAAGGCTGCAAGACTGGGCAGAGGAGTGGCAGATGGACTTCAACACGGATAAATGTGTGGTGGTCCATTTTGGCAGGACCAATGGGATGAAAGAGTATAATATCAAGGGTAGGAGTCTTGGCAGTATTGAGCAGAAGGATCTTGGGGTCCGGGTCCATAGGTCTTTTAAATCTGCCCTGCAAGTGGAGCATGTGGTGTACTGGCTTCATTAATAGAGGAATAGAGTTTAGGAGTTGGGAGGTAATGGTGCAACTTTATAAGACCCTTGTCAGACCCCACTTGGAGTATTGTGTGCAGTTCTGGTTGCCTTACTATAGGAAGGATGTAGAAGCTATTGAGAGGGTGCAGAGGAGATTTACAAGGATGTTGCCTGGATTGGGGGGCATGCCTTATGAAGATAGGCTGAGAGAGCTAGGTCTCTTCTCCCTGGAGAGACGTAGGTTGAAAGGCGACCTGATAGAGGTTTATAAGATGTTGAGAGGAATAGATAGGGTGGATTCTCGGAGGCTATTTCCCAGGGCTGAAATGGTGGCTACAAGAGGACACAGGTTTAAGATGCTGGGGGGGTAAGTACAGAGGAGATGTTAGAGGTAAGTTTTTCACTCAGAGGGTGGTGAGTGAATGGAATCGGTTGCCTACAGTGGTGGTAGAGGTGAACTCGCTGGGGTCTTTTAAGAGACTTCTGGATGAGTACATGGGAGTTACAGATAGTTCTATGGCCTGGTAAGTACAGATATGATCGGCACTATTTGTGAGCCGAAGGGTCTGTTTGTGCTGTAGTGTTCTATGTAATCATCATCCCTTGACATTCAATGGTATTACCATTTCTGAATCCCCTGCTATCAACATCCTGGGGGTTACCATTGACCAGAATTTGATCTGGTGTAGCCATATAAATACTGTGGCTACTACTAAGGCTAAGAATCCTGCAGTGAATAACTCACCTGTGACTCCCCACATACTGTCTACCCTGTACAAGGCATGAGGCAGAGTGTGATGCAATATTTTCTATTTGATTGGATGAGTGCAGCTCCAACAACACTTGAGGCTCAACACTATCCAGAAACAAGCAGCCCACTTGATTGGTATCCCTTATAATCATTCACTCCTTCTACCACCAAAACATAGTAGCAACTATGTGTATATCTACAGCACAGATTCCCAAACTAGGGTTCGAGGAACCCAGAGCATCCATGACAAGAAAGGCATATTGAAAAATGTGAAAAATGTTCCAGACACCAGGTTCTTATTGGACAGACATGGAGAGCAGAGTGAAGGGAACAGAAGATCTCAGAAAGGAACACATGCTGGAGCACAATGGTGGTCTGGGGGGATCCACCATCCAGTGTGGCCTCATGAGGATAGGCTGATGAGCGAAAGAAAAGAGTGAGAATGTATGCAGAGGTGTGTGTGTGTGCGCACGCATGTGTGTGAGAGAAAGAGAGGATGTATGTGAGAGAGGGTGTGTGAGAGAGTGTTGTTGTGTGACAGAGGGTTTTGTATTTGTGTATGAGAGAGTTTTTTGTGTGTGTGTGAGAGAGAGTCAGAGAAGTATGCACATGTCTGTGCATGTGCATCTGCGTGTGTGTGCGCATATGTGTTTGTGCGTGCATGTGAGTGTGCGCACTTGTGTGTGTGCGTTGAGTTAGGTGTGTGTGTGTATACCCAATACAGGCAGGCTGAGGTATACCCAATCCTGAAGTGGGTACTACTTCCAGGGGTTAATGTTCAGGGATCAAGGGAAGGCGACTTGACCAGAAGTTAATGTGAGGTGCCATGTCGCTGGCAAATGTAACTGTGCACCTCTTCCTTCCTAATTCCTAATATAGATATAGATAGGAAAGACTTGATTATATTTGTATTCTGTGTTCACACCTATTTTACAGTAAAAAAGAGACATCAACATTATGAGACTGTTTGGGGTTCCCTGATGCTCTGGGAAGGTCTTAAAAAGTCTGATTTACAGGCTGCACCTTCCAAACCCACGACTAGCATCTCAGAGAAGGCAGCTGACACATGGGAACACCACCTCCTGGAAGTTCCTATCTAAGCCAAACACCACCCTGATTTGGAAGTATATAGCTGTTCTGCACTGTTGCTGGGTCAAAATTGTGCAATTCCATTCCTAACAGTGAATGTACCTACACCACATGGACAGTAGCTGTTCAGGAAGGCAGCTCACCACCACTTTCTCGGTAGTAATTAGGGATGGGCAATAAACACTAGCATAGCCAGTGAATGAATTTTAGAAAAATCCTGCTACCTGTTTTCCAATTTATATCACACCCTGTTCACCTAGCACCCGTAGTACTCACTGGTCTACGTTAACACCGGGTCCAGCAACAGGTTAGCTTCAAAATGCCCATTCTTGCGTTCAAGTCCCTTTATGGTCTCTCCCATCCCCACCTCTGCTATTTCTTCCAATTTTACAACCTTATACCCAAACTCTGTTTGTACAGCTCTGGCCTCATTCTTGACCTTATCACCACCATTAGCAGCTGTGCCTTCAGCTATCTGGGCCTCAAGCTCAGGAATGCCTCTCTAAACCTTTTCCCCTCTCTTACCTCTTTTAAGATGCTCCTTGAAACCTAGCACTGTGACTAAGTTTTTGATCACTTAGCCCTATATGTCTCAGCATCAGATGTTTAATTACACTGAAGGTACTAAATAAATGCAAATTGTTGTTGCACACTGTATTCCCAAGTTTGGTAGATGAGGATTTTGACTTTATTGTGCAGCAAGGAACAAATATGTTACTGCTATACTCAGCAAAATCAAAAGTTTTGCAAGAAAGACTATCCCATCTCATAACGACATGGTAGTAACATCCATCAATGAATTTTAAATCCAATGTTCTGTCCACTGATAGATGTTGGTTCTGAGAAAAATAAGAACATTAATTAGGAGCAGCAGTGGGCCATTCAGCCCTTTGAACTTGCTCCTCATTTAGATAAATCATAGGTGATATGATTGTAACCTCAACTCCACATTCCTACCTACCCCAATAACATTTCACCCCTTTATTGAGAATCTATCCTTTAATTTATTCTTGAAATGTGGGCGTCACTGGTTAAGGCAGCATTTACTGCCCATCCCTAGTTATCATAGAATCATAAAATCAACCGTGCAGAAGAAGGCCATTCCCACCCAAGTCCTCGTAATACCACATATTTTCAGTACTAATCCCCCTGACACTAAAGGGTAATTTATCATGACCAATCAACCTAACCTGCATATCTTTGGACTGTAGGAGGAAACTGGAGCATAAGGTGGCAGTCTCTGAACTTGTCCACGAGGAGAATATGCAAACTTCACACAGTCACCCAAGGCTGGAATTGAACCCGTGAGGCAACAGAGCTAATCACTGTGCCACCACGCAGCCACCTTGAACCACTGAAATCCATGTGGTATAGGTACACGCATGGTACTGATGGGGAAGAAGTTTCAGGAATTTGACCCAGTGACAGCAAAGGAACAGTGAAACATTTCCAGGTCAGAATGGTGGGCAGCTTGGAGGGAAGCTTCCAGGTGGTGGTGTTCCAAAGTATCTGCTGCTCTTGTCCTTCAAGAGGGTAGCAGTCATGGGTTTGGAAAGTGCTGTCCAAGAAAGCTTGGTGAATTCCTTCAGTATATCCTCTGGATGATATAACTGGAGTCACTGTGTGTCAGGGGTGTTGGAAGTCAACATTTCTGTAAGGTATACCAATCAAGTAGGCTGCTTTGTTCTGGATGGTGTTGAGCTTCCAGAGCGTTGTTCGAGCTTCATTCATTCAGGTAAGTGGAGCGTATTTCATCACACCCCTGAATGTGCCTTGTAGATGATGGACAGAATTTAGAGAGTCAAAGGTGAGTTAGGGTTAGTTAGGTTAGCAGCAGGTGAATTACTTGCCACAGGTTTCTTAGCCTCTAGCCTGCTGAGGTATACACCTCACCTCTGCCTCCCCACCACCTCCACTGCTGTTTAAAAAGGGAGGGAGACATCAAATGGGAAATTATAGGCCAGTCAGCTGGACTTGGGTCATTGGCAAGATTTTGGAGTCCATTATTAAAGATGAGATAGCGAAGTATTTGGAAGTGCATAAAAAAGGACTGTGTCAACACGGCTTTGAGGCAGGGGGGGCATGTCTGACAATCTTTGGAGTTCTTTGAGGAGGTAACAAGGAAGTTAGATAAAGAAGAACCATTGGATGTGATTTATTTGGATTTCCAAAAGACTTTGACAATGCGCCGCATAGCAGACTGTTAAATAATTTAAGAACCCATAGTGTTAAGGGTAAGATCCTGGCATGGATAGAGGATTGGCTGACTGGGAAGAAGCAGAGACTGGGGATAAAGGAGTCATTTTCAGGATGGCAGCCAGTGACTAGTGGTGTGCCTCAGGGGTCAGTGCTGGGATCACAACTTTTCACAATATACATTAACGATTTGAAGAAAACAACAGTCTTTTCAGTTCCTAAATTTGCAGATGATACAAAAATATATAGAGGCTTAGGTAATATTGAAGAGGTGGGGGGGCTGCAGAAGGACTTGGACAGGTTAGGAGAGTGGGCAAAGAAGGGGCAGATGGAGTACAATGTGGAAAAGTGTTCAGAAGAATGATCCCGGGAATGATGAGCATGTCATATGAGGAATGGTTGAGGACTGTGGGTTTGTACTCATTGGAATTTAGAAGATATGAAGATTGGTGGTGTAGTGGATAGTCTGGAGGGATGTCAGAAGTTCTGGCAAGACATAGATAGGATGCAAGAATGGGCGGAGAAGTGGCAGGTGGACTTCAACGCAGATAAGTGTGTAGTGGTCCATTTTGCAGGAACAACAGGATGGAGTATAATATCAAGGGTAGGAGTCTTAGCAGTGTTGAGAAGCAGAAGGATCATGGGGTCTGGGTCCATAGGACTCTTAAATTGGCCTCGCAGGTGGAGGATGTGGTCAAGAAGGTGTATGGTGTATTGGCCTTCATTAATCAAGGGACTGAGTTTAGGAGTTGGGAGGTAATGCTGCAACTTTATAAGACCCTTGTCAAAACCCCACTTGGAGTACTGTGTGCAGTTCTGGTTGCCTCACTATAGGAAGGATGTGGAAGCTATTGAGAGGGTGCAGAGGATGTTGCCTGGATTGGGAAGCATGCCCTGTGAAGATAAGTTGAGGGAGCTAGGTCTCTTTTCCCTGGAGAGAAAAGAGAGGTGACCTGATAAAGGTTTATAAAATGTTGAGAGGAATAGATAAAACATAGAACATAGAACATTACAGCGCAGAACAGGCCCTTCGGCCTTCGATGTTGCGCCGACCAATTATGAAAAAGCAATGACCCTCCAAACTAAACCATTCCCTTCTCTTCCATAAACTTATCAACTAATCTCTTAAACGCCACCAAACTTAGCGCATCTACAACTGCCGCAGGCAGGGCATTCCATACCCTAACCATCCTCTGGGTAAAGAACATACCTCTGATATCCGTCCTATAACTATCACCCCTTAATTTAAAGCTGTGTCCCCTCGTGCTAGCTTTCTCCATCCTAGGAAAAAGGCTATCACTGTCCACCCTATCTAAACCTATAATCATCTTATATGTTTCGATTAGGTCCCCTCTTAGCCGCCTCCTTTCTAACGAAAACAACCTCAAATCCCTCGGCCTCTCCTCATAAGACCTGCCCTCCATACCAGGCAACATCCTGGTAAACCTCCTCTGTACCTCTCCAATGCCTCCACATCTTTCTTATAATGTGGGGACCAGAACTGCACACAATACTCCAAGTGCGGCCGCACTAGAGTTTTGTACAGTTGCAACATGACGTTGCGCCTCCGAAAATCAATCCCCCTACCAATAAAAGCTAAGACTCCATATGCCTTCTTAACAACCTTATCGACTCGTGACCACAATTCGGTTACGTTCACCTTAGTGATGGACAGGGATAGGCATGAAGCTGGGGGCTGTAGTTATAGCTGGGGGAAGGGTAATTATGAGGCCATCAGGAGAGAACTAGGGTGCGTAGATTGGACTAGGGAACTACAGGGACTGGGAACATCTGGAATGTGGTGCTTATTCAAGGAGCAGCTGCTGAGAGTCCTTGATAAGTATGTCCCTGTCAGGCAGGGAGGAAATGGACGAGTAAGAGAGCCTGGTGTACGAAAAGAGTTGATTTGCTGGTTAAGAAGAAAAAGGAGGCTTATGTCAGGATGAGGCTTGAAGGCTCAGGTAGTGCAATGGATAGCTATAGATTAGCTAGGAAGGAGGAAAAAAGTGAATTGAGGAGAGCTAAGAGGGGACACGAGAAGATGTTGGCTGATAGGATTAAGGAGAATCCTAAAGCTTTCTTTCGATATGTTAAGAATAGAAGATTGGTTGGGGCAAGATTAGGGCCAGTCATAGACAGCAGTGGGAAGTTGTGCGTGGAGCCTGAAGAGATTGGTGAGGCACTGAATAAATATTTCTCTTCGGTATTCACGCAGAGTGCTGGAAATGTAGATGTGGAGAGCACTGAGGTACAGGGTTGCAAATTGGGGAGTATTGTAGTAGATAGGGAGGATGTGGTAGAAATTCTCGAGGGTTTGAAGTTGGATAAGTCCCCTGGGCCGGACGGGATTTACCCTAGGATTATCTGGGAGGCAAGAGAGGAGATTGCAGAGCCTCTGGCTCTGATCTTCAGGTCCTCGTTGGTTACGGGTGTGGTTCCGGAGGACTGGAGGATAGCGAATGTGGTCCCATTGTTAAGAAGGGGAAGAGAGACCTTCCAGGGAATTATAGGCCAGTGAGTCTTACTTCTGTTGTGGGCAAGATATTGGAGAGAATTATTAGGGATAGGATTTATAGTTATTTAGAGAGAAATGAATTGATTGGGGATAGTCAGCATGGTTTCGTGAAGGGTAGGTCATGCCTTACTAACCTCATTGAGTTTTTTTGAGAAAGTGACCAGAGAGGTGGATGGGGGTAAGGCGGTTGATGTAGTATATATGGACTTTAGTAAGGCTTTTGATAAGGTGGCCCATGGAAGACTTCTACAGAAAATGCAGATGTGTGGAATAGAGGGTGAGTTAGCTAATTGGATTAGAAATTGGCTGGCAGATAGAAGACAGAGGGTGGTGGTTGATGGGAGATTTTCATCGTGGAGTTCGGTGACGAGTGGTGTGCCTCAGGGGTCTGTTTTGGGGCCCCTGCTGTTTGTAATTTTTATAAATGATCTGGATGAGGGTATGAGGGATGGATCAGTAAATTTGCAGATGATACTAAAGTTGGTGGTGTGGTAGATAGTGAAGAGGGGTGTTTTAGTTTACAGAGGGACTTAGACAAGTTGCAGAGCTGGGCCGAGAGGTGGCAAATGGAGTTTAATGTGGAAAAGTGTGAGGTAATGCACTTTGGCAGGAACAATAAATGTGTAGAGTATAGGGCTCTTAATAGTGTTGAGGAACAGAAGGATCTTGGTGTATGTGTCAATAGATCCTGAAAGTAGGCAGTCAAGTGGATAAAGTTGTTAAGAAGGCATATGGAGTCTTAGCTTTTATTGGTAGGGGGATTGAATTTAGGAGCCGCAGCATCATGTTGCAGCTGTACAAAACTCTAGTGCGGCCGCACTTGGAGTATTGTGTGCAGTTCTGGTCGCCACATATAAGAAAGATGTGGAGGCATTGGAGAGGGTACAGAGGAGGTTTACTAGGATGTTGCCTGGGATGGAGGGCAGGTCCTATGAAGAGAGGTTGAAGGATTTGAGGTTGTTTTCGTTAGAAAGGAGGCGGCTAAGAGGGGATCTTATTGAAGCAGATAAGATGATTAGAGGTTTAGATAGGGTGGACAGTGATAGCCTTTTTCCTAGTATGGAGAAAGCTAGCACGAGGGGACACAGCTTTAAATTAAGGGGTATGAGTTATAGGACGGATATCAGAGGTAGGTTCTTTACTAAAAGAGTGATTAGGGAGTGGAATGCCCTGCCTGCAGCTGTTGTGGATGCGCCAAGTTTGGTGGCGTTTAAGAGGTTAGTTGATAAGTATATGGATGAGAAGGGAATGGTTTAGTTAGGAGGGGCATGCTTTTTATTTTGGTCGGCACAACATCGAAGGCCGAAGGGCCTGTTCTGTGCTGTATTGTTCTATGTTCTATGTTCTATGACTTGACTGCCTACTTTCAGGGATCTATGCACAAATACACCAAGATCCCTCTGTTCATCAACACTATTAAGAATCCTACCGTTAGCCCTGTACTCTACATATTTATTATTCCTGCCAAAGTGCATTACCTCACACTTTTCCACATTAAACTCCATTTGCCACCTCTCAGCCCAGCTCTGCAACTTGTCCAAGTCTCTCTGCAAACTATAACACCCTCTTCACTATCTACCACTCCACCGACTTTAGTGTCATCTGCAAATTTACTAATCCATCCTTCAATACCCTCATCCAGATCATTTATAAAAATTACAAACAGCAGGGGCCCCAAAACAGACCCTGAGGTACACCACTTGTAACCGAACTCCACGATGAATATCTCCCATCAACCGCCACCCTCTGTCTTCTATCTGCTAGCCAATTCCTAATCCAATTAGCTAAATCACCCTCAATCCCATACATCTGCATTTTCTGCAGAAGCTTCCATGGGCCACCTTATCGAACGCCTTATTAAAGTCCATATATACCACATCAACTGCCTTACCCCCATCCACCTCTTTGGTCACTTTTTCAAAAAAATCAATAAGGTTAGTAAGGCACGACCTACCCTTCACAAAACCATGCTGACTATCCCCAATCAATTCATTTCTCTCTAAATAACTATAAATCCTATCCCTAATAATTCTCTCCAACACTTTGCCCACCACAGAAGTAAGACTCGCTGGCCTATAATTCCCTGGAAGGTCTCTCTTCCCCTTCTTGAACAATGGGACCACATTCGCTATCCTCCAGTCTTCCAGAACTATACCTGTAACCAACGACGACCTGAAGATCAGAGCCAGAGGCTCTGCAATCGCCTCTCTTGCCTCCCAGAGAATCCTAGGGTAAATCACGTCCGGCCCAGGGGACTTATCCAACTTCAAACCCTCGAGAATATCTAGCACATCCTCCCTATCTACTTCGATACTTTCCAGTTTGCCACCCTGTACCTCAGTGTTCTCCATAACTACATTTACATCACCCTGCGTGAATACCGAAGAGAAATATTTATTCAGTACCTCTCCAATCTCTTCCGGCTCCACGCACAACTTCCCACTGCTGTCTATGACTGGCCCTAATCTTGCCCTAACCAATCTTCTATTCTTAACATATCGAAACAAAGCTTTAGGATTCTCCTTAATCCTATCAGCCAACATCTTCTCGTGTCCCCTCTTAGCTCTCCTCAATTCACTTTTTAGCTCCTTCCTGGCTAATCTATAGCTATCCATTGCACTAACTGAGCCTTCAAGCCTCATCCTGACATAAGCCTCCTTTTCCTTCTTAACCAGCAAATCAACTTTTTTCGTACACCAAGGCTCTCTTACTCGACCATTTCCTCCCTGCCTGACAGGGACATACTTATCAAGGACTCGCAGCAGCTGCTCCTTGAATAAGCACCACATTCCAGATGTTCCCAGTCCCTGTAGTTTCCTAGTCCAATCTATGAACCCTAATTCTCTCCTGATGGCCTCATAATTACCCTTCCCCCAGCTATAACTACTGCCCCCAGCTTCATGCCTATCCCTATCCATCACTAAGGTGAACGTAACCGAATTGTGGTCACTATCACCAAAATGTTCACCAACTTCCAAGCCTAACACCTAATAGATAGGGTGAATTCTCGGAGGCTATTTCCCAGAGCTAAATGGTAACTATGAGAGGACCAGGTTTAAAGTGCTGGGCAGCATGTACAGAAGAGGTGTTAGGGGTAAGTTTTTCACTCAGAGGGTGGTGAGTGAGTGGAATCGGCTGCTGTTGGTGGTGGTGGTGGCGAACTCACTGGAGTCTTTTGAAAGACTTCTGGATGAGTACATGAGATTAAATGGGATTGGGAGTTACAGATAGTTCTATGGCCTGGTAGGTATGGGTATGATCGGCACAACTTGTGGGCCAAAGGGCCTGTTTGTGCTGTAGTGTTCTATGTTCTAAGGATGAGGGGGATCTTATTCAAACTTATAGGATACTATGAGGTCTGGATAGAATGGATGTGGAGAAGATGTTTCCACTAGTAGGAAAACTAGAACCAGAGGACACAACCTCAGGCTAAAAGGACGATCCTTTAAAACAAAGATGAGGACAAATTTCTTCAGCCAGAGAGTTGTGAATCTGTGGAACTCTTTGCTGCAGAAGGCTGTGGAGGCCAGGCCATTGAGTGTCAAGGGTTATGGGGAAAAGGCAGGAGAATAGGGATGAGAAAAATATCAGCCATGTTTCAATGGCGGAGCAGACTCAATGGGCCAAGTGGCCTAATTCTGCACCTATGTCTTATGGTCTTAACCCCACAAACTTATCCTGCTAGACATCCTTACATTAATGGCATTTTGGCATGGCCAATCAATCTAACCTGCTCATTTTTGGACTGTGGGAGGAAACCCACACCAATACGGGAGAAAGTGCAAACTCCACACAGTCACCTGAGGAGAGAATTGAACCTGGGTCCCTGGTGCTGTGGACCAGCAGTGATAACACTGTGCCACCATTGTGAAATAATTTATGTTTGTAGGTATCATATAATAATTCATAAGTTCAAATAACTTGTGTGCTAAGAAAGGGTCAAATCTTTAGTTTGGCTTCATGTTAAATAAAAATGCCTGCTTGTCTGTGGGTTTTGCTTTCACTTTCAACTAGACCTGTACCTTCACTAAAAGTTTACAACATAAAACAGTTACAGAGATACGTGATAATCCCTAGGAATCACCGAGTGAATTATCTGTTTAATGTAGCTTTAACAAAAGAGAAAATAACTAACATATTTCATTTCCTCCCACAGGATATCTGTGCCAAGGCTTACCTTGCTCTCCGCCACCACACTAACCTACTGATTATACTCTTCTCCATGATGGTAATGACAGGAATGCCACAACTAACCAGCAAAGAAGATATTGAATATATTCGTGAGACACTGACTGTCGGCAAGAATGAAGAA
Source organism: Sphyrna mokarran (assembly GCA_024679065.1). Classification (NCBI taxonomy): domain Eukaryota; kingdom Metazoa; phylum Chordata; class Chondrichthyes; order Carcharhiniformes; family Carcharhinidae; genus Sphyrna; species Sphyrna mokarran. The sequence continues at coordinate 48,841,280 of JAGIQG010000021.1, read as the reverse complement.
GAGGCCAAGAAGCACTTTCTGGACCAGATCGAGATCTGCCGGGATAAGGGATGGACTGTCCAATTCAACTGGTTTCTCCACCTTGTGCTCGGGATAAAACAGGGGGTTGAGAAACACTCTGCATAGCTATCAAAATGGAGGGAGAAGGATTCATGCAGTTTATTTTCTCAAACTAAAACTGGTGCATAGCTCTCTCCCAAATTTAGCCTAATCCCAGTGCAGGTTGTTTGGTCAGGTTTGGCCAGAACCTAGTTTTTCAATGTTGAGCCTCAAGCAAGCTTGAAATCCTTTACTGCATTGCAAAAAAAAACCAGTAACAGCGCTGGCCCATAATGTAGCTCAAAGATAATGAAAAGCTGAGTCGATTGCTGCTCTCAGCAACAGGCAAATGTCAAGTCTGCCCTCTACCCAAGGGAACTGTTCAATTGCCTCTAGTGATTTTGACACAAACTAGCTTGGAATTTTACTGTATGTGGAAGGTATAATAAAGAACTGTCAAAGACTGCAGGCTGTTATTGTTAGCTCAGATGCTCAATTCTCCAGTGATTTCCACAAAGAATCAGGAATTTCATTGACTCAAATGGCTCAAAATTAGCTTCCAATTCTCACCAATAGATGTACTTTTAAAATGCTTGCTGCTCTCCAACACCTCTTCCTCATTAAATCTGCTATTACCATGGAAACTCTATTGCACTGAATGGCAACTGCTGCGGCAATTGCCCAACTACTCTAAGGAACTTTTATATTTGGTGTGCTGGGCACAGTTTTCTTGCAGTCACTGGCTACCTGTTTTTATTGAGCCTGTGTGGCCTGGGTGAATAACCTGCCAGTTTAATTTTGGAGGTGTTGCTGGTGCCCAAGTCACATATTGGCATTTTGCATCCACATTAAACCTGATACAATGGCCGATGGAGAGATTTCCCCAGGCTGCCATTCAGCTCTTTAAACATGAGACTGTTTGGCCCATTGATGCATGATCCCCTCAGACTCAAAACTTGCACTGCTCACTGTCCAGCTATCTGTTTAACAATTCCTAACACTTAGCTTGGTTACCTCATCTGGTAGATCACTCCATACTCCTGTCACACAATCCATTCTCTAGAATTGCATCTCCTGCCCAACTGTCTTAATGCCGATAGAGGTTTGCATAGACACAAGTTTCCCAAAAGAATATAAACAAAGCTCCCAAAGTGACATGGGAGGATGAGAAAAGTTCAGCTGATTATTTTTAACCATTGTAAATTTGTTCAGAAGAATATGAACAATATTTTGAAGGTATTAAAGAAAGGGAAGGTACTTCATGCATATGATTTGATAGAACTATTTTATATTATGAAGAGATAAAGGAATTGTTGTAAACTATGAACAGGACAATGTAGAACTTGAAGAGGACATTGATAAGTTGGTGGAGTGGGCAGATGTGTGGCAGAGGAGTTTCACTGTGAAAAAGTGATGCATGTTGGTAGGAAAACATGGAGAAAAGGGACAAAATTCTTAGTGGTTCAGGAGCAGAGGAACCTTGGTGTATATATGCATGGATCATTGAAGGTGGTAGGAGAGATGGAGAGAGCAGTTAATAAAGCAGATAATATTCTGGGCTTTATTAATGGGATTTGGAATACAAGAGCAAGAAGATTATGCTGAACATATATAACACCTTTAAGACCTTAGTGGGAATATTGTGTTACAGTTCTGAGTGTCACACTTTATCAGAAGGATATGAACGCATTGGAGAGAGTGCATAAGAGGTTTACAGTGTTGGTTCCAGGAATGAGAAACTTCAGTTATGAGGAGAAATTGTGGACTGTTTGCCTTAGAGAAGAAGGCTAAGAGTAGATTGATTGTTCAAAAGCATCAAGAGATGGACAAAGTAGACATAGAAACTGTTTCTGCTTCTGAAAGGATGAAGAATGAGAAGGCACAGATTTAGTGATTTGCAAAAGAAGCAAATGTGATGCGAGAAAAAGCTTTCCAGACAGCGAGTTGTTGGGGTCTGGAATGCACTGTCCATAAGCAGAGTGGAGGCAGCTTCAATTGAGGCATTCAAAAAGACATTAGATGATTATTTGAGCAAAAGCAATGTGCAAGGGTATGGGGAAAAGGCAGGGGAATGGCACTAAGTCATAATGCTCATTTGGAGAGCTGTTGACGACATGATGTGCCAATTGGCCTCCTTCTGTGTTGAAAGTGGAACTGAACCCACTATCAGATCAGCCATGATCTTACTGAATGGTGAAAGAGGCTCGAGGGGCTAGATGGTCTACTCTTGCTCCTATTTCTTATATTCTAAACACTGCTGTGATTCCTAGATAAAACTCAGCTGTGTTGCCACTCCCTCTAGGCCACTGTTGGGAATCACTGAGCAGAAAGATCACAGGGTTATTTTTCATCTGCTCCACCGAGGTACAGATAACTGCCACATGTTATATTCTTATATTCTAAACACTGCTGTGATTCCTAGATAAAACTCAGCTGTGTTGCCACTCCCTCTAGGCCACTGTTGGGAATCACTGAGCAGAAAGATCACAGGGTTATTTTTCATCTGCTCCACCGAGGTACAGATAACTGCCACATGTTTCATCGCAAATGTACTTTAAAATTTTAAACACAGTGGAAAATTCCATGAATAATTTAGAGCCTTGTTTATTTTATCAAAGGCAGCAGGATAACTGGTTTGATCCTGTCATAGAACCTCATTCTGGAACGATATTCAGTTTTTTCTAGTGAGAGTCGTTAAGAAATCAAATACAAATACTGTTGTCTGAATCTAAAATAAAAGCATTTTATTGAATCAAACTGCCAAACAATATGTTGGATTTCTTTGCACCATTAAAAGACGATGTAAACAGTGAAACTATTACATTGAATTGTTATATACAATCAGCTGGAGGGCTTTCTCATTTCCTTGCGAGGCTGTGTGGAAAAGATCGCAGGTTGGGTTTTATTAATGTCTGCTCTTATAGCAGGAGATCATCCTTTGGGAACGCATTACAGGACATCAGAGCTAGTTCCTGACTGATTCACTCACCCTTTCTGGTGTCAATTCCTGGTTTGTGGAAAGAAAGCCTCACCTGCCCCCAAGTGAATGAAAAAGACGTTGAGGCACTATTTCAAACAATTCCCTCTGATGTTCTGGCCAATATAAATCACTCAATCAACATCACTAAAAAAAAATGATCTGCTTCTTGTAGTTCTTCATTGGGCCGAAGGGCCTGTTTCCCGTGCTATGTTGTTCTTTGTAATACACAAATTGTGCACAGATGGGCTGCCACCTTTCTGACATTGCAACTACACTTCACAAAATATTTCATTGGCTGTAAAACTCTTTGGGACATAAAACATAGAACAAAGAAAACTACAGCACAAACAGCCCACAAGTTGCACTGATCATATCCCTACCTATCAGGCCTATCTATAGCTCCCAATCCCATTAAATCCCATGTACTCATCCAGAAGTCTTTTAAAAGACCTCAACAAGTTCGCCTCTACCACCACTGACAGCAGCTGATTCCACTCACCCATCACTCTCTGAATGGGAAATTTACCCCTGACATCTTCTCTATACCTGCTCCCCAGCACTTAAAACCTGTGTCCTCTCATAGCGACCATTTCAGTCCTGGGAAAAAGCCTGAGAATTTACCTGATCTATACCTCAACATCTTACAAACGTCTATCAGGTTGCCTCTTATCCTTTGTCTCTCCAGGGAGAGAAGACGGAGCTCTCTCAACCTATCCTCATACGGCATGCCATCCAATCCAGGCAACATTCTTGTAAATCTCCTCTGCACCCTTTCAATAGCTTCCACATCTTTCTTGTAGTGAGGCGACCAGAACTGCGCACAATACTCCAAGTGGGGTCTGAGTAGGGTCTTATAAAGCTGCAGCACTATCTCCCGACTCCTAAACTCAATCCCTCGATTGATGAAGGCCAATACATCATACACCTTCTTGATGATATCCTCCACCTTTGAGGCCAATTTAAGAGTCCTATGGACCCAGACCCCAAAGTCTTTCTGATCCTCTACACTGCTAAAAGTCTTACCCTTTATATTATTCCCCTTTATCCCACTGGACCTGCCAAAATGGACCACTACACATTTATCAGGTTGAAGTCTATCTGCTACTTCTCTGCCCAGTTTTGCATCCTGTCTATGTCACGCTGCAACTTCTGACATCGCTTAAGACTATCCACATCACCACCAACCTTTGTGTCATCAGCAAACTTAGCAACCCATCCCTCCACTTCTTCATCCAGGTCATTTATGAAAATCAACAGCAAGGGTCCCAGAACAGATTCCTGGGGCACTCCACTGGTAACCAACCTCCATGCAGAAAGACCCATCTACAACCACACTCTGCCTTCTGAAGGCAAGCCAGTTCTGGATTCACAAGCCAACAGCCCCCTGGATCCCATGCCCTCTCACTTTCTCAAGAAGTCTTGCGTGGGGGACCTTATTGAACCATATCCACCGTTCTTCCTTCATCAATGTGTTTAGTCACATTTTCAAAGAACTCAACCAGGCTCGTAAAGCACAACCTGCCCTTGACAAAGCCGTGCTGACTACTTTTGATCATACTAAACTTCTCTAAATGTTCATAAATCCTGTCCCTCAGGATCCTCTCCATCAACTTACCAACCTATCAGGTTAGACTCACCGGTCAATAATTTCCTGGGCTGTTACCTTTCTTGAATGTAGGAACCACATCTACAATCCTCCAGTCTTCCGGAACTTCTCCCATCTCCACCTTTTGACACATCTGTTGAGGCATCCTACAAATTTTTTTTTTGTAAAGATCTATGGCAAGAACACAGGATCAGGGTAATTTGTATTCATGTTGAGCAGCCACGCAAATCGAATGTCTTTTACTCTGATACGTCATCTCTTCAGAAAACAAATCCATCTCTATCTGACTCACTCCGCAGTATTTCAGGTCCTTATTTCTGGGTGTCACCATACCCAAAATTGTGCTCTAGTTGTAACTTGACAGTATCGAGTTCTGCCTGTGGATCATGTCTTTGAGATCACTGATAGCGGTCTGGTGTGACATCAGTTACATGAGAATAGAACTTCAGTCCTGTTAAAGTTGAGGCGAGCGGATGGCAGAGAAGGAAGACAGACAAAACTAGGAATGAAATCCAGTTCCATTCTCTTCCATCACAACTAACAACCAGCAAATTCCCATTGGGATGGAGAGTGATTCAGATTCTTGCTTTACCTTTCCTGCTTACATTCCAGAAGAATTTTCTGGACATTTCAGGGAATACTCTATTCTCACTGTGCTTTTATTGCAGTCAGTAATAGGCAGGGGTAGCATGTCGAGAGTATAAATTACGTGAAGATTAATTTTTGCAATGGATTCCGGAGAGATTGGCTACTTTCCAGTAATTGGTTAAATATTTTCTGCGAGGAGTTTAAAAAAAGTTCTTGCTAACATACTTCACGATATATATCAATATTATAAATTTAAGTATAGGAATTAAGAGGTTTGCAGAGGATGCAAAAAATTGGCCATGTGGTTGATAGTGAGGAAGAAAGTTTTCAAAGGAGGATGTCAGAGGAAGATATCAATGACTGGTCAGGTCAGTAGAAAAGCTGCAAATACAATTCAATCCAGAGAAGTATCATGGACCGAGGAGGATAAGCTTTGAGAAGACACAGGCTGGTACAATGATTGGATACCCAACAGGTGAAACCTAATGTTGAGAAGTAGAAAATTTGACATTTGGTAGGAAGGCAAAGCAGAGACAAAATGTAAACTAAAAAGTACAATTCTAAAGGACAGTGTATTTGCAGAAGGACTTAGGCATATATGTGCATAACTTGTTGAAGGTGACAGGATACGTTAATAAAACAGTTAATAAGGCATATGAAATCCTAAATTTTGTAAATAAAGGCAAACGTTAAACAGCAGGGAAGCACTGATTAATCTTTATAATTAAGGACCTCATACGCTCCGGACATCCTCTGTTCCAACTTCTTCCATTGGGAAAGAGATACAAAAGTCTGAGGATTTGGACCAACCGACTGAAGAACAGCTTCTTCTTTGCTGCCATCAGACTTCTGAATGGACCTACCTTGCAATAAGTTGATCTTTCTCTATACCCTGTCTATGACTATATTTTGCACTCTCTCCTTTCCTTCTCTATGAATGGTATGCTGTCTGTATAGTGCACAAGAAACAATACTTTTCGCAATATACCAATAAATGTGACAATAATAAGTCAAAACCAAATTAAAGTATAAAACACTGATTTGGCCTCAACTGGAATATTATGTCCAATTTAGACTCCAATTTTAGGAAGGTTGTGAATGAATGGAGAGAGGGCAGAACACATTTAAGAGTATGGTTGCAGGGATGAATGATTCAGTTGTGTGGATGGATTGGAGAAACTGTGACTGTGATGCTCAGAGAAGAGGTTTGAGAGGAGATGTGATGCATACAGGTGTTGAAAATCATGATGAGGGATATGGACAGAGTAAATAGTAAGAGACTGTCCCCATTGGCAGTAGAGAGGCCAGCTTAATTTAAGCTGGATAACAAGGAAACTGAGGGTGAATGACCAAAAAAGAGTGGGGGAAAAATATTTCAGGCAACAAGTATTTAGCCTTATGCAGTGCATTGCAGTTTCTGTAATGGAGAAATATTCAAGGGTGCCTTTTAAAGGGGCTGTTAATGATTACCTGAAGAGAAACGATTTATACGTGTTGGGGCAGCGAGCCAGCACGGCGGTGAAGGGCCGAAAGGCCTCTTGCTCTCCCTGAAGAACTACAACTCCCGCCATGCCCCAGCCCGCACATGCGCACGGACCTTCAGCCGGTCTACCAAAACAAAAGGGTTTATTTTATTCAGAATTGCGTGGAAAAACCTCACCTCATTCACCTGCTCGCTTTACACCGGCGGCCCGCGTCAGATTTAACCGGCCAAACGCGGGCTTCGGCGCGTCTCCATGGCAACGGATCGTCCGGATCGACCGCCGGCGTCAACTCAACCTGGCTTCAGACTGGAGCGTGTCTGGAGGAGGGGGGTGGTGAGGAGGAGAAGAGAGATAGAACCCCACATAGAGCAGGGTCCCTCACCGTAAACCAGGGAGTGCTCGAAGGCGGGAGCGGGAACGGTGTGAGGGGCGGAGGGGAGAGAGGAAACGGAAGTCTGGCCCCCCCGGGGCCACGGGGTGCCCCGGAAGTGCTGGTGTTGCTAAGGGCAATGATAGCAACGGGCGAGGTGAGGGAGATGTTTTCTACACCGACAGACTCTGTACAGCCTCAGTGAGGCACAAGCCGTTCGATTTATTATCGTCACATGAATTTAACATACAGTGAAGAGCATTGTTCGTTGGGCGCGCTGTACAGACAGAGCATACCGTTCATAGAGAAGGACGGGGCGTCACAGTCATAGCCAGGGTGTAGAGAAAGATCAACTCAATGCAAGGCAAGTCCATTTTTTAAGTCTGATGGCAAACGGAAGAAGCTGTCCCTGACTCGGTTGGTACGTGACCTCAGACTTTTGTATCTTCTTCCCGAAGGGAGAACAAAACAGCACGGGAAACAGGCCCTTCGGCCCGACGAGCCCGCGCCGCCATCCTGAAAGAAGGCGGAAGACAGAATGTCTGGGGTGCGTGGGGTGCTTAATTACGCTGGCTGCTTTGCCGAGGCAGTGGGAAGTGTAGGCAGGGTCAGTGGATGAGAGACTAGTTTGATTGGGTTTCGTTCATGACTCTTTGCAGTTTATTGCAGTCTTGGAAGCGCAAGAACCATACCAAGCTGAGATACAACTGGAATGAATGATTTTTTTGGTGCATCTGTAAAAGTTAGTGAGAGTCATAATAGACATGCCAAATTTCCTTGGCCTCCTGAGAAAGTAGAGGCTTTTTTTTAAACTATAGCTTCAGCATGAAGGGACCAAGACAGGTTGTTGATGATCAGGGCTCCTAAAAACCTGAAGCTCTCGATCTGTTGATCTAGACAGGGGCATGTCCTCCACTATGCTTCCTGAAGTTGGTGATTATCTCTGTAATTTTGTTGACATTGAGGGTGAGATTATTATTGTTATACCAATTCACCAGATTCTCTCTTTTCTATTCCATCTCATTGCTGTTTGAAATCCGACCCCTGTGGTGGTGTCATCAGCAAACTAGAAAATCGAGTAAGAGAGGAATTGGCCATACAATCAGGTATAGTAGGGGCTGAGGACACAGCCTTGTAGGGCACTAGTGTTGAGGATGATTATGGAGATGTTATTGTTGCCTATCCATACTGATTGCAGTTTGTGGGTTAGGAAGCCTAGGATCCACTTGCGGAAGAAGGAGCCAAGTCCTAGGCAATGGAGTTTGGAGATGAGTTTTGTAGGAATAATGATGTTGAAGGCTAAGTTGTAATCAATAAATAGGTTTCTGAGATAGTGTTGTAGTGGAGAATTTCTTATTTTCTGAACTGTGATATTAAAACTTAACAAAGTTTGTTTTGAAAAAAACAATTACCCTTTATTATCACAAAACTGCATGCAGCATATGGCAGAGTCTTGGAGACAGAGAGCAGTCCCTACAAACTGCTGATTCTGTCCCAAGACTGCCCCAGCTACCAGAATCAGTTCCATAGTTACACCTTTTTCTTATGTGTACATGTTCAATTAGTAATACAAGCAGTAATACATTATCAATTGTATTAGGATTCGGTGACCTCGAAGCCCACTTTGTCTCATCAATAATACTATTATCTTGTACCTTGAGGGGACAAGAAGGTTCTGTGATCTCTTGCACTTCCTCCTTATGTAAGGCGAATAGCATTAAAGGAGGAGGAGAGAGCAACAGATGCTCATCATGTCGCAAATTCATTGCTGGCCCTTAACCACTCTTTTCACCCTTCAAAGAATAGATAGTCAATTGAAAATTGCACTTTGGCACCTCCTTCAGTAAGGGAGAAGTTATTTGAAGACCGAGATTCTTTCACCAATGAGTCTATAGTTTGAAGACAATGGAAGGGATTTTCCACTTTTTTTTTCTGGGAGATTCCCGTGGGAACACCAAAACACCTTTTACACTAGCAGCATTTCCCCATTTGATTGTCCTTGTTATCCCACCAATGGTAATAAATACTCTGATTTTAAAGGTCAGGATCCCTATTTGCATACATTTAAATTAGTTATCAGGTAGTGATTGCCTAATAGCTTAATAGTTCGTCCAAGTTACATTGTCCGTTCATACTGATGTGAATCACAACAGGGCCCCCACAACGTGTATCTGGGGAGCAGGACCAAGCAGAAGTCCACAGCTGAGCACAACCTCCAGGGAGAACTCCCTGGGATCAAAGGTGAACTAGCTAGATGGATACAGGACTGGCTTGGCCATAGAGGTCATGATATAGAGATGCTGGCATTGGATTGGGGTAAACACAATAAAAAGTCTCACAGCACCAGGTTGCAACTTTAACTTGGTGCTGTGAGACTCTGGCATTGACCCCTGTCTGAATAGTGCCAGGGGAGTGATCTGCAGGAGTTGGGGAGGGGGGGATGTGGTATGAGTGGTTGGGGGTTTCTCTGGGGAGGACTCCATATTGATTTAATGAGCTCTGCATTCCAAAGGTCCATCTTAAATAAGAAATTTGTCATAAACAGCAATAAATTTTCTTTGGATGGCTGTTGCACAGTAAATGAGTGTATCATCTGATTTTGGAGACTTATTTTTGAATGCATACATTGACAAAAGAAGTTTGCAAAATACCCACACCACTGGAAAGACCTCCATCTTTCCAGGGAGAACAATCCTAGTTTACTCAATCTCACCTCATAGCTAATACCCTCCATAACAGGCAACATCCTGGTAAACCTTTTCTGCACTCTCTCCGAAGCCTCCACGTCCTTCTGATAGTGTGGCAGAACTGGACACAGTATTCCAAATGTGGCCTAACCAACATTATGTATAACTGCAACATCATATGCCAACTTTATAGTCTGTGGTGGACTTTCATGGAAATGTGGTAGGGTGAGGTGGGACTTTGTCATTTTGTATTGGTGAGGGTGGGGACGTGGGTAGAGATTCCATGGGGGTAATGTTTTTCTTTAAAAACAATATGCCAACTTTTTCAAACCCTAACTTCCTGTGGGGATACGTTCAAACATCAACTTTCAAGCACAGTTTCAGCTCTTCAGCCACACCAAGCACTCAGGGGCGCACCTTTCCTCCAACAGCCCTTGGGTGCCTTCTTGGATCTTTCAGCCTTCTCTTCAGTTTGAGAAACCCTCTTTAATTACCAAATGTGGATGACATCAACAATCTCTGTGGTTTCAATCTTGTCTCCTAATATTCCATTTCAGTGGATTCCTGAGTACGTATCCAAGCACCAAATTACAAGCACAATTTCAGAATTTGGGCTGAACACTACTGCTCCAAACTTTTGCCCCAGTGGTGTCAGTATTTTGCAATCTCTTTTTGTCAACGTATGCATTCAAAATAAGTCTCCAAAATCAGATGATACACTCATTTACTGTGCAACAGCCATCCAAAGAAAATTTATTGCTGTTTATGACAAATTTCTTATTTAAGGTGGACCTTTGGAATGCAAAGCTCATTAGATCAACATGCTGCTTTTAAGTGGAAACTTAATAGAGCAGCCATCAATTATCTCTATCTGTTACCATCCCATCATAAACCTCCCTGCTAACTAGGATGTGTCAAATCAATAACTACATTTTGCTGCATTTAATGAAGTCTGTGGTTAATGTGTTGATTATCCTTTCTCTCTCTGTCGATATACATGTACGTATATATATTTCAATATAAAGTGTCTCAATGTTATTCATTTTTCTCAGATGTCATCTCATTTTGAAATTGATTTAACAGCAATAACTGTTCGAGTGAGGCTCAATGCTTGTGAATGTACTGAACCAACTGCATTGGTTTTCTCCTGTCTTTCTAAATTTATATATGGAGAAATGGTCAAGCTGTACTGTACTAGTTCTAGGGGTGTGTTGAGTTATCGGTTAAAAATAGAAAACCTCTAATAAAAGTATATTTCAATAATGAAATGTGACACAGCTAGCAGCCACACTATATTGCATTCCTTTTTACAACTCAATGGGCAGGATTTTAGGGCCTTACTCGTCCCGAAATTGTAAAATCCTGTTCGAGGTCAACGGACCATCCCTTTGTCTGCCCCTCATCAGCTGCAATACCCGTAGTGGGCAACAGGGTTAAATACTGGCCATTGTTTGTAAGAACTATTGCATGTGTTCGTAGACAATTATTTGATATTAAGTCCAGTAAGGCCTTGCATTTTGTAACGGCAGTATACCAAAGTAACCCAATGTTTGCCAAGTAGTTTCTGTTTACAATGATTACGATTGTACCTTACTTAGTCCTTTTCCTTTCAGTCTTCTCCTATGAAGAGGAAAGTAGTGGAACCCACATAATCTAATGCGATATAAAACTTAAATTCCAGCTCTGAGATGCCTGTGTGTGAACCTGTGTATAAATAGGAATGCTGATTGTGTTTATCACAGCCTGGATTGGAAAATGATCAGAGATGGTAAGTGAGTAGCTGTTCCTATGTCAATTATTCCATTGGGTTGAAACAAAGGTAACACTGTGATTGTCCCTTAGTATAAATGCCTGGATTATTACTTGGAAATGGTTTTGTACTCCTTTAAGATTCAGAGAAAAAGGTTCTTTGGGTGTATACAAAAAGGTCAGGAAGAGTAAGACCTACATGCAGAGTAATGGCCCAGGTCAGGTACAGTACAGCTGAAATACAGAGCAGTGGCCAGATAAGGTACAGCACAAGTTATATACAGAGTATCAGCCAGGTCAGGCATAGCATGGGTTATATACAGAGTATCAGCTAGGTCAGGTTATATACAGAATAGTGGTTAAGTCAGGTAAACTACAAGTTATATACACAGTAAATGTCTGGGCAGGTATATTACGTGTCCTCTATTCAGAGTTATAGCCAGATCAGTTATAGCATAGCTTATATACAGAATAATAGTCAGGTCAGGTGTGGCATGGGTTATATACAGAATAATGGCCAGTCAGGTATAGCATAGTTTATTTCGCGAGTAAAGCTCATGTTACGCTATCATTTTAGCATTCTAGGCAAGAATATTAATTAGATACAGAACAAATTTATCTTTATATTGTTTGATCAAACTATGTAGGGGCAATTTCACATTGTTCCTGGAGTAAAGGAGTTTTGCGTAAGAACCCAAGTAAATGCCGTGAAGCTCATAATGATATGATAAGTAGTAATATAACCAGCAGCTACGTTTTTGTACTGGACTGACCCACAAAAGGTATACTTCAAAAATGGTGGATGGAACCCAATTCTGAAATCCATATCTTCCCCATTCCTGTCTTCAGCAATTTTGATTGGGTTGTGAAATGGGTGTTATGGGGAGGGGAGGGGGGGTGGGGGGTTACATTCATGTCTAGGGCTGTGAGAATGTCTCAGCAAATAGAGGTAGGCCTTTAACCTGACCGCCTTGGCATCTGCCAACATCTATGTCTGTGGCGAGAGATCAAGGCGTTGACTCTTGACTGTTCCACTCTGATGGTAGCAAAGACAGCAATAACTTTCAGCTGATGTTCTGATGTTGCCAGCTTCATTGTGGAATGGGACAATTTTCATGAATTCAGGGTATTTTTGACAGCTATAATCTTCACACCAGTTTAAAAATATAAATGATGGAGGATCTCTGATTTGGAAACCGGATATGAGTTTGAAAGATGTTACCATTGTCACATGTCATGAAATGCTTCGTGATAATTTGCATATATTATGTGAAAATCATGATGGAGCTTTGCTTTGTAAAGCTGTGTCCATTAAATTGAATAGTATTGTGAAAGTTGAACAGTAATCATAGGCATTAGAGTATGTTAAAAGTTCATTTTTATACAAGTTTATTTATTTATTAGTGACAATAGGCTTATATTAACATTGCAATGAAGTTACTGTGAAATTCCCCAAGCCACCACATTCTGGTGCCTGTTTGGGTCAATGCACCTAATCAGATGTCTTTTACACTGTGGGAGGAGACCAGAGCACCTGAAGGAAACCCATGCAGACACAACGAGACCGTGCAAACTCCACACAGTGATTCAAGCTTGGAATTGAACCCAGGTCCTTGACGCTGTGAGGCAACAGTGCTAACTATTGTACCACCGTGCTATTTACCGGATAAATGCATTGCACGATAGTGAAATTCAGATTTACCTGTGCAAATTGTTCACTTGCGTCCATGTTTTCCTTTAATTTCAGCTCAGTCATCTTTTTAGCCATGTCAAAGCTTTATATGCTATCAGCCAGATTTTCGCCCTTATCTACCTGCAAACTCCTTATGTTGTCTTCACAACATATTTTAATTTTCGATTTTAATTTAATTCATATCTACTACAAAAATACAGAAATTCAGTCACTTTCACTGCATTTCAACAGTGAGCTAAATAGTGAGGTATAATTTTTGTGCAGCTAAAACAAATCTCGCATAGCGGCTAATGGATTTTTTGATCACCTATCCTTGCCTGCATTGCTTTATTAAAGGTGCATAAATAAGAGTGAACATCATTAATTTCATCGTTATTTTGGGTCAATTATGGCCCCATGTTTTTCGGCAAGTGTCAAGTTAGATCCTTGAGGTTGTCCTTTTGTAGTGAGGAGCTGCAGTTAATTAGCAAAGCTACAAGGGCGAACTGATGTACAGAGTAGAAGTGTCCCTGGTTTAACAAAAAATGCTCTTTTGAGTTTGGGGTTAAGGCAGATGGTTGGGACAGAGTAGAAGCATATAGGATCATAAGAAATAGGAACAGGAGTTACTCATGGCTTTTTGGCCAATTATAGTTTGGCAGCTATGCATTGCTCAGAAATGCCACTGGGGAAGAGGTTTCAACTGTTGGCATTCCACCGACCAAGGGACCAGAATTGGCAAGACACCTCGGTTTCCTATGAGCGATGGTTCAATGAGGCACTGGGTGTCTCGGAATAACAAGGGCCCTACCAAATTCTGATTGGTTGTGTCTCTTGGTCTTCCCATATGATGAGTCCCCACCAGCCACTGGGTTAATACCAAATGGTATTGACCTGAGGCCTTTAAGTGGACATTAATTGCTCACTCAAGGTATCAATTGATGGTAACACGGGAAGGCTGTCCTCAGTCATGGCAGAGGCAGGGAGATGATGGCAACTTCCTGCCTGGTTATATGCCTCCTGCCAACAAACCTGCATCAGGGGAGGGCATTAAATTCCACCCTCTGTGCTTTTTGGCCCTTGTTATGTCTCAGGCCAGAAACTCCAATTTTATGAAGACAGCCTAGACCCTAAGTTTTTACATTTGAATTTGGCTTTAGCGTTAGCAGAAGGTGTTTCACTCCACGGATGATTCCAGTGAATTGTTTTATCAAACAATATTTATTTAAGAATATGGAATATAATTTTAAAAAAGTATAACATTTACCAATTATAAGAAAACAACCACATTATTATAAAGATTTTTACAGCTAACTATACTGTTCCAAATCAAACAACACCCACGAACATACACTCCTTTCTAGCTTGGCACAAAAAGTACAGTATGTTCTCTGCTTTACCTTGATCATAGAATCCCTATAGTGCAGAAGGAGGCCATTTGGCCCATTGAGTCTGCACTGACACAATCCCACCCAGGCCTTATTTTCATAACCCCACATACTTATCCTGCTAATCCCCCTGGCACTAAGGGTCAATTTAGCAAGGCCAGTCAACCTAATCTACACATCTTTGGAATGTGGGAGAAAACTGAAGCACCAGGAGGCATGCAGACACAGGAGAACATGCAAACTCTGCACAGGTAGTTACCCAAAACCAGAATTGAACCTGGTTCTTTGTGCTGTGTGGCAGCAGCGCTAACTACTGTGCCACCCCATCGATACAATATATCACAGGTAACTATCTGTGTGGAGTTTGCACGGTCTTCATGTGTCTGCGTGGGTTTCCTCCCACAGTCCAATCATGTTCGGTGACGAGTGGTGTGCCTCAGGGGTCTGTTTTGGGCCCCTGCTGTTTGTAATTTTTATAAATGATCTGGATGAGGGTATTGAGGGATGGATCAGTAAATTTGCAGATGATACTAAAGTTGGTGGTGTGGTAGATAGTGAAGAGGGGTGTTTTAGTTTACAGAGTGACTTGGACAAGTTGCAGAGCTGGGCCGAGAGGTGGCAAATGGAGTTTAATGTGGAAAAGTGTGAGGTAATGCACTTTGGCAGGAACAATAAATGTGTAGAGTATAGGGCTAATGGTAGGGCTCTTAATAGTGTTGAGGAACAGAAGGATCTTGGTGTATGTGTCAATAGATCCCTGAAAGTAGGCAGTCAAGTGGATAAAGTTGTTAAGAAGGCTTATGGAGTCTTAGCTTTTATTGGTAGGGGGATTGAATTTAGGAGCCGCAGCATCATGTTGCAACTGTACAAAACTCTAGTGCGGCCGCACTTGGAGTATTGTGTGCAGTTCTGGTCCCCACATTATAAGAAAGATGTGGAGGCATTGGAGAGGGTACAGAGGAGGTTTACCAGGATGTTGCCTGGTATGGAGGGCAGGTCCTATGAAGAGAGGTTGAAGGATTTGAGGTTGTTTTCGTTAGAAAGGAGGCGGCTAAGAGGGGATCTTATTGAAGCATATAAGATGATTAGAGGTTTAGATAGGGTGGACAGTGATAGCCTTTTTCCTAGGATGGAGAAAGCTAGCACGAGGGGACACAGCTTTAAATTAAGGGGTATGAGTTATAGGACGGATATCAGAGGTAGGTTCTTTACTCAAAGAGTGATTAGGGAGTGGAATGCCCTGCCTGCAGCTGTTGTAGATGCGCCAAGTTTGGTGGCGTTTAAGAGGTTAATTGATAAGTATATGGAAGAGAAGGGAATGGTTTAGTTTGGAGGGGCATTGCTTTTTATTTTGGTCGGCACAACATCGAAGGCCGAAGGGCCTGTTCTGTGCTGTATTGTTCTATGTTCTATGTTCTATTATATTGGTCGGCGCAACATCGAAGGCCGAAGGGCCTGTTCTGTGCTGTTATGTTCTATGTTCTATGTGCAAATTAGATTGATTGGTCATGCTAAATTTACCCCCAGTGTCAGGAGCGCTGGCTAGTATAACTGCATAGGGTTGTGGGGATCGAACCTGGGTGAAATCGTGGTAGGTATAGAGCATAGAACATTACAGCGCAGAACAGGCCCTTCGGCCTTCGATGTTGCGCCGACCAATTAGGAAGAAGCAATGACCCTCTAACCTAAACCATTCCCTTTTCGTCCATAAACTTATCTACTGACCTCTTAAATGCCACCAAACTTGGCACATCTACAACTGCAGCAGACAGGGCATTCCATACCCTTACCACCCTCTGGGTAAAGAACCTACCTCTGACATCCGTCCTATAACTACCACCCCTTAATTTAAAGCTACGTCCCCTCGTGCTAGCTTTCTCCATCCTAGGAAAAAGGCTATCACTGTCCACCCTATCTAAACCTCTAATCATCTTATATGTTTCAATAAGGTCTCCTCTTAGCCGCCTTCTTTCTAACGAAAACAACCTCAAATCCCTCAGCCTCTCTTCATAAGACCTGCCCCCATACCAGGCAACATCCTGGTAAACCTCCTCTGTACCCTCTCCAATGCCTCCACATCTTTCTTATAATGTGGGGACCAGAACTGCACACAATACTCCAAGTGCGGCCGCACTAGAGTTTTGTACAGTTGCAACATGACGTTGCGGCTCCGAAATTCAATCCCCCTACCAATAAAAGCTAAGACTCCATATGTATAGACTTGATGGGCTGAATGGCCTTCTTCTGCACAATATGGATTCTGGGATTCTATCTTCATGAGTAAGAAGGGCAGAAAATATTCCAAAACATGATATGGCTATGGATATAAATAACCTGGGAATACTCAATGGAGCAGTGTGGTTTAATCTAGAATTTAACATGAGCGCCTATTGTATTTTTTAAGCATTAATTTAAAATGACATTTTACTTACCTTCAATAAATAATTTTGAACATGTTTAACTTGTAAATGAGCAATTGTTTGTGTTTCAGGGATCAAAACAAAAGAGAGGTTTTCGAGGTGAGTAACGTGTACATCCCCTTGTTCAATTAAATTGCTGATAGTAATTTAAAGAGAAAGAAATGCCTTCCAAAGGCTGTTGAAGTTTTATAAAACATGTAACAACATCTGTGAAGTTTTTTTAAAAAAGTGAAGCATTGCCATATTGGATCCCTTTGCTTCCTGATCATTCTGGTCATATCACAGTATGAACTGAAATGATTACACTGATTACTGTTACGACATTGATGTTGAACTATTGTGGAAATGAATTTAGAACCTGTCTTGGAAGACGAGCTACTGGGGACATTGCATTATGCAAAAGAGAAAATGGGCACATTAAGTCTTCCATTACGGAAAATATTCAGCAACAATCCAAGTACAATGTCTTTTCATCTGTAACATAGGAGACAAGTGGATAGTTGTGAGAAATGAGCGGTTTTCCACCATGCTCACCACTCATTGCTATCTGCTGATTTGAATGGAAATAGTAGACTGTCACGATTGCAGGTATCTTGCATACTCTCCTTGGGTCTAGGGACTGGCTGTTCCATACTTTGGCCTGAGGAGTAAAAGTGTTCCGTGTTTATATGCAGTCTTCTTTATAGAGGATGTGGATTCTTTATGTAGCATTACCATGGTACTGTGAGGAATCTGTTAGAGAAGTGGTGCGACAGATGTTAACTATGCAACTAAATCTGACCCACATGCTGTGTTTCCAGAGCTCTGATGTTAGAGCTACTTAGCTGAAACGCTGCAGATACTGCCTCCTATTATTCTCTGAATAGTCTGTAATAACCGAAACGCACCCATTAGTCCCATATCCCTTTGAGTGAACATTCAATCCCCATTTAGTACCTGCCCCAGTGTGAACCTTTTGGATATCCCAGTGCAATTGGATATGTACTTGAAGAAGAAAATTTGCAGTATAGTATAGAAAGAACAGGGGAGTGGCATGAATTGGACATCTCTCTCATAGAATTGACAAAGGTACGATACGTCAAAAAGTCTCCGTACATGCTGCATCATTTCACACCTTAATTGCTGGGTGTGGGGTGTGAGAGTGCAACATTCTGTAATATTACTGTCTATCTTCTGTTTCAGAATCGATTGATAACGTTCTGGATGACCTCCTTGGGGAGGATGGTAGGTTATGATGCAGCAGTTTAATTGCAGCATGTCGAGAATCATCTGTGTCTCAGAGACCTCCTTAAGTTATTCTGATTATTTTAATTGGAAAATTCCACGCTGAAAGACTAAAGCACAGATTGCAGGACCACGCTAAGTTTAAAAAGAGTAGCAGCAAAGACAAATCAAATAGTAATGTAAAATTGATGTTAGCTTTTTGTATGCCACTAGTTTGCCACTTTCATTAACCTGTCTATGCCTTAAATGAACACAGGAGTACTACTAGAGTTTAATACTGTTAAAACTATGCAATGAAGACCCATTCTGAAGAAGAATTTACTGCCCTTGTCCTTTAAGGTGGCATTACATTAACTAAGTTTCTCTCTCTCTGAATTTTTCCAGCCATTTGTTTTTATTTCTGATCTCCAGCATTGCAATATTTTATTTTTATTTTAGTGAGAATATTAACATCATTAAACTTGAAGCAAGAAAGTTTGAGTTGGAATGAAGGTTAGCTACGATATATTTGTGACACTGCCAGCATCTGATTTTGATTGTATTTATTTTCACTGTGTGCTAATACATGTGACAAGTATTGTTTCTTGTGTGCTATACAGACAAAGCATACCATTCATAGAAAAGGAGAGTGTGTTGAATATAGTATCGAGAAAGAGCAACTTGATCCAACATAGGTCCATTCAAAAGTCTGCTGGAGCAGAAAAGAAGCTGTCCTTGAGTTAGTTGGTATGTCTCCTCAGACTTTTGTACCTTTTCCCGATGGAAGGAGGTGGAAGAGAGTATGTCCTGGATGCATGGGGTCCTTAATTAGGCTGGTTGTTTTTCCAAGGCAGCAGGAAGTGTAGACAGAGTCAGTGGATGGGAGGCTATTTGCATGATGAATTGGGCTTCATTCATGGCCCTTTGTAGTTTCTTGCAGTCTTGGACAGAGCAGAAGTCATACCAAGCTGTGATACAATCAGAAAGAATGTTTTATATGATGCATCTGTAAAAGTTGGTGAGAGATGTAACGACATGTCACATTTCCTTAGTCTCCTGAAAAGTAGAGGCATTGTGGGCTTTCTGAACTGCAATATTAGCTGGAGGGACTAGAACAAGTTGTTGATGATCTGAATTCCTAAAAACATGAAGCTCTTGACCTTTTGTACTTCATCCTCGTTGATGTAGAGAGGAGCATGTTCTCCACTATGCTTCCTGAAGCTGATGATTATCTCTTTTGTTGATATTAAGGGAGAGATTATTATCATACCAGTTCACCAGATTCTCTACCTCTTTCCTATACTCCGTCTCATTATTGTTTGAAGTGTTGGTGAGTTTTCTTGACTATATATTGCATAAAGCACCAGGACAGGTTGTTGGTGATCTGGGCACCTGAAGTGCTCAACCATTTTACCAATAGGGTTTAAAATATAAAACTGCGTCTTTCATATTGAGCAGTAATGACTTAATTTATCTTACCACTGCATTGTCTAAAACTCCTACAATGAATGGAGAAAGGCGATTTAATATAGTTTAAAGAGAAAAATAAAGTACCTGTGCTGAATCTGTGGCTTTAGGAACTATAGGTGTGCTAAAAATTTTATTTCTGCCACTTTCCTTTTACAGATGGATCTCCCGATAAACCTGTTTTACCAACTGCACATTCAGGAAGCAGCCTCAGGAGATCAGCCCCTACATCATCCAGAACCAACAAGAAGTACATAAATTTGCAGACTAATACTGACTGTAGCACCAATAAGCATGCTGCGTAGATATTTGTAGTATTCACTCAGATTTAATTAGTGGAATTTGAAAGTTTAATTTCAGCTTTCAACATGCAATGGAGTGCATTCAAAGTATCACTCAAACAGAAACAGTGTGTCAAATGTAATTTTTAGTTTCTGTTCAATAAAAATGTAGATTGTGTTCTAATATAGGTCAGAAACCCAACGTGTTTTATGAAGTTCGCCTAGACTATATGTTTTGCACTTTAAATTTTGGGCGGGTAAGCGTCATTGTTTCACTCCAGGTATGATTCAAATGACTACTAGTGAGCATTTATCGAACAAGGTTTATTTAATAATACATTTAACATAGAACAAGACAATTAGCAATAACATTTACCAATTATAAAAAAAGAGATACTGTGTAAACTTTTAACAGGTCAAAGTATTTTTCCAATCAAAGAAATATTCTTACAAACATACACCTCTCTGGATTTAAATGCAGAAAAACAAGTAAGTTCATGTGATGCTGCATCTTGAAGCTTTCTAGCCCTTTGTTTGGATGTTGAGTTGAAAACTTTGAGGTCATCCAACGCTGGTACTTTCAGCACATTTCAAGAGACAGAGGCGCTCCTTGCCTCTAGTTACTAGGTAGCCAGCCGCCAAGAGCTAAATTTTCAATACCAGGGAGAGAGACAAAAACACTGCATCAGCCTGGAGTCCAAACACCTTCTAACTAGCTGGCAGCCAAAACTGGAAGTGAATCCTTGGATTTATCTGTGAAAGTGAACCACCAGACCTTGTCCTGTCAATCAGCCCTCTCCTAACAATTCAATAGGGTTGTAGAACTCCAGGATATTTCATTAGACCCAGATTAAAATAAACAAGATGTCTATTATATTATTACAGCAGACAGCAAGGCAATGATACAAGAAAAAAGGTCTGGTTAAAAAAAAATTGCAGAGAAACATGATGCCATTTCTTAAAGGCACAATGGCGTCACAATTGTAACTAAATGCACTGGAGTTCGCCCGGTTTGTTAGAGTTATTGCAGCGGGTGCCCTAATATATGGAGATTAATGTTGCAGGTGCTTTGATCTTTAGATATTAGTGCTGTAGCATTGTGCTAATTTATCAAGATTAATGCAATGAGTGTTTCTTCTCTTTAGGTCATTGCGAGATGATGACTTTTTCAATAAATTGGCACAGGATGTCAACAAGGACATTGAGGTCTGTGTATTTTTTTTGTTTTACACATCTGCTGTATATTCCAAACCTAATAGAATGGTCTAATGAGCATAAACAAAGCCATGTTCAGTGCTAAGGCACTCCAGAAGATCCAGTGTTCTATTCCAGAATTGCTGTGTGTATCTGATCCCTGTTGTGGGGTGAATTTTATGTAATATCTGTTGCACCAGATCTCCTGGCTAGTGAGGAGAAGTAAAATCACCCAAAATTCTAGTTGCTAATCATTTCCAGTTACTTCGTTGGAAAGTGGATGTATGTGGATTGGCCAAGTTAATTAAGTTGATTGAAAAAGAAAAGAATAAAATAGAAAGCCAGAAATACAAAAGCATATGGTAAGAACTTTAACAAATACATAAACAGATGCACATTGGTCCTTTAGAGGCTGAGACAGGAGAAATTATTATGAGCGAATGAGGAAATGGCATAGACATTGAATAAATATCGAAGATATAAATTATGTACTAAAAATAAAGGGGCAACCAAGGGGCTACTAAACTTCAGGCACTTAAGATAATTAATATGACCACAGAGGAAGCATTAGTGAACATTAAGAGACAAAAGTTTGAAAATCCCTTGGACCTGGTGGGCTGAATCCCAGAGTTTCAAAAAATAACTTTGGAAATAATGGATGGAGTGGCTTTGATTACCATAAATTCCCAGGAGTTTAGAATTCTGCCAATGGGTTGGAACTTATCAAATGTAACATTACTGTTCAAGAAATATTGAGAGGATACTGGGAGCAACAGGCTGGCTAAGCTTGCAATGATTGGGAAGTGCTGGAATTTATCATTAAGAGAGGGTGAACAATGATCTTTGAAAATCATGTCTGACAATTTAATTCAAGCTTTTTGAGGATATTAATAGGTAAAGGGGAACCAGTAACTATAGTAGTCACCTGGATTTCAAAAGGCATTTGATGTATTATATCTACCTGGTCCCCATTACCCACTTTGCTTGCTACAGCTTGGAAGAACTCTAGCAGATTCGTCAAACACTATTTACCCTTCGTAAAACTGCTAATTCTGATGGATTGCGTTTTGACTTTCCAAATGTCCTGGTAATACCTCTTTAATAATGGATTCTAACAATTCTCCAATATCAGATGTTAATCTAACTGGTCTATAATTCCTTTCTCTCCACCTCCCTCCTTTTTGAATAAGGGTGTTTTATTAATACTTTTTCAATCCACTGGAATCCTTCCTGCTTCCAGGAAATTTTGGAACACTATAACCAATGGATTCACTATCTCCGCAGCCGCTTCCTTTAGGACCCTAGGATCCAGGCCAATGGATCTGAGGACTTGCCTGCCTTCAATCCCAATAGTTTATTCAATACTTTTTCCCTCTTGATGATGATTATTCTAAGTTCCTTCCTTTATATTACCTGTGCATTGCTTGTTACTATTGGGATGGTACTAGTGTCCTCCACTGTTAAACTGAGACAAAACACACCATTTCTGTCTTCCCCATTATTAACTCTCAAGTCTCATCTCTAAGGGTCCAACATTCATTTAGCTACTTTCTCCCCTTTCATATACTGATAGAAGTTTTTGCTATCATTTTTATATTTTGTGCAACTTTTCTTTCATTGCTTACCTTTCCTCTTTTATTACTTTTTTAGTAGCCCTTTATTGATCTTTATAAGTTTTGCATTCTTCCAGCCTGCCACTTGCATTTGCGGTATGCTATGCCTTAGTTTTTACCTTTGTTATCTTCAACTTCCTTTCTTTTATTAATTTGTTATTTAAACTTTTTTCTTCTTAAATATCTGACACTGATCATCAATTGTCCTACCTTATAGTCTTCCAGCCCAGTCCACTATGACCAAGTCTTTCCTCATGCCTATGTAATTAACCTTTGTTTAGCTCCAGAATGCTACTGTGTGACTCCAATTTCTCACCCTCAAAATGAATTTGAAATTATAGCATGTTATGACCATTCTTCCCTAGAGGATCCTTAAATACAAGATCATTAATTAATCTCTCCTTATCTGACAATTTCAAATCAGGATAGCCTGCTCCCTATTTGGTTCTACAATATATTGCTCCCAAAAACAGTCTCAAATACATTCAATGAATTTTCTCTCGAGGCTAGCCTTGCCAACTTGATGACCCAGTCTATGGACATATTGAAACCATTTGTGATTATTGCATATCTTTCTTAAAAGTTCCAAATATTTCCACATGTATAATTTGCCTCACTGCAGGAATTACTGTTTGGGGATCTGTGGATTTCTTCCACCAGGGACTTTTTTCCGTGTTATTTCTATTTCTACCCAGACTAATTCTACATCTTGATCTAGTGTTTATATAATTTCTCACTATAGCACTGATCCCTTCCTTCAGTTGCAAAGCTAATCACCTTCTTTCTGTCTATCCTTCCAAAATATTCAATTCCCAAACCAGGTTTCTGTGTGAACATGTCTCAGTAATCACCACTAAACCATATCCACTTGTTTCTATTTGTACTGTTAATTTTATTCTGAATGTTTTATGCATCAGATACAAAGCCTTTAAGTTTGTTCAATTATCAAATTTTGATATTCTTGCATGATTCCTTGGTGTAATTTGATGTTTACGTGATCTGCCCTTTCCTTTTATTTTCTGGTGGCCATCAGCCTCATCATTATCCTCTTATCTCCTCCTTTAACTTTGATTTTTTCATTGTCTATACAGTTCTACCTTCCTCCCACTATTTAATTTAATGCCCTATCTACAGCTCTAGTTATGCGATTTGCCAGGAGTCTGGCCCTTATATGATTCAGATGGAGTCTGTCCTAGTGTAACAGCTCCTTCTTTTCCCAGTACCAGTGCCAATGTCACCAGAATTTGAACCCATTTCTGTCACACCTATCTCTGAGCTACACATTTACCTCTTTAATCTTATTCCCCATGTGCCAATTAGCTTGGGCTCAGATAGTGATCTAGAAATTATTACCTTTTTTAGTTCTGCTTTTTAATTTGGGCCTTCGCTGCTTATAATCAACTGAACCTCCATCCTTGTTATATCTATATTGACGGTATCTTTGCGAACCACAACTTTTCCCTTTCATTCCAAGTTCTTCTTCAGCTCATATTCTGCACCCTGGCATCAGAAAGGCGACATAGCCTTTAGGACTCTCTATCCTGGCCACAGAGAACAGTGTCTATTCCCCTAACTGTATTATCCCTAATTATAATTACATTTCTGTCTTCATACACACGCATATGCATGCGCTTGTGCGCACACATACAAACAACTTGAGCAGCTCTCTGTACCATTGCGCTATGGTCAATTTGTACAGCTTCCTACAGTTCCCCACTCACGTCCACGCAGAGCAAGAATCTCAGAACTATTGGACAAGGACAAGGATTGAGGTTCCTGCAACCTTACCTCCTGGATCCTTCTGAAGCACATCTGTTTTATCTTCCAACCCTCTATCTAATCCCTTTAATAGAAATGTTGATGTTTTACACATTGGGAGCAAAAAAGCTGAACTCCCAATTATGGTGATAGGCTGATGTTAAATTTCAGGAAGCAGTGCTCAGCATGCTTTACCAAACTGTTTTGCAGCACAGATGAATTTAAGGGGGCTTTACTGTTTTCTTTTGTGCAGGAGTCAGAGATTTCGGATGCTGATCCTCAGGCTTTGTTAGTAACAATGAAGGTAAGAAAGTTTGATAAGTTGTTCCAGTCTTTGCATTGTACTGTTGTACAGAACCTATTGAACAACGGTGAGCAAGGAGTGATTACGAACCTGTAGCATAACTCTTTGGGTTCAGATCAAGCTCACCTACCTCAGCTGAACCCCAAGATTATTCCCTGTTGTTGCCAATTTGGGTAGTGCTCTGAAGGAGAGTTCTAGGGGGTCAAAATGTTCATTCCATTTCCTCTCTCCACAGATACTATTAAACCTGTTGAGATTTTCCAGCATTTGTTGTTTTTGTTTCAGATCCCAGTCTCCGCAGTATTTTGCTTTTATATGGATAGCACTGTGTTTGGTTTTGTATCTGACTGTCCAGTTTGAGGAATAAACAAACTCAGTGAATTAAAAGCAGCATACACTGGATATGCAAAGCAATGCCAGTGGTATCTGAAAATAGGAGTGAGATGACAACTATGCACAGAGGGGTTTTGTTTCTTCCTCATCCCTCACCAACCAGTCTCCCAAACTACTTCCTGCACAAACTCCACCTCATCCAAGCCAATACCACAAATGTGATTCTGTGCTCTTTCACTAATTGAATCTTGCTCAACCCGCATTGTTGCTTTTGTTGATTTTCACTAGCTTTCTGCCCCAAAGGATTCTTGAGTTTAAAATTCTCCAGTGTAGTCTATTTCCCCTCTCTCTCTCTGTCTCTATACAAACTTTACCCCTGTGTTCCAGCTCCAAACCTTGGCTGTTCTATGTCAAGGGCTGGATTTGTTGAGGGAAATTCCTCCACTTGGTAGAACCTGCCTCAATAAAAAGGGCCCTATTGCATGCAATCTCGAGGGATGTGGGTAGAGGCATATGCACATCAGGCCTGCTGACCTAGAAGCAGATCAGTAGTAGAAACGAACGCTGAAGATGAAGAGAGCAGATCAAGTCTCATGTCCAAAGTAGAGGGCTGCCCCGGACATTGTTCTTGTTGTGAGGGAGGAAACTGCTGGAATGTTGCAAGTTCATGGGAGGAGATGTCCCTCGAGGTTGGTGAGTAAGAACTGTAATTGTTGGCTATTTTGTTAGTTAATCCATTGTGGGCCTTCCATGGAAAACTATGTATTTGGTGATGCGTCTTGAACGTGAACATTGTCGGAACCACACAAGAATGTGGTTGAATGCAGGCCTTGAGAAGCAACAGTTTGTCTGATGTAGTTCTACACAATTTTGTATGGAAATCAGCATGATGCGCTTGGGTATTCCATAATGACAGCACAGGACAGAATGTTGTGTCTTGAGTGAAACTTGCATGCGTGGCAGCTTCGATTTGATTGAAGCATTTCTATGTTGGTGAGGTCATGGGCTGACAAGCGAACCTCATTGAGTTGCAGCAATGAATGTTGTAGATGTTGCACACTAATGTCAGTTTGCATTGGTGTGACTGTGGAAGGAACTAGATGATTTGTCAAGCGTGTGTGAGCTTTTTCCTGCACAGTGTAACATCATTAGATTTCTGGCTCAGATATGAGTACATCTAAAGGTCTTGAATTTCAACTTTCACTGCACATGCGCACTCTTTTCCTTGCCCTTCACACCATTTCCTTCTCCAATGATAAAGATCTTCTTCAGCCTTGGGCCTCTCAATGTGACTGCCCTTCTGCCGTGCCCTAGTGTTGACACCATTTGAGTACCAGGAATATATCTCCCGAGCTAATATGGCATCTGAGTTGCACCTTTAAAAGGTGAGTAACTTGCTCAATAATGGTCCTCATCTAGAAATGACTGTTGTAGGAATGCTGCATATCCACCTATGACTACATTGAGGAGATAAGCACCACCCCCATTATGGGTACCCTTTGTCTCTTAGAGGTTAACCACAAACCTGGGATCTGGGTTGGATTGTGGCATATGCAAATGTTTCTGAATAAATGAGACATGACAGCAGCCAGAAAATGTGCATATATGGTCAAACAGATCTGCATGTTGATGGAATGAAACAATTTTCAATTCACTGCATTGTGCTCTTATAAAGGCACAGTCTACCGCTCTTGAGCTTGGAGAAGCTGACTATAGAGGTGGAGCTGTTGCCTTCTGTGTCTATGGTGTAATAAGTGTGGTGCAGTTGATGTATTCTCTCATCCAAACAAGAAGTGAATCGGTGTCAGAGGAGATGTACTGATGGGCAGCTCATTGAGTGATGCCACAGAAGTATTTGGGAGATCCCTGGAAAGAGCCAGTCACACAGAAGTTGTGGGCTATGATAATCTTGTGTGCAACAGGCAGGGAGGGCATGGTTGATGTTGCGAGATTTTGCTCCACAATGGCATAGATGTCTAACCATTTTTCTTGAAATTCAGAGTCTTCATCTATAATGTGTCTCAGTCATGTGGAGGAAACGTCTCCAGAGATGGTACGCCCTTTTCCTCTCTGCTGCTCTTTATGGTGGATCTGTCAACTCCTAGCTCTTCCACATCTTCCTTCATAGCCCATCTTCTGTCTCATATGTGGCAAAGTGCCATCATGCCCAATGTTTTTAACTTTCTTCACTGCACTGTTTTCACCAGTGAGCCAGGTAGTCTCTTGGCTGCAAAAGCAAGAAATAATCTGAGGGGCTATACAAATCTGTCTTCCTGCCATTGCAATTCCCCACTCCTCCTCCCTTTGTGGTCAGCTATTGACCTTTGTCTCTGAAATAATATGCTTTTGTGTTTAAAATGTTACATTGAAGAGTCTAGACAATGCCTTCATAAGCATTTACACTGCCAGAATAAATTGTGACTCCCACTCTGGTTTTTGATTTCATTCAGTTCACTTCAATGTCTTGGGCAGAAAACAAAAAACTTGTGAAAATTAGAAGGCTGCATTCTCTAGGTAAAGATATAGCTGGCTCTGGATTTATAGGGATGCAATTTTTTTTCAGTTTTCTTTGGATGTGGGCGACCTAAGAAAAGCGATATTTCCCATCCCTATTCAGAATCAACCACAAGGTGGGGTCTAAGCAAGAGCTGGTCAGGGTGCAGCTTGCATGGTCTATTTCCTGTTGCAAGTTCACACATTATCAAGTGTATTGTATTCACTTTGCTTGACCACTATACTGTTTGAACTTGCAACTCCTGGGTTGCTAATATACTGCTGCAAGTTTCTTTCACCTTTTCCTATGCTTTCGGTGTGCAGGACATTGATGATATGGATGCCGACCTCTTTGGGAAAAAGAAGAAGCTGCATTCTGTTCCAAGTCAACCCACTGGAAACACTGCTGGAACAGAAAGCCCCACATTAGAATCTGCCAGAACCACACAAATTCCAGCAAAGGGTAACTATAAATAACAAAATAAAAATGTAACACTGCTGTTAGAACCTAAACAAGCAAAACAGGCTCATGTTTCATGGGGAGGCCTGCTACTGAATGCAGGAGTTCTGATGTAAATAAATGTCTGATTGGAGGGGAGTGGTTTGAACAAGTGTGCACAGGAGATAGTTTTAGAAAGCCACTTGAACAAGGTGAAGTTGTAAAGCAATCTTTAGAAGAGTGTTTACCTTTGGTAAATGGTTTATTGTCCTCTTCCCTCTGGATTATTTCCACATCTTGGATGGAAAAAAAATTGGCTGAGTAGATCTGTGGCTGGTTTGTGGAAGGTATGTGGGAGCAGACTGCTATGCTGTATGTGAATCTGTAGTGTAAAGGGGAGGGGGAGTCATTTTGTACTGGTTTCTACTGATCTGATTCTGCGATTTACAAGCACCTGCCAGTCTACTTGCTTTCCTCACAAAGAGCAACTAGCCCCATTTTGACCTAAGGATGTTCCATTTGCAACACTTCAACTTTGTGGCAGGTCAGTTTAAATACATAGCGTGAAATTTTCCCATTGTGCCCGCCATGGAAATCATAGCAGGCGGGACAGGCCCATGCAAAAATCCGTTGACCTTGGGTGGGATTTTCTGTTTTTGGGGAACACATGGCTGGAAAATCCTGCCTGAGTGGAGTATACGTTGTCCATTCAATTGTATACTCCTTGTTGTTAAGGCAACGTATCACCTGACTCACTATGCAGGGATCTGGGATCTAGAGTTGTGCAGGTGAAAAACATGGTACCAGCTCACACATCCAGAGATAAAGTATCTCATAGCCATCTATTTTCAGCAGAGTGGGAAATAGGACGAGCCTGGAACTGTGCATGCTGCTGTTTGGAAGTTGCCAGCACCATTCTGGAAATGTACTTAGTTGGGGGTAGGGGGTGGTTGTCAGGGTTGTGAGAGGCATGTTTACTAAAGTGAGTTGTGATAGTGCTGTAATTTGCAAAGTGACTATTAAATAATGTGATTGCTAACTTATTACTTATGACAACTAGCAAGCTATCAAGTGAAAGAACTGCATTGTAAAAGTGAGGAAATGGTTAGATGGATTAGAATAGATTGTCTACTGGATAAAGTGCTATTCTGCATGGTACAGTATTAAAAGTCTAGCCCAGTGACAGATCCAGAAAGTAATGGACAGAGTGTAACTCTTGTCCATTACTTGCACTCATTCTTTAAAGAACACTACGGTCATTTGTTTGACTGTGTGAATTCTGTGATAGATGTCTGAGCTTTTGGCTGTCTCCAAAGAATTTAATGGATTCTGTATTGCAGAGTATGTTTACATAGCTATCCGGGGGAGATAGGAGCTTGTTTATTTCGACACATTTATGAGCTTTTCAAAGACTTCCGAATGTTAATATCAAGCTTGTTTATTGTGGATGCTGGGGGAGTGAATGAAGTGGGTTTGGGTGGGATAATTTGGAATGTAAAGAAGGTGAGGATTGGGTGAAGGGGGTGAGGGTTAGGTTACCTTTATCCAGGTGTACAGAACTGAGTCGATATCTCTGTGAATGGAAGAGGATCTCGTAATTTTGCCCTGTCAGCGGCAACCCTCTTTCCGGGATGTCGCTGCCTCAGCTGGATAAAATCCTGATGACAGCACAGAGATGGGATTGCATTTCGGGAAAATTCCAGATTCCTTCTTCCATGATGAAAATCCATTCCAGGGAATAATGGGTTTCTTTGGGCTGAATGGGGTTTCTGAACATTGCCTTTTCGATCGAGGTTGGCTGCAGCTGCTAACTAGCAGGGTGATGATGAGGAGGCAAAGTCATCATGTGAGGAAATTGCAGAGGGGATTTTCTAATAAAGACCAATAAAGAAGTTTAACAAAAATTTGCATAATGCCTTTCACAAACTCAGCAAATCCCAAAATGCTTTTTCTGTGAATTAAGCACTTTTGAAGTTTAGTCAGTGTTGTAATATAGGAAACAAGATTGTCAATTTGCACGTGGCTAACTCCTAGAAACAGTAATGAGCAGTAATCTGTTTTAGTGATGTCGGTTGAGGGGTAATTATTTGCTAGGATATGGGTTTAACTCCATATCCTGGAGCCTAGGAGGCTTAGGGGTGATCTAATAGAGGTTGATAAAATAATGAGGGGCATAGAAAAGGTAGATAGTTAATATCTTTTCCAAAGGTAGGGGGAGTCTAAAAATAGAGGGCAAAGGTTTAAGGTGAGGGGAAGAAATAGAAATGGGTCCAGAGAGGCAGTTTGTTCACACAGAGAGTTGTGAATGTCTGAAACCAGCTGCCAGAGGCAGTAGTTGAGCAGATACAATTTAAAAAGCATCTAAAAAGTTACATGGGTAAGATTGGTGTAGTGGAATATGGGTCAAACATGAGTGATTGAAGCTAGGTTAATGGTAAAAACTGGGCAGCAATATAATGTTTTTTCATTTTCTTTGGATACTTTTGTTTATTAATTATTGGAGTTGGGGCAGAGTGGGTATATCATGGTGAAAGATAAGACTGACAATCAAAGAGTCAATTTCTTTTTTGACTGGTGTGAAATACTGGTGGGCCACAAACAAGGGCAACTAGTGGCCTTGGACAGGGCAGTGGGAGGAGGGAAGCCTTGGGTTTTACCTTCAGGGATTCATTCAAGCATCCCAAAGCTGCACCAAACCACATGCCTTACCTTCATTAGGTGGAAAGTCTAAAGAGTCACATTAATGGTATTTTTATCTCCTCAGATGTAGCTGGTGAAGATGAGAAAAATCAATCTGCCCCTGCGACTTCTCAGCGCCAATACAAGAAATTCACATTTGATGGTGAGTTTCCTAACTATGCTGCAACCATTTTGTAAAACTGTTTATGTATTGCAGAAGTATGTTTTTGTCTAAAACACAGCTGAGTTTGTGAACAGGATAGTGAGCTAATAGTGTTTTAATTTTCATTTAGGTCACCATTTTAATCCATGGGCGTTTATTTACACGTCTGAAATGGATGCCAAAGCTGTTAGACTTTTGGTGATGAAGTAAATCATATCTAGTTAAAAAAAAATTTCAGTAAAGAATGTAATCTTTACTGTCCCTTCTGTTTGCTGAACTACTGAAAGGTTTTTGAAGAGTTCTTTCAATCAGATTCTCTTTTTGTTGATTGCTAATATACAAATGGAGAAATCATGTTTAAATAACTTGCTGGAGTTTTTTGAGTAGATAACAGAAAGGGTTGATTAGAGTAATGCTGTTGATATGGTGTACCTGAGCTTTCAGAACATATTCAATATAGTGGCAAACAACAAAGTTATGAGAAAAGTTAAAGCTCGTGGAATAAAAGGAACATTAGCAATGTGGATACAAAATTGACTGAAAAATAAGAAGCAGAGAATCAATGGATATTTTTCAGGCTGGAGAGAGGTTTGTCATGGAGTTTCCCAGGGTGCTTATTGTAGCCCTTTTCCTGATATGTTAATGATCTAAATCTTGTCGCGCAGGGAATAACTTTAAAATTTGCAGATGACACAAAAGGACAGAGACAAGTGATGGAGTGGACAGATAGGTGGCAGATGAAGTTCAATGAAGAGAAGTGTGAGGTGATGCATTTTGGTAGAAAGAGCATGGAGACACAATGTAAAATAAAAGATAAAATTCTTAAGGGGGTGTAGGGGGAGAGTGGCCTGGGTATATATGTACACAAATCATTGAAGTAGCAGGACAGGTGGAAAGACCATTTAATAAAGCATATAATATTTTGGACTTTAATAATAGGGGCACAGAGTACAAGAGCAAGGAGGTTATGTAGAACTTCTAAAAGGCTTTAGTTAGATTTCACCTGTAGAACTATGTACAGTTCTGGGTGCCACATTATAGGATGGATGTGACTGCATTGGAGAGAGTGCAGAAGAGGTTTACAAGAATGTTTCCAGAAATGAAAAACTTCAGTGATGAGAAAAGATTGGAGAAGTTGCAGACTGTACTCCTTGGAGAAAAAGACGAAGAGAAAATTTGGTCAAGATGTTCAAAATCATGAAAGGTAGACACAGAGAAGATAGGGAGAAACTGTTCCCTTCGTAAAAGGATCAAGAATAAAAGGGCACAGATTTGAAGCAATTTGCAAAAGAAGCAAATGTGATGTTGAAAAAACTCTTTTTCTTGCAGCAAGTGATTTGGGTCTGAAACACTGTGCCTGGAAGTGTGAGCATTCAATAGGACATTAGATGATTATTTGAAGTGCAGGGGGACAGGGAAAAGGCAGGAGAATGCCACTAAGTCATGATGCTCATTTGAAGAGCAGGTGCACACATCATGGGCGAATAGGCTTCTTTCTGCACTGTAACAATTTTGTGATAGAGGTATAAAATCTGATTGAGTATGGTTAGGGCATAGAAAAAACATTTAGACTTATGTACTTCCTTATTTTTTGTGTGGCTGTTGTTTTGTACTGAAAAATCACTGAAAATAATGGTTAAAGCTTCAGGAAGGCAAATGTAACTTTGTGTGATAGTGTAAAAGGAATGACAGTGAATGTCACATTTCTCCACTTTTTTTTTGACTTACGGAGCACTGCCAATTTGCTATTACTCATTTTACACTAATGTATAAAGTCACATTTAACTCCAGATTGTGTCGCTGCAACAGCATGAGGTCATGAACACAACAGGCCAATAATCTTTCCAAAATTGCACAACACATGTCAAACTCATCAGCTTCACAGCCGCCTTTTCTCACCTCATTAACAGTGCTCTGTGTAATTTCAGAGTACTGACAAGGACCACACAGCCAACTGGAGGGACAGGGCCTAACATTGCTAGCAACACCAGGAATCTGAGATCAGAGTGCTATTTTTAAATGGCGTCCCAATTTCAAAGTTAAATTTAAGGTGCCCTCCTCCACTCTGCAGTGAACTTTGGGACCTTCCCACGGATAAGGGGAACACCCCCAAACTCCCTACATCCCCCTCCACACAACCCATGTATAAGGGAAAATCAGCCCCTCCTCTTCCTCGATCCCAGTAACATGCAGAAGGGGATCCTTTCCCTTAATGGAGGAGTATAATCTTCCCAGTAATGCCTCCAGCACTGACCCCCCCACAGGGTGCACTACTAGGGGGCATTGCCAGGGTACCAATGGGCAATATCCCTCAACCTTCAGGGACTACAGCTGCCTCTGTGCCCCTAGTCATTCGTGATTAGTGTTGGGGTGATGCCACACAGCTTGGGAGAGGAAATGTCATGGTCGGGAATTAAGACATCAAGCCCATAACTACATGGTACATTATTAAAATGTGCGGAAATCAGTTTCGTATCCTTTTTTGAGCGTAAATGTGATTACATCATTGTAAAGGGGCTTAAATTGAGATCTCACCAGCACAAATTTTTAAATCATATGCAAAATTTAGGAGCTATTATAGGATTTGTACCTGTGGCTAATGTGGCTGCTAGATCATATCTCATGTATTGGATGTAATTATGCAGTAGAATCTCTATTGTCAGGACATATCTTAGGGATCTTGTTAACCTTTTGGAATGATCATGCTTTGTTCACCAACATAAAATTTTTTCTGCATGTTTGATTCAACGCAAAACTCCAGATGAGGAGGATGTTGGTGTGAAAGCTACAAAGCAAGGTAAACATACTGTTGAACAGGAGGCCTGTTCTTTCCGTGCTTTTCTAGTCGCAGCTTGGTTATCCAGCAACTGTACTTCCTCCCAGACTGAAAACTCTTTGGTGTTGTTTCAGCACAAATATCTTTGTGAAACCTTCATCCTTTTCCCAAAGCCTGATCCCAGTTCCTCAATGGATTTCTGCTCATAGCTGATTGCACTAGTTTGTGAGAGTGGATTGAAATGTACAGTCTAAGTCTTTTATTTCAGTTGTGGCCAGTTCAAATGATCTGATAAATTCCAATATTTGGGGGTAACAGAAAAGACTGTCCTGTCATGAGAAGATTTCACTTTGGTACTATCTCTGTTAGATGTTTCTACTTTCCATCTCCTAGTATTATGCACCCGTGCTCCTTGTCTCTTTGTGCACGCTTGCATGGCTATTTCTTCATGCATTAGATTGGAAATTTTAAATAAATGTTATTCCTAAGTAAGTTTTAGTGATGTCTTATATTTTAACTCACTATTTTCCTTTCGCATTTAAAACTGGAACTCCCCTGAGTGCATACCTGAGCTTGTAACTGTAGCCTAGCTAGAACCAGCACTGTCAGATGAGGGGGAATGGAATCTGAATTTGGATTTTACCTTAGTGATGCATATCTAACAGTACACACACTGTGGCATTTGCTGTTGGAGATTCCTCATTCCCAGCAGTGTGCTGTTTCTGGGTATCCAGTGCAGCCAGAGACTGCTCCAAAGTTCCATTGATGCATTCTGTTGAGTAGTTTCCAAAGTGATGGTTGTAATAAAGATTCCTCTCTAAATAATTTTCCTATCTCCTTTCCAGATATAGATGATCCACTGGCAGGAATTCTATCTGATGAAGAAGAAGAGCCAAAGAAAACAGTGGTGTCTAAACGGAAATCAAGCCCTTCAAATG
Source organism: Sphyrna mokarran (assembly GCA_024679065.1). Classification (NCBI taxonomy): domain Eukaryota; kingdom Metazoa; phylum Chordata; class Chondrichthyes; order Carcharhiniformes; family Carcharhinidae; genus Sphyrna; species Sphyrna mokarran. The sequence goes on along the minus strand of JAGIQG010000021.1, from coordinate 48,806,656 downwards.
TCGACCTACCAACACACAAAAAAGAGGAGAAAGGTATCGAGAAAATGTGTGCCTTGACAAAAACGCTTCATTTTGGTTTTAAAAAAAAGGCCAACTGGGAGGATTTTATATTTATATTTATTCCTCAACCAGTATTGCCAGAAGCAGATTAATGGGCTGTTTGCCATTTGTAAAGTGGCTGGCAGATTTCCCTACATTTCAAAAGCACACCATTGGCTTTGAAGACCTTGGAATGAATTTTCCTGTCCCGACCACCACAGCAATCATAGCAGGTGAGGGCCGGACCATGGAAATGTCCATTGCCCTCAAGTAGGATTTTCCAGCTTTGAGAAGAACAAGGTCAAAAAAATCCCATCTAACGTGTGTTTATAAATGGAAGTTCTTTTTTTAAGTTCAGTTTTGACCAAGGATTGCAATACGCAAAATGTTATAGTGGGATACCTCTCTTTCTGTGTGCTGTAGATTTACAATTACTGTGTACGGTCGCACTACTCTGGGCTGGTACGATGATGAGGGGGCTCATTTGAAAGAATGTTCAAAATAGGTGAGCTCAGTCCAAAGGATCAGAACGTCTGAAAAGTTCTTTGGTCACCGACAATCTTAGATATATGAATGTTTGTGTGTGCTTCTCACAGTGTCCTTCAGCTCCGCTTCTGTTCCAGGCATGCCCACTACCAAGAAGAAGGATGAATTGTTCTTTGATGATGAAGGAGATGACCTTATGGATGCACTTGGGTTTGGCGATAGTCCTAAAACACCAAAGGAAGAAAAGAAGGTGGAGGAGTAAGTGTATGCTATGGAAACTGTTGACTGGTTCAAAAATATGTGTCCAAACACTTACTTGTGACATGTCTCAACACAGATTAGAGAATCACAGAGTACTATAGTGCAGTTTACTTCAGGTAGAGTGAATGGCTCTCGTGCACTTGGTGCTTTTTGATGCTTTGCAGAAGGAGGAGAGGAGCCAGCAGAAGGTGGTCCAGGGCCAGACACAACAATGACCAGAAGGACAATGGGTAGCAGCAGAGGGTTCAGGCAGGTTAGGATATTGGCAGTCTGGGCCGATGAGACATCAAATCATAATGTGTGATTGAATATATCACAGGTGGTGTAACTATCTGCAAATGTCAGAGAGGCAGTGTTAAAGATGGCTGAGGAATGTCACACAGTCAGTTGCTGACCTATGTCAGTTTCTGCAGGAAGACCTACTATCCTAGTAGCTTTTAAAGGCATTGCTGCCTTGAATTTCTACATTACTGAGATGTTCTAGGATCATGATGTAGAGATGCTGGCGTTGGACTGGGGTAAACACAGTAAGAAGTCTGACAAACCAGGTTTAAGGCCAACTGATTTATCTGATAGTAAACTCACAAGCTTTTGAGGTTATCCTCTTCGTCAGGTGAATGAGGTGTTTTGGTCTCAAACAGCACATGAAACAGCACAGACAGTTTACAGATTACTGATTAGAATGCGAATCTTTACACCTAACTTGCTATTCAAGTCTTAAAGTGGCCGACAATGTGAGTGGAAGGAACACTGAGCACAGGTAAAGAGATGTGTATTGTTTCCAGACAGCACAGTAAGTGAAGTTATGCAAACCCAAGCAAGTCATGGGGGTTACAGATAGTGTGACATGAACCCAAGATCCCTGTTGAGACCGTCCTATGTGTGCGGAACTTGGCCATCAGTCTCTGCTCAGTGACTCTGCGCTGTCGTGTGTCGTGTCCAAGTCTGCCCCCTTGGAGAACACTTACCCAGAGGTCAGAGGCCTAATACCCAAGACCGCTGAAGTATTCACCAACAGGAAGGGAACAGTCTTGCCTGGTGATTGTCGAGCGATATTCATTCATCTGTTGTTGTAGTGTCTGCATGGTCTCCCCAATGTACCATGCTTCAGGACATCCTTTCTTGCAACGTATTAGGTAGACAACATTGGCTGAGTTGCAAGAGTACGTACCGTGTACCTGGTGGATGGTATTCTCACGTGTGATGATGTTATCATGTAGATGATCTGGCGTGTCTTGCAGAGATTGCTGTGGCAGGGTTGTGTGGTATTGTGGTCACTGTTCTCCTGAAGGCTGGGTAGTTTGTGTGAACAATGGTCTGTTTGAGATTGTGCAGTTATCTGAAGGCAAGAAGTGGGTTCTTGGATCAGCCAACGTTGTCTATCTAATATGTTGCAAGAAAGGATGTCCCGAAGCATGGTACATTGGGGAAACCATGCAGACACTACGACAGCGGATGAACATCGCTCGACAATCACCAGGCAAGACTGCTCCCTTCCTGTTGGTGAACACTTCAGCGGTCAAGGGCATTCGGCCTCCGACCTTCGGGTAAGCATTCTCCAAGATGGCCTTCACAACACACGACAGCGCAGAGTCGCTGAGCAGAGACTGATAGTCACTAACTGATGTCACTAATCCCCATGACTTGCCTGGGTTTGCAAAACCTCACTTATTGTACTGTCTGGAGACAATACACATCTCTTTACCTGTGCTCAGTGCTCCATCTGCTCACATTGTCGGCCATATTAAGACTTGAATAGCAGGTTAGGTGTAAAGATCCGCATTCTACTCAGTTATCTGTAAACTGTTTGTGCTGTTGTATGTGCTGTTTGAGACCAGAACACCTCATTCACCTGATGAAGAGGATAACTTCGAAAGCTTGTGAGTTTACTATCAAATAAATTGGTTGCACTTAAACCTGGTATTGTTAGACTTCTAACTATGTTCTAGGATCCACATGGCATCTTCCAGCCAGCCACATACACATGTTTAAGAGAGTTCACCAATGCCACATTCAAAATGGTGAATGATATATGATTCACTGCAGACCTTGAAAGCCAGGCAGCCAGAGCTGCTGGATTTCATAGAATTGTAAAGCCCTACAGTGCATAAAGAGGCCTTTCGGCCCATCGAGTCTGCACTGAACACAATCCCACTCAGGCCCTACCCGCATAATCCCTATGTGTTGTAACCGCTAATCCCCCTCTAACCTAAACATCTCAGGACACTAAGGGGCAATTTTAGTACAGCCAATCAACCTAACCCACACATCTTTGGACTGTGGGAGGAAACCAGAGCGTCTGGAGGAAACCCATGCAGACACAAGGAGAATGTGCAAACTCCACACAGATAGTGAGCTAAACCGGGAACTGAACCTAAGTCCCTGGAGCTGTGAAGAGCACTGCTAACCACTGTGCTAATATGCTGCCCCTTTCTGTCTTGCTTGCCCCCCCTCTGTCTTGCTCTATAATGGGATTTTTACACATAATTAAGAGGAATTGATAGCACACATGGTGCTGAGAGCTCCCTGGGAAGATTCAGCAGCATTCCCAAGTTGAAATGGTTTTGTCTATTGATGTGCAGCTAGGACGTGATCCCAAAAACAAATCCTGCAGACTTGTACTCGGAGAGCTCTCGTGGCTCATACATTCCCAATCACTCACAGGTATCAGAACTATTTGCTCCCCTTTGCAGGTCCAGGGATCATTCTGCAATGACAGGAATATCTTCAGAAGACCTGTCTATTGACGAAGCTAGGTTTTAATGGCATTGTTTGATGCCATCACGAGTGCCATTTGCAGTGACCACACTATGTCACTTAGCTATTCACCAAGCACAGGAGGTCAGTGATACATTTGCAGCATTGAACCCAGTCTTTCTTGTGAACCCCACAGCTGCCAATTCTACGAGAATCTCTGTGCAGGCTGCCTTTCAACCAGGTGGAAAGGTGATATGCTGCCATCGTTGGAAACAGGATCTCCTGCTGATAACCCGACAAGAGTTATCGATATTTCATGGGGCCATTCATCGTCTGATCACTTGCTGTCATTTCTAATGAAGCGACAGCAGATAATTAGGATTCACAGGTGGTCAGAGAATGGCAGCAGCTCCGGGGATCCGAGTGTGGTGAGTGCAGAGGGGATGGCAACAGTTCCAGGGATCTGAGTGTCGTAAGTGGAGAGGGGATAGCAGCAAGTTTCCATTCCAAATCCTGCTCTCTGGATCTTTGACCCTGTGAGATAATGGTGGGGTTGGCAACTTCCTGTCCCACTTCACAGTTGATCAGCCTTCTCGGATGTGCATGGTCAGTGGCTGACAGTGTATGATTGGGTGTGGTCAGCTATCCCACCTCAAGGTGAAAGTTCTACTCATGTCAGTTGCTGCACCAAGATACAAGGGAACTGCTGCATCAAGGGAACTGAATTGGTGAGCACGTACTATATAGTGGTAGATTCTATTGACTCTCATTTAGTCTGCACTCTTAGATTTTGCCTGTTTCTTTGATTTGATTTATGATTATTAGTGTACAGTGAAAAGTAAATTAAAAGTTTATTTTCTGTGTTAGAGAGACACCACGTCCTGCTCGCTCAAAGATGGATGAATTATTGGGGAGAGGGACAGCCAAGAAGCTCCTTGAGCGACCTACAACTGGAGAAAAAATAGAATTTAAACTAGATCCAAAATACAAAAAGACACAAGGTAATTCTCACCACGAAGTTACCTGTCTGTGAAACCAAAGCACACTATTTGTTCAGCATGACTTAAAATGGAAGCTTCTTTAGTATAACTTTCCATGATCACATTTGAGGAAGGATAGACCTGACTCATGGAGGTAGGGGTGGGGAGAATGTGGGGGTCAGGTGATGTCAGAGAAACAGAAGTTCCTGAAAATAGTCTAAACAAATGATTTAACTAAATAAACGTGGCAGGTCAGTCAGCAATAACAGAGAAAGATGGGAATGCATCAGAACAATAACTAAAGCTCTGTACTCAAAATAATAATCACTTTCTGTTTGCGTGCTGATGAACCAACTCGGTATTTTAAATCTGAACAATTGATGGCACAGCTCGTGAATTCACAATTCCTTACCTTCAGTTGAATTATATTGTACTCATTTCTCCCTATAAATGGGAAGGAAGTTTCTGTTTCAGACACTTCCCCTCCCCCTCCAACACATTTTGGAATAGAACAGCATAAAAGGCTGTTTGGCCAATGGAGTCTGCACTTCAAAAGTGCAAATTGGTTAGCCCTACTTCCTTTTTATTTCCCATGTTCTACAAATTTTCTCCTTCAAGTATTTATTCAATTCCCTTTTGAACACTACAATTGGATCTATATTGCCCACTATATTCCAAATTGTTGTGCAAAGAAGCTTTTCCTAAAATTGCTTCTGGTTCTTTCCTCTTATTATTGATTCTTCAGCCAATGGGAACGACTTATCACCTCACACCTTTCTGGGAGAATTTAATTTGTCACGTATCTGCTCATTCCACATCTATATTGTCTTGAAGTCCATTGCTATCTTTCTCAGCGTTTATTGCACTTCCCAAGTTTCATGTCATTGAATCTTAGAATCATACATCACAGAACAGTCCCTTTTGCCCATTGAATCTGTACCTGCAGATTTTTAAATTATACTTTGTGCACCCAGCTCCATGTTGCCAATGTGTATCAAAAATAGGAGTGGCCCTGGTACTGAATTATAGGGAACTCCAATCAAAAAACATCATCACTATCTTCTGTTTCCTATCCCTTAGCCAGTTTTGTATTCATGCTTTTTATCCCATAAGATTGAATTTCAAGTACTTTTTGGAACTCCATGTATGTAATATCATTTGCACTGCCTTCATCCACCTTATCAAAAAATATGATCAAGTTTGTCAAACACAAATTGCACTAAACAAATGGCTGTCCTTTAGTACTCCATGTTTGTTCATTCATTAGTATTTCTGGAAGCTTCAATGTCTCAATTAATTGGTAGAAAGTCTTACATTTGCTGCCCCGTTTTAGTTTTGGTTTCTTCTCCAGCTACCCAGGTGATTTGTTCCCTGGGTCTGAAGGACTAGGCCCATCCTAGTTGCCTGGAGAAAGTAGGGCGTCTTCTTCTCTGGTGGCTTCCATTTTGCAATTGAATGACTTCCTTAGAATAAGAAATGGGAAAAGGTGCAATTGAATGTGAGGTGCTGGGTGGGGAGCGCCCGTTAATCAGATGACCGCTGTCAATGACTGACTATCTTTGTCTTCTGCTCAGAAAAGGAGGACTTTTTGGATGACTTCAGCTTCGGTTCCTACCATCCCACTGTGGTCGCAACCCCAGAGGATCGTCAGTCCAGACGCCAGTCAGTGAGGTACCTCATTCACCCTGAGGGGATAGATAGGAGGCCTTTTGTTCCTGCCAAAATAAGCAGCAATAATTGCCATTCTGATCAGTGTGTTGCTCTGCAGCAGTTAATCGGAAATTGGCTAGGTTTTCAGTAAGTCCCAGTCAATCATTGCACTGTCTTGATACGTGATTCAGCCATTTCAAAAGCCAGGGCCATTCATTCATCAATGAATAGGTCTCCATCCAAGAGGGTGCAATCACTAGGATCCTATACATTTAAATCATGGCAGTAGATCTGGTATTCACGTGACCACCTCCATGTTATCAAGCCATGCTTTGTTGTTGATTTATACCTTAGAACTTCCTTCACCTATGAAAAGAATCCCTTTGTTGCTGCATGCCAGAAAGTTTGGGATGGGATTGGGGAGGGAATGTGTGGAGTTGGGGAAGAAAGGTGGAGGTGGAGTTGAAGTTGCACCATGCTTTGTTTTACTTGCAATGGATTTGATGTGTTTGGATGATACATGTTTTAATTGTGATATTTTGCTTTCTGCAGATTTAGCCCAGAGGGTGATGGCAGCTCCACAATTGGCCAGAAACCCAAAGAGACCACTCCAACCCCAACAACCCCAACATCGGCACGAGGAAATAAGAGTGCTGCTGACTGGCTGGGGCTGAAAGATGATGTAATTCCTGATCTAGATAATCAAACGCCAGCCAAAGATAAGCAGAAAGGGAGCACATTCCACAAAGCAAAGTCTGAGTCAAACCTTCCAGCCAGCCACAACCAGAGCAAGAGGCCTTACTCAGCAGACCGTCCTCCATCTGCATCAAAAACGATTGACAAGACACTGGTCAGATCTGCACCCTCCACATCAAAGGCAGACTTGTCGAGTGTCGGAGAGGACGATTGGCTGAAGGAGGCATTGGCTCTCAAAAAATCTCGAACTATAGAATCCCAAGCCCAGGCAGCGGGTGATGTTGTAGACGCAACAATAAGCTTATGGTAAGCAGCTGATTTGAGTTAGGAAAACAAATGTTGCCAATAGTGCTGGCAGATTGTTTGATGTGAAACCCAAGTTCCCCTGGCAGTTAGTAAATGTTTAAATGACCAATGCTGCACGCACGTCAATAATATTTGCTGGGTGGATCTTTGAAAGCTTTGTTATTTCCCTACACCCATTAAGCTGTTGAAATGTTTTCTTGTTGAACAGCAAAAAGGATGGATCACCTGCTGCAGCTGGGCAGAGCACAATCACCACAGTAAAGGAACCTGTAGCTGAGAGTAATCCTGTGGAATCCAGGGACACTGGGTATGTAGAACATATCCAGAACTACCTGAAGGTTTTATTCTTAGAAATAGTAGTAAGGCTTAAAAAAAATTCTCTTTCTCTAGCTCTGTTTACACACTTGTACAGTATTAAACCAGTTCACGTCATGTGTCTATGTGTGCATATGCAATGTTGTATGCTACCAGATATAATAGAATCATGAAGACTGGTTACAGAAGGAAGCTATTTGGCTCAATGTATCTATACTACCCCTCTGCAAGAACAATTTACCTTACTCCAGCTGTGCAATTATTTTGTCTCAGAAAATGACCAGATTCCCCTCTGAAAGCCACAATTAAATCTACCTCCATCACTCTCAGGTACTCCTCCCTAGACTTTTGCTACTTTTGCCACTCTCCTTAAATTGTTGTCCCCTGATCTTTCCACCTATTGGAGCAGTTTCTCCTGACCTACTCTACCGAATCCCCTTTCGATTCTGAACACTTCTATAAAATTGCTTCACAACCTTCTCTGCTTCAAAGGGAACAGCCTCGGCTTCTCCAGGACAATGGGAACAGAATTTTGGATGATCCTAAATTTATGGAGAGTAGAATAGGTGACAGCCGCTCGAATAGCCAGGTTCAGAGGTATTGATGGGGGATGAAAGAAAGCAGCTGAGCTGAGATGGGATGAAGTTTTTTGGGTGATTTCCCCACTATGTCAATACCTCAGCTCTCTGCATGAACTGCAAAATATCTTTTTCACCCTCTTTCCCCCTGAGGTTCCATTGTTTTGACACCTTTTTGAAACTCAAATCCTTTCTATCCACAGTTCTTCATCTCCCTCATGATGATGATCTGCACCCTCCCTAATGCCTTCACAAACTTCCTGAAATGTAGTGCCCAAAAGTGGTAGCAACAGTCAGGTTGAGGCTGGAGCAGTATTTTATACACATTTATTATAATTTTCTTGCTTTTGTACTTTATGCCCCTATTTCTAAAGCCCAGAATCCTGTAAACTTTATTAATCACTCTCAATCTACCCTGCCACCTTCATTGGGTGAATAGAAACAATCTGCAAGGGTACTGGGAAAAGGCAGGCGAATGGCATTAAGTCATCATGCTAGTTTGGAGAGCTGATGCAGACACAAAGGGCCAAGTGACCTTCTACACTGTCGCAATTTTGTGATTTTGTGATTCAATCATTTGTGCACACAGGTCTCTAGGTGCCTCTGCTGTGCATTCTGTTTAGAATTTTACCTTTATTTTATATTGCTCCTTGTTCTTCCAACCAAAATAAATCAGTTTGCATTTCTCTACATTGAATTGAATCTATTTGCCCAACCATTTCACCAGTCTGTCTAATTCCCCTTGAAGTTTAACATGATCTTCCTTGCAGTTTACAATATTTCCAAGTTTTGTGTCATTGACAATTTTGAAATTTGATGCTGGATGCATTGAAGTCTAGGCCATTAATATATTTCAGGAAGAACATAGGCGCTAATATCAAACTCTGGGATATCCACTATAAACCGTTCTCTAATCTGAGAAACAACCATTCATACTTCCTGAAATTCAGCCAATTTTGTATCCATAATACTGCAGAGCCTTTTATTCTATAAGATCTAACTTTGCTCACAAGGCAGTTGTGTAACACTTCATCAGACGTCTTTTAGAATTCCACATACATCACAGCTTTGCATTACCCTCAGCAACCCGCTCTGTAACTCATCAAAAATCGCAAGCAAATTAAACACATCTCTTAACAAATCTGTGTTAATTAGTAATTAATCTGCATTTAACCAGCCACATTTCATTTTTTTTTTTGAGGTACTGCTTTTAAGAGCTTTCCCATCATCAAGGTTAAGCTAACTGACCTGAAGTTGCTGAGCTTATTCTTACTATCCTTTGTAACATTTGCAATTCTCCAGTCCTCTGACACACACTTGTTGTGGAGATGCTGGTGTTGGACTGGGATAAGCACAGTGAGAAGTCTCACATCACTAGTTAAAAGTCCAACAGATTTACCTGTAGCACAAGCTTTCAGAATGTCACTCCTTCTTCAGGTGAAAAAGGAGCAACACTCGGAAAGCTTGTGCTACAGGTAAATCTGTTGGACTTTAACTGGTTTTTTTCTGAGACTTCTCATTGTGCTTATCACACTTGTATCCAAGAAGAATCAGAAGAGGGCCAGTTCCTCCGCAATTTCAACCTTTACTCCCCTTGTTTCCTTTAGTGTATCTTTTTCTGATGTCTTATTAACTTTTTAAGGGCAAGATTTTCCAGCTGCACTTGCCCCAAAGCGGAAAATCCTGCCCGAGGTCAGTGGAGCAGTTGTATGGTCCATGTCCTCCCACAACAGTTCCTGTACTGGATAGGACGGTAACGTTCTGGCCCAAGTCTTTCTAATGCCTCCGCTATCAACTTTTAACCCATCAAATATACTATGTTTCTCCCCCATGACTTGGGCAGCATAATCATTTTTGTGAAAGTGTATGCTCGCATGTTGTATACAACTCCTTTATCCAGTAGTGTTTTCTATCTTTTTCCAGATCCCCATTTCCGTGGGAGATCACAGGCAGGCAGATCACTCCTCCACTTGTAACCCGCTCTCAGAAAGACTCTAAAGCTAAAACAGCAGAGATGGTCGGTGAGTTAAAAAATGGTATTGAGTAATCACTGATAACTTTGCCAGTATGGTATTGAACACCGAAACTTAGCAGGTCTCCGGTTCAAATCCAGGCCTGTGCTAACTCAGTTGTGATGTGGAGATGCAGACATTGGACTGGGGTAAACACAGGAAGAAGTCTCACAACACCAGGGTAAAGTCCACCAGGTTTATTTGATAGTAAATGCCACTAGCTTTCTGAACACTGTTCCTTCGTCCACTCACCTGATGAAGGAACTGCGTTCTGAAAGCTTGTGGCGTTTACTATCAAATAAATCTGTTGTACTTTAACCTGGTGTTGTGATACTTCTTACTTAACTTAGTTGACCTGAGCTGTGGTAGAATTTGTAGCAATTGAATTGATCTCGTTACTGATGGTTGAGTAAAAATTAGTTTAGCATTACATGTGTAGTGATTCCTGTGGTCACAGTAACATCCTACGTTACTGGAAAAATCCAGAAATCATCAGCATAATGAGAATTTGAATTGCATTTTAGTACATGTGGAAATCTGACATCAGTAAAAGTGAGCGGGAAGCTGTCAGATTGATGTTACAATCAATGTCTTTTTAGCACTATTGATCTCACCTGGTTTGACTTATATGTGACTCCCATTCTGCAGCATTATGTTTGCATCTTAACTTCCTTCTGAAGGCCATTTAGTCATTTAGTATTAAACTGGGAATGGACAATAAATGTCCATGAATCCTGCCAGTTATGGCCATATCTAAACATCAACTAAGGATTTTGTGTATATGTACACTGTATTTTACATACAATATGTATGTAGTGCGCCACATAGTTGAATAGCCAGACAACACTTTCTGCCTGGGCTCATAAAGGAATACTGACTCACTATGGCTGAATCAGATGCTAAAGGGATTGACATGGCAGATGGAAAGCAGATGTTTGCCCTTGTTGGGCATTCTAGATCAAGAGGCCATAGGCTAAGGGGTGTTAAAACAGAAATGAGGAGGAATTACTTCATTCAAAGGATCATGATTCTTTAGAATTCTCTAGTCCAAAGTGCAGTGGATGCTGGAACATTAAACAAGTTTAAGAAGGAGAAAGATAAGTTTTTAGACAATATCAGGATGCAGGATTAATGGGGAACAGGCAGGAAGGTGGAGATGAGGCGAAGATAAGATCATATTGAATGGTGGAGCAGGTTCGAGGGGCCACACTCACTGGGTCAAAATACTGGAATTCCCTCCCTAACGACATTGTGGGTAACCCATAGGCGTGGATTGCATTGTTTCAAGAAGGCAATTCTTCACCACCTTCTTAAGTGATAGATAGGCAATAAAGGCTGGCCAGTTAGCAACACACATGTTCCTCAAATGAATACAAAAAAAATCCTACTGCATTATTTGGAAAAGGGCTGGGTGTTTTTAGCTGATACCATTTATTCAGCTAGCACCAAAAGCAGATTAATTGGTCAGCCATCTCATTTTTGTTACTTGTGATGTTTTGTTGTGTCCAAATTGGCCGCTGAATTTGTCTACAAAATAACAGAACTGCCCTTCAAAAAAATAATTTATTGGATGTGAAATAACTTGTGACATCCCAAGGACATGAAAAAGTACCACTAATTTTATTAGCTACCAATTAGAATCAAATAAAATGGATCAGTAAGTGCATTGAGCTACAGAATAAATGTCGTGATATCCTGTTCTTTGGTATTTACTCTTTTCCTAATAAGATTCAATGAGTTGAATTCACAATTTTTCTAATGAAGTGAGTTCACCATTTTTCTTCACTGTATGTTTGAGAAGAAGGCCATTCAGCCCATTACAGCCTTGCTGGCTCTCTGAAGGAGCAATTCATATACTGCCACTCCTCTTCATACATTTCTGCACATTCCTCCTTTTCAAATATTTAGAAAATGTAGAAACGTTTATGACAGAATAGGAAGTCATTCTGCCCGCTCTGTGATGGCTGTTAAACATGTACCCCCAGCCTCATTCTGGTCCATTGCCCTTGATGTTACAGGATTTACAAAGAACACAACAGCACGGGAAACAGGCCCTTCGGCCCAACAAGCCCGCGCCGCCACCCTGATGTTCCCACCTCCACCCGCAATCCCTGTCCATTTTTATAGATCTATGGATTAAAAACCAAATTTGAGACAAGTTAGGGAGAATTTGTTTTGCCAATTAGCCTGAGAGCACATCTTTGGGATGTGGAAGGAAACCGGAGCACCCGGAGAAAACCCCCGCAAGCACGGGGAGAATGTGCAAACTCCCACAGACACAGGCCCAAATCCATGTATCTGCACAGCACAGCGATTTCAGCTGCATAACCAGACACTTTTTAAATTACTGAAGGTTTCAGACAATGAGGTCCAGATTCCCGCACCCTCTGGATGATGAGGTTTTTCTTTATCTTGCCTTTACTCCTTCTACCAATCACTTTAAATCTATGCTTCCTTGTCACTGACTTCTCTGTGAAGGGAAATTGGTCCTTTTCATCTAATCTATATAGATCTCTCACAACTTCGTACATCTCAATCAAATCTATCCTCAGTTTCCTCTGTTCCAAGAAAAACTAATCCAGTCTTTCCTCCTACTGTAGTTTTCCAATTCCAGCAATATCCCTGTAAATCTCTTCTCTCCAGCGCAATAACATCCTTCTTGTACAGTTCTAGTCACTTCAATACAGGTACCTGACCAGCTCTCAATTTGTGGCCTAACCTTTTTTTTATATAGCTTCAGGATAACCTTTCTGTTTTAATATTTTATATCTCGACATTCTGTATGCTTTTTTAACCACCTTATCAACCTGCCCTGTTACCTTCAGGGATCTGTAGAGAGGCACTGCAAGATCCCTTACTTCCTTTACACTTTTCAATATCCTTTAATTTATTGAGTATTCTTTTGCCTTGACAAATCCATTAGCTGACACTTCTCCCCAGGTTAAATTCTATTTGCCATTTATTGCCCGTGTAACCAGTCTATTGATATTTTCTTGCAGTACACAGTCTCCTCACTGTCAATCTTATGGTCAATTTTGGTGTTGGTTGTCTGCAAACTTCTTAATGTTTACATTCAAGTCCAAACCATTATAGATATCATAAAAAGCAGGAGATCTAACACTGAGCCTTGTGGAACCCTGCTGAACAGTATTCCAGTTGCAAAAACCATGAACTATAACCCTTTTTCCTGCTGCTGAGCCAATTTTGTATGCAGCTTGCTGCATTCCCCTGGATCTTACCAGCTTTTTATTAACCAGTCTGCCATTAGGACCTTGTCAAAAGTCTTACAGTTGTTTGTGGTGCCTAGTCGACTCTTTCCACAAAGTTACTTATTCTCTTAACTTCTCAATTAACTCTTGCATAATTTCTACTTCAAGACAAAGGAAAGAGTGCATGGTTCCCTCCAACGTCTACATCATTTCTTAAACTTCAATTTAACTTTCAATTTTCATTTCAACTCTGCATCAAACCCATTGTTGTAAAATCACAATTAGGGGAAGAACATTAAAGCAAATAATATAGAGATATCCATGCAACCAATTTATTAAATACACACATGCGTGCGCACGCACACACACACGCGCACACACACGAAAGCTTCCAACATGCATTTGGGTAAAATCATCTTCATTCATCTCTATTCCAAACTGTAATTAAACTCAAAACAGAAGTAAATCTAAAAAATCTTGTACTTTAACAGTTTTAACAATTTCTCAGCCCCATTGAGGTTAAACTGAAATGTAAAGCATTGCATTTAATGTTCACAATAAATACTCCACAAAAGATAAATGACCAGACCTCACAAACACACTGAAATGCAAAAACTAGGATTACAACAGGGTGTGCTTTGTGATCAGCTCTACTCCAGGTTTGTAGTTGATTCACTACTTGCACACGTTTTAAACACACGCTCCTATTTTACCTTATGTAACTCCCTTTTCTATTAGTTTTTTTTGACTTTATGTCCTAGAGAATGGAGAAGTACTCATTTTGAGGAGCTGAGGACAAGAAGGTTAGCCAACAACTATAGAACATCAGTGGATACATTTGAAACATGTTCAACAGAGGGCAGGAAAAATATACTCTGCAAAAAGGAAAGAGCAATTAAATATGAGTGAGACTCAATGGATGAATAAGGACAAAAGAGACTGATTGAGGATTGTGAATGAGTCATGAGTCTAGCACATAGAGAGGAATACAGGAATTCAAAGAGATTGGGAGAGAAATTATAAAAACAATTAGGAAAGCAAAAAGGAACTATGAAATTAAATTATCATAGAACATAAAAAATGGTAAGTATTCTGCAGGCACGTTAATGAAAGGGGGAGATTGTGATAGGAATAGGACCATTAAAGGATAGTCAGGGTAATACCACAGCTAATTAATGATAGGGAGCTGACATAAATATTAAATATTGTTTAAAACAAAGAGACATGCTCTCCAAGTTTATGTCTTGCAGTCTTCAGGACAGCGTGCAAAAAAAAAATACCAATAATAATTGGAACGACAATTTATACTCTGTGAAAAGAGTGTATGATTTGTTGACAAGGGGACTCAGATGAAACAAAAAGCCCACCTAAGGTTATCAGTTGGCCTCACTCATATATGCAATATTCATACACTGTCCTTTACAGATAGAAAGAGCACATCCACACTTTGCACCTTTTACAACTGAACAAAAGCTTGAGGGGACAGTAATTCTCTGGTACATTCCCCAAGGCAATAACACATGATCAATCAGAATTGACTTGCCTGGTTTCAATTTGAACAAAACACTTGGTAGATTGTGGAAAGTGATGTTTCACAAGAATCACTGCTTGGGTCACTGCTGTTCATAATTTACATAAGTAATTTGAACTGTGGAATCAAAAACACAGTTTGAAGATGAGGGTATAGCCAATACTGAGGAGGACATTATTACAATTATAGAATGGGTAAATAATTGGAAAATGAAGTTCAACGCAGATAAATGTGACTTGGTATATTTTGGTAGGAAGAATAATGAAATCACCTGCACTTGGAAAGTACAGGGCTAGGTTGGAGTAGGAGAATAATGGGATCTTGGAGTACAAATACATCATTCATTACAAGTTCAGCAATAGGTTTCAAGGCTATTTAAAAAAAAATATGCACCAAGTTTTATTCTAGAGGGATAGCATTGAAAAGTAGGAAAGTTATACTCAAACTGAATCAAACCTTGGTGAGATCACACTTAAGAGTACTGCGTGCAGTTCTGGTCAGTATTATATTAAATGAATACTGAGGCACTGGAGAGGATTTACAAAGTTAATACCAGAAATACATGGATACACATATCAAGAAAGGGTCTCATAGCAGGGTCTCTGCTCTCTTTAAAGAAATGGTTTCCTCTTCACTTACTCAAAAAATGGTAGAACTTGCTAGCAGAGAGAGTGGTTGAAGTGAATAGCACAGATGTATTTAAGGAGAAGATAGACAAGCATTTGAGGGAGAAGGGAATCGAGGGTTATGTTAATAGGTTTAAATGAGGGAAGAAAGGACAATGCACAAGTGGAGCATGAATGTTGACATTAAGTGGTTGCAAACAGCCTGCTTCTATACTGTATATCCTATGTAATGACTACACTTCATAAAATATTTCATTGGCTGTAAAGTGTTTTGAGATGTCTAGTGTCCATAAAAAGTACTACATAAATGCAAAGTCTGTCTGTTTTGTTTCTACAGCATCTTCACAAGAACCGAAGGATGATCGACTGTCTGCTTTCCAGGTAGGAGTAAGCTGATTTCATCTACATTTCTACATATAACCAGGTGTGGTTAGTTTTTATTCCAGATAAAAGGTGTTTCTATGTTTGTCTTTTTGTGGGATATGTGGAACATTCTATGTTCCACTTTTATTTATACACAGTGAGACCAACTTACAGGAATTGGGACATCTTGCTGACATGAGGCAGCATGGTGGCACAGAGTTTACACTGCTGCCTCACGATGCCAGAACTCAGGTTCAGTTCCTGACTTGGAGTTTCACTGTCTGTGTGGAGTTTGCACACACTCTCTATGTCTGAATGGGTTTTCTCCAGGTGCTCTGATTTCTTCCCTCAGTCTGAAAGCTGTGCTGATTAGATGCTCTGACCCAAACAGGCACCTGAAAGTGGTGACTACGGGAATTTCACAGTAACTTTATTGCAGTGTTAATGTTAACCCTTACTTATGACACTAATAAATAAACCCTTTAAAACTGAAGTTCTATAAGACATTGATAAGACCAACTTGAAATACTGTATACAATTCTGGTCACTCTAATAGAAAAAGGAGATTATTAAACTAGAAAGAATGCAGAAAAGATTTACTAGGATGCTACCAGGACTTGAGGATTTGCGTTATAAAGAGAGGCTGGATAGACTAGAACTTTTTCTTCCCTGGACAGTGGGAGGCTTGTGGGTGATCTTATAGAAACCTATAAAATAATGAGGGGCATAGATCAGCTAGAAGATAATCAACATCTTTTCCCGAAGATAGGGGAATCTAAAACTAGGGGCATAGGTTTAAGATGAGAGGGGAGAGATACAAAAGAATCCAGAGGGGCATTTTTTTTTTTCACACAAAGGATGGTGAATATCTGGAACAAGCTGCCAGAAGAAGTCGTAGAAGCGGGGACAATTTTTTCTTTTAAAAAACATTTAGACAGTTACGTGGGAAAGATTGATATAGAGTGATATGGTTAAATTGGGACTATCTTAGGGGTTTAAAAAAAAAGTGGCATAGACAAGTTGATCTGAAGGATCTCTTCCACGCTGTAAACCTCTGTGACTTTATATCCTCTCCTTTAGCTCTTTTTCCTATGACTGATGATCAATGATGCCATGTCCTGCTGCTGTATGAAGTGGACATTTACACCAACTTTGTTTTTAGTATCCACCGTTCTCTCGCCTAAAGTTCCAACACATTTTTTTTCCTTTCCCCTCCTTGATTTCTGTATCTGCATTTCTTGAGATAAGTTATTGACCAAGATCCATTATAAGCTCACTGATTCCCGCAGCTACCTTGACCATATCTTGTTCATCTTGTATGGGTTACATTTCATTCTCTCAGTTTCTCCCTCTTGGTCCCATTGGTTCCGTTGATATCACCTCCCATGTCAGTACTTTTGATATGTCTTCTTCCTTTCTCAACCAAAGATTCCCATCCTTCATGATTGGTAGTGCTTTTGACTATGCATGTACCATTTCATGTACTTCTGCACTTTCCCACTCCTTTCCCCCCATTAACTTCTTGTCGTCTTCCAATAACCTCCATATCCAACAGATCATCTCTTTTTGCCACGATCAAACACAACAACATTCCGAGGGGAATGTTCCCTTTGCGATGCCATGGGCCAGTCTTCAGTGACCAAGGTTGGGAAATAAATGTTCCAGGGTACTCAACATTTCACACAGACAGACAGAATGGAAAAGGAGGAAGGGTTGCCTTGATCGTCAAGGATGACGTCAATGAGAAAGTATCTTGGTTCAGAAGGGCAGGAAGTAGAATCAGTCTGAGTGGAGATTAGAAATAACAAGGCTCAAAAAACACCATGGGAAATAATTTATAAACTTCCCAATATATTTATACCTGGGCGGGACATTAAACAATGAGTTTGTAACAAAGGCTATAGATAATGTGGAGATGCTGGCGTTGGCCTGGGGTAGGCACAGTAAGAAGCCTCAAAACACCAGGTTAAAGTCCAACAAGTTTATTTGGTACCACAAGCTTACCGAGCACTGCTCCTCCATCAGGTGAGTATCTCAGTAACCTCAAGCACACGTTCAAGACCAGTGTTCACAAATATCTGGGAATAGACTACAAATCACTGGCAAAATTCTCACTCACCTGATGAAGGAAGAGCATTCTGAAAGCTATTGCTACAAAATAAACTGTTGGACTTTAACCTGGTGTTGTGAGACTTCTTACAAAGGTTGTATAGAAATTGGACCAAGCAAATTGGTAAATGTGGTTTGGAAGATGAGTTTGCAGAATTCTTTTGTGACAGCTATTCCCACCAGATCTGCAGGAGGTGTGTGAAAGAAAAGAAGGATTAATATATTTGTTTAAAAAAGGAAACATTATTCCACTTTATCTTCTAAACTATTTTTTTTTCTGAGATTCCCACTGTTGTCTTATTTTCCCCAAACTTTTGCCAGTGATCTGTAGCCTGTTGCCAGAATTTTGTGAACACTGGTTTTGAACATGTGCCTGAGGTTACAAGGACAGGTTGACAGTTTGACCAGGTTTCTTTAAATCTTCAAAGTTTTCCATCTCCATTTGCCACTTCCCTGACTAAGTGCTCTCTCATCGACCCCATATCCCCCACCCTCAACCACATATTGGTGAAATTGATGAGGGAGGAAATTGCAAAATTAGGAAGGAAAATCTGGATTTCTGTCATGCCTATCAGGGCATCCCAGAACAGATATGCAGTACTTTTTGTAATGTAATCATTGTTGTAATGTAGAAACTCTGTTGGAAATTGATTCATTGTATCCTAGCTTGTGTTACCACACAAATATAAACCTCATGCAATCAGTCTGTTACTTGCCTAAAATTGAGCAATGTAAATTGTAAACCGATAATTTAGCACAGTTTTTAAATTAATACACTTTTATCTTCCCCAACCAACTCTCTTTCTCCTTCTCTGACCTGATTGTATACATGTGCTCACTCACTGTCTCCTTTTTTCTCTCCCCCCATCCACTTCTTTGTCTCCCACTCTCGCTTTTTCTTCCCCTCTCCTCTATCCTCGCTCCCACTTCTTTCTGTCCACTCCTCCCTCCTCACCCCTCCTCATTCCTCTCGCATCTTCTTCCCCACCCGTCTCGCCTCTCCATCCCCACTCCCCACTCCTCCCCTTTCCACCCCTCCCGCCTCTCCCTCCCCACCACCTTTGCCTCCCCTCTATTTCTTAAATATTTCTCTCTCCTTCCAGGTATCCCTCTCTAATGATCAGCTGCAGAAGTTACTTCAGTTCCAGGTGAGGCCTTCTGGCCATTCCATGTTAACTTAATTAATAAGTGCAAGTTATATAATACCAGCTTATAAATGTGTGTGTGTGTGTGTGGTTCAATAGTGGTGAGTCCTTTGACGGTTACTTTCTCTGCCTCCCAACTTCTTAAGATGTGTCTCTGGGTTCCACTTAACATTTCCCTTGATATGATTGTTCAGGACTTTCCTTTGTGGGGTTCAAGGCCATGGTATGACCTCCGATATCTATACTTACAACATTCATTTGTAACACAAAGGCAACTTTCATAAGCATACCACAGACATTTTAATGCAGGGGTTTGTAGGATGGGAGGCTGGTGCATCAGGGAATGTTGATTGGGCCTGCTGGATAAAGTAGAGGGAACATTAGTCAGCACATAATGCATAGATCGCAACCCTCAATACTTGGTGCAAAATATATTCCACCTTAATTTTAAGAACATAAGCCATGAAAATTTGAAATTGGATCACAGTTTATAAAAAGTTACAGTTTGACATTTAAACACTAGATGGATTTTCACACAGCACAGTGAGACTTGTGGGTTATGTGATTTGAACTCATTTAACTTAATTTACTGTTTTGTTTATCAGCTGCTTCAATCAGTATCTGGGGAGCGAGATTTGGCTGCGGATCTGTCGAATGCCACAGAGCTGAAGAACAGACTGACAGCTGTGCAGAAACAGTTGAAGAGCACAGAGGCTGAACAACAGACAGTCCTTGAGGCTACCGAGGTCAAAATCATTGAGTTGGAGAGTAAGGTACAAGACCTGGTCTCAGCCTGAGTGTTACTTGAGTGTGCTAGTCACTGCCAGTAAGTTGGGAGAGACAGTATTAGAAAGGAACATAAACAGACTAACAGATTGGGAATAACTTTGAAGGATGGAGCTCAACTTCACTTTGACCAAATGGAGAAAAATTAGAGCTTAGGCATTTCAGAATGAATTCCCTCATGCTCAGGAAATCTGGAACTATCTTCCACCAGAAAGGCTGTGAGTGTGAGGCTAGTTGAAACTTTCAAGAATGAGACCAGCAGATTTTCATTAGGTTGATTTTAGCACCGTATTGATTAACATTGATCGATTTAAATGGCAGCATAGGCTAAGTTGGTTAAATGACATGTTCCTGTTACTATGTTCCATGATGTCTCTAAAGCCCAGAATGTTTGTGGAAAAACAAACTGTCTCCAACATATCCTAAAAATCATCTCCTATTTAAGGTGAGGTTTTTTTGAAAGTGATATTTCTGATTCATCCTGTTATTCTAATCTGTGAGCTGAACCTGCCTTCCCAGTATCACATACTGTCTGTTGATGCCGATGTAGTTGTTGGAACCCAAACAATCTTTTCATCTTCTATACCTTTCCTGAGGGTGTTTGCTAGGATAGTGTAAAAGAAGCTTTACTCTAATCCATGGCATACTGACTTTGGAATGTTTATTGGATCAAAGTAAGTTGAGCTTTATTCTGTATCTAACTCCTGCTGTACTGCGCCTGGATCCAATATGTGGTGGCGTTGTTTTCCTTATTAAGTATAAAATCAGCAATGCTGTAAAACAAAGCAAAAGCAATAATAAGCTGAGATTTTCGGTTGGCAATAAACCAGCAGACTCAGAACATTGTGCACTGGATTGTTTCATGCTATAAACAATACTGTTTCTGGCCCAGATAAATTGGAATCAAAGATTGGCAGGCAAAACCATAACTGAATAATAGGCTGCTTTTAAAGAGGAGATAATTGGGTACATTCCGACAAAGGAGAAAGGAAGGGCAAATTGGATGAGGAAAGAGATAGAGAGTAAGATAAAGTAGAAAAAGCGTCATATTTCAGATGTCAGCTAGAAAGTACAATTGAGAATCAGGTTCAATATGGAAGGCTCAGTGAGGATTCGAAAAACATAAATAAGATGAATAAAAAGAGAGTATGAGATGAGACTGGCAGCTAAAATGAAAGGGAATCCAGAAGTTTTCTATAGGTATGTAAATAGTAAAAAGGCGGTAAAAGGAAGAGTGGGAGTGATTAGGAACCTGAAAGGGGATTTATACATAGAGGCAGATGGAATAGCTGAGGTATCAAATGAAAACTTTGCATCTGTCTTCACCAGGGAGGGAACTGCTGCTCGAATCATAGTGAAAGAAGAAATTGTTGATGTACTTGATCAGTTTAAAAAGTGGAAGTATTAAATGGACTGGTTGTATTTTAAAAACGTTTTTTTAATTCATTTGTGGGATATAGATGTCACTGGCTGGCCAGCATTTATTGCCCATCCCTTGTTGCCCTAGGAAGGCAGTTGAGAGTCAGTCACATTGCTTTGTGGCTCCAGAGTCACATGTAAGCCACGCCAGCAAGGATGGCAGATTTCTTTCCCTGAAGGACATTAGTGAATTGGTTTTTCCAACAATCGACACTGGTTTCATGGTCATCAGTAGATCCTTAATTCCCAGATATTGTTTGTTGAATTCAAATTGCACCATTTGCCGTGGTGGGATTTGAATCCTGGTCCCCAGAACAGTCTGTGGATTAATAGTCTAGTTAGTATACCACTAGGCCATGGCCTCCCCTTCAGGTTGATAAATCACTAGGACTGAGGATAATGGGGGACAGCTCATACAGTCTGCACCGACCACAATCCTACCTAGGCCCTATCCCCATATTTCTATGTATTTTATCTGCTAATCCCTCTAACCTACACATCTAAGAACACAAAGAGGCAATTTTAGCATGGCCAATCAACCTAACCTGCACATTTTTGGACTGTGGGAGAAACTGGAGCATTTGGAGGAAACCCACACAGACACAAGGAAAATGTGCAAACTCCACACAGACAGTGACCCAAGCTGGGAATCATACCCAGGAGCTGTGAAGCAGCAGTGATAACCACTGTGCTGCCGTGCTGCCTTGTGTTTAACTAATTTGCTATTTTTTGATGACGTATCATAGAAGATAAACAAGGGTACAGTAATTGATGCAATAAACATTGGTTTCCAAAAAAAAGCACATAAGTGCTACACAACAGACCTGTGAGCAAAGTCAGTGCTGGTGGAATTAAAGGGATAGTAGCAACATGGCTACAATGTTGGATGAGTGGCAGGAACCACAAATAGGTATGACCCCTGTTTGTCATGAAACATATTAATGACACTGACTCTTGTGGCCAAAGCACAAATTCCAAAGTTACAGATGATGCAGAATCTGAAAATGCCTCTCTGATTCCAATTCTCTGTCTTCCATTAGTTAACCAGTCCTTTATCCATGTCAGTAGCCTCAACATCATGTGTTCCTCTCTTATAAAATGGCCTTCTGTGCGGTACCATATCAAATGCTTTTTGGAAATCCAAGTATGTTAAATCTACTAATTTCCCTTTATTCTTTATTCTGACTCGCACTCCCTCTCTCACAGTCTCTCGCATGCACTCTCTCACAAAACACGTTCTCTATCACATCCCCAATGACAGTGAGCCTCGTTCCATTTCCACCCCCCCCCCTCCCCCAACTCAGGCACTATGTTGTCATCTTCCATCTACCTCTCCCAACCCATGAGGCCTGCAGCACCTCTCTTCCACCCCATCTCCAGTGTGTACCAGCATCTTCTACCCTACGCTCTGGCAGAGTCTGTGTGTTTGTCTGTTTCTCTCTCTCTCTCTGTCTCTCTCTGTTTCTCTTCCTTCCACCCCCCCACCTCACCTCTCTACCTGAAAACATCTCTTTCCTGTATTTACTTAACATCGCTAGTGTTCACTGTTCACTAGTGAGCCCATCAGCAGCAAACACAGGAGAGGAATGGCCAGTGCTTAGAGGTGCAGCCTCATGCAGAGTCTTCCGCTGTTACCCGCCTTACTGCCATTTTGCAAACTGACTCCAGAGACCACAATAGAAGGACTTCGCAGACTGTGCGTTCGACATACTGTTCTAGGTGGTAGGGATTGTGGGTTTGGAAGCTGATTTTGAAGGAGCCTTGGTTAATTGCTGCAGCGCACTTTGTAGATGGTACATACTGTTGTGTGTCAGTGGTGGAAGAAGAAATATTTAAGTTGGTTGATGGGGTGCAGGGTACAGGCTGCTTTGTTCTGAATGATGTCAAGCTTCTTGGTATATTCAGTGTTAAATTTACATTGTGCTAAATCTCAAAAGGAGATTGACAAGTTAGTGGAATGAGCAGACAAGTAGCAGATGAAATTTAATTCTTCCAATGTTGGCTGTATCTGAAGAGCAAATAACAAAAATTACACAACATAAGCAGCTGAAGCAGAGATAAATCCTTCACTGTGCGTCTTCTTTGGAAGGAGAGAGAGATTTTTCTTTTCTGGTAATGGAGAAAATTTTGTGTTTAGATTATCTACTAATTGTGTCACAGTTTCCTTTAACATGGAACCAAAACTGTTTGTTTCTGCACAAGGTGAGAAAGCTGGAACTGGAGCGACAGCAACAAAGAATCCTACTGGACAGCCTCCAGCAACAGCACCACAATGATCTGGAGCTAATTGAAAATGCACACAGGTGAGGAGAAATAGGCAAAAACTAGAAAATGGAGACTCAAAATGCAGAAAGAGGAAAGTCGTGCATTTACGTAACTCTTTTAACATAGTAAACATTCCAAGGTATATCAAAGGAGTGTAGGCAAACAGAATTTGACATGGAGCCACAGAAGGGAAAAATTAGGACAGATGACAAAAAGCTTGGTCAAAGAGTTAAGTTTTAACAAATATCTTAAAAGAGGAGGATGTGTGAGAGAGGCAGGATGGATTAGGGAGGAAATTCCAATGCTTAGAGCCTAGGCAGAAAGATGGGGCCTTTTATTGTGGAGTAATTAAAATTAGGAGTGCGCAAGAGGCCAGATTGGAGGAGTACAGGGATTTGAGAAGATTGTAGGGCTGGAAGAACTTTCAGAGACACAGAGAAATAAGGCCATAGGATTTGAAAACTAGGATCAAAATTCTAAAAATCGAAGCCTTGCTGAACTGCAGCACGGTGACATAATGGTTAGCACTGCAGCTTCACAGCACCAAGGACCCAGGTTCGATTCTGGCTTTGGGTGACTGTTTGGAGTTTGCAAGTTTTCTCCAGGTGCTGCAGTTTTCTCCCACAGTCTAAAGATGTGCACATTAAGTGGATTGGATGTTCTAAATTGACCCTTAGTGTTCCAAGATGTGCAGGGATTAGCAGGATAAATGCAGGGATTAGCAGGATAAATGCACGGGTTTGTGGTGATGGGTTAGGGTTAGATGCTCTCTGAGAGTTGGTGCAGACTCAATGGGCCGAATGTTGGGATTCGCTGCACCGTAGAATCTATGATCCTAAATAATATCCCATTGTTGAGAATCAGATGTGACATGGTGGATTGACCACCTCTTGTCCTTATCCGTTTTTCCAGAAATCGCTTAAAGGTAATTGAGGAATCGTGTCAGCAACGGGAGGCTAGACTTCAAGAAGAGAACCGGGTTCTCTCTGAGCAGCACATGGCCCGACAACAGAGCTTAGATCGAGAGAGATCGGAGCTGATTACACGTTACCAGCGCAAACTCACTGAGTTTGAAGAAGAGAAAGCCAAGGAGAAGGAGCGGCTCAGAGAACTACAACGGTCAGAGGAAAGCTGTGTTGTATCATAAGCAGTGCCTGTTCCAATTGCCTCGTTAAACAAGTAAATTTCTATCTTTACCACCAACATTTTCCCCTGTATCATCTCTGGCTGTGAATAGTTTACCCAAGTGTCCATTTTTCAGTCTTTGCAGAGAGTGTCAGCAGCCTAATTAACCATTAGATCATTCTGAAGATGTTCTGAACCTATGTCCATGTATGTGTGATCTCCAGCAAGGATCTCTGGCTAGCATTCAGCAGGAGAAACTGTGCCCAGTTCAATTCCCCTCTGAGAATAATTGAAATGCTGCTGTTTAAATTAATTAGGACAATCCAGATAGGGTTTGAACCTGGCATCTCCCCATAAGCCATATGAGGAAATTGTATGGAACAGAAAAATCTGCCATCTTAAAATCTTTAGTTGGGCTGCTTGGTTGTTTTTTTTTACGTTTCTAAGCTTTACCATTGCTGGCTTTTAATCTGCAGACAGTCGATCCTGGATATGCGAAAAGAACATGAAGAGCAGCTGCAGCATGTGAAACTACTGAAGGAACAGGAGATTGATGCAGTGACCAGTGCATCCTCACATACAAGGTACCATCTTCTGAACGCTTAGTCCCAACTCGAGTTTTCAGTATAGCTCCAGGCTAGAATTTGAATAAACGGAAAGAAGGTGTTCATTTAAGATTGAGATACTGAGGGAGCCGCAGCAGAAGATGGAACAGTATCTTCTTTATTTATTCTCAGGTTGCGGTTTTGCCATTTATTGCCCATGTTTAAACTGCGTGACCTGTCAGGTCACTTCAGACAAAACCAGTTGACATTATTCGGTCTGCTCTCTACTTAACTCTAATCTCCTTGGACACCCTGTGGAATGAAATAGAAGGTAACAAGGTAAGCAGCTTGCCATTAATATTCAACAGCATTTCTGCAGTAATTATAACAATTTAAAACCATACCTAGTAAGTTATGTCCAGCACTGTTCACCTGTGCAGTCAGAATGCTATCAACACGTTTGTAAAGGAAAAAAGGATCCTACCTGGAAGATGAACAGATCAACCAAGGTTGAGAGTTTTGGAAGAAACCTCTCCTGACAGACTTAATAATTCTCACCTGTCAGATTTTAGGAAACAGAACATTTTCATCATCGTTACTCAGTGTTAGTCTTAATCTATTTTTAATATTCTTTCTACACTTTGACAAACCCCAATAGCCAGCCCCGATTGCTGGCCTCTCTCCTTCTGTGACTGGCAAGTGCAGAAAGACAGCAGAACTGCGCCCCCCACCTCACCCCCACACCCAATTGGGCTCTGCCCGTCTGGATGTTCCCCCCCTTCACACCAGAAGGGTCCAGCCACCAGCTCCCCGAAAGTGGGAATTATTTGTAAACCCCACTGGAATGACACTTCTGGTGGGGCAGATGGTGGATGCTAGCAGGCCTGGAGATTTCAGTCCTCGGCCCGTAATGATATTTAAATTGTAGGGAAATTCTAGAATTATAGAAAAACTTGGGCCCACAAGTTGCGCTGATCATATCACTACCTACTAGGCTTACCTATAACCCTCAATCCTATTAAGTCCCACGTACTCATCCAAGCATCTCTTAAAAGACCCTAACGAATTTGTCTCCACCACCATCGATGGCAGCCAATTCCACTCAGCCACTACCGTCTGATTGAAAAACTTACCCCGACATCTCCTTTGTACCTATTCCCCAGCACCTTAAACCTATCTCCTCCTGTGGCAGCCATTTCAGTTCGGGAAAAAGCCTCTGAGAATTCACCTGATCAATTCCTCTCATCATCTTATACCTCTCTATCAGGTCCCCTGTCATCCTTCATCTCTCTAAGGAGAAAAGACCAAGCTCTTTTTCAATCTCTTCTCTTAAGGCAGGCCACCTAATGCAGGCAACATCCTTGTAAACCTCCTCTGCACCCTTTCAATGACTTCCTCATCCTTCCTGTAATGAAGCGACCAGAACTGAGCACAGTACTCCAAATGGGGTCTGATCTGATATATTCTAATTTGAACATATTTTGCAGCTCTGTGCCAATTTCTAGCATGGAGCTGATACTGCCGGAAATCTGGCCGCAAGATACTTGCGGAGGTTGTGGTACCCTGTGGGGAGCCTGCTAAATGGCCTCTGCTTGAGTCTCTCGACAGTGCAGCGGGCTGAGAAAATCACCTCCTACACCTTTCAACCCAGCAACCACAGTTATACAAGGGCAAATAAAACACTGGTTAATACCACCACCTGCATACAATTGAACACAATTAAAATACAATTCATAGACCTCATATGTTCATAATTTCTAGCTGGGTATTGCTGGATGGCCATCATGGGTCTTGGTTGTGTTTTCTTTCCTATAACCCAGTGCATTGCCACATTTATAGCATCGCCACCTCCAAGGTCTGCAACTCAGATCAAATCTTGGTCCGATGTGAATGGTCTGACCCCCAGGAAGGCGATTAGCCTGTACCACCTCCCATTACAATTTCAATCTAAATTCATCTTCTGCCGGTTCCTTGAGAGAGTGGGCACATCCATCGTACACGGGAATCTCACAGTGAAATCATCTCTGCTGATTTTGGTGGACAGCTAACAAGCAAGGGTGGATAAAGGGGAACCTGTAGATATGGTGTACCTGGATTTCCTAAAGACTGTTGATGAGGTGCCACATCAAAGGTTACTGCACAAGATGCATGTGGTATAAGGAGGTAACCTGGATAAAGGATAGATAAATGGATCTTTTTTGGGTCTACCAGCTCTTTCTACTAGAGTGCCCAGGGATCAGTGCTGGGGCCTCAGCTATTTACAATGTAAAGCAATGACTTGGATGAAGGGACTGAGTATTTGGTAGTTAAATTTGCTGCTGATACCAAGATAGCAAAAATTAGCAGGTGGAGAATAATGTGGGAAAATATGAACTTTACAGGAGACTAACAGTTTCATTTTTAAATAGAGAGAATGCAGAATTTCCATAGTTCAGAATGATCTGAATGCCCTGGTATAAAATTCACAAGATTAGTATGCTTGTACAGCAAGTGATTAGGAAGGCAAATACAATGTTGAGTGGTGTTTATTTCAAGGAGAATGGAATATAAAAGCAGGGAAGTTTACTGCAGCTATGCAGGCCTTAGTTAGACCACATCTGGGTACTGTACACAGTTTTGGTCTCCTTGTTTGAAAAAGGATTTGATTGTGTTAGAAGCTGTTCAGAGAAGTTTCATTCAACTTCTGCCTGGGATGAATGGTTTGTCTTATGAAGAAAAATCAAACAGGATCCTGTTAGAAGAATGAGAGATGATCTTATTGAAACATGTGAGATTCTGTGGAGACTTGATAGGGTGGATAAGAGAATAGAACTTGGAGGCACAGTTTAGGAATAAAAGTCTTCCTTTTAAGATGGAGATGAGGAGAATTGCTTTCTCAGAATTTGTTAGTATGTTTTTAAAAACTCATGGGATGTGTATGTCACTTAGGAGGTCAGAATTTATTGCCATAAGACATAGAAGCAGAAGTAGGTCATTCAGCCCATTGATTCTGCTCCACGCATTCAATGAGATCATGACTTATTTGATATAATAATCCTTATCACCACTTTCCCCCTTTATCCCTTTAACCCTTAATTTCCTTTCTGATTAAAAATCTCTCTATCTCAGCCTTGAACATGATTAATGACCCAGCCTCTATGGCTCTCTGTATGAAGCATTCACAGATTCACTACCTTCTGAGAGAAGAAATTTTTCCTCATCTCTTTCTTAAATAGGTGACCCCTTATTCATGAGATAATACCCACTGGTTCTAGACTTTTCCACAAAGAGAAACAACCTCTCAGCATCCACCCGATCAAGCCTCCATGAATATCCAGTATTTTTCAAGAAGGTCACCTCTGAATCTTCTAAACTATAACGAGTACAGTCCTAACCTACTTAACGTCTCCTTGTAAAAAAATCTCTCCATATATGGGATCAACTTAGTAAATCTTCTCTAGAGTACTTCTGGATTTCCTATCTTTAATTTTTTTTGTTCGTAGGATGTGGAATCACTGACTAATTCAGTATTTGTTGTCTATTCCTAATTGTCCTAGAACTGAATGGCTTGCTAGGCCATGTCAGAGGGCATTTAAAAATTAATCACATTGCTGTGGATCTAGAGCTTTTATTTTTTATCTAATTCAAATTTCAACATCTGCCATGGTGGGATTCGAACTTCGATCCTCAGGTTATTACCTTGGGTCTCTGGATTACTAGTCCAGTGACAATATCATTACAGCACCACATCTCTATTGCTCGTGAGAAGATGCAGGTGAGCCAGTGTCCTGAAATACTACAATCAGTGGTGTGGCTACACCCTTGTGCTGTGAGGGACAAAGTTCCAGGATTTTGACCCAGTGACAGTGATGGACAGCGATGTGGTTCTAAGTCAGGATGATGAGTGGCTTGGAGAGGTACTTGCAAGTGATGGCGTCCCCATGCATTTGCTGCCCTTGTTCTTCGAGATGGTAAAAGTTGAGTTTGGGAGGTGGAATTCTCTTCCCCAGAAGGTTGGATCATTAAGTTTACCGAAAGCTGAGTTAAATAAAAAGATAGACAAGTCTCTGGTTATGGGAGATAGGCAGGAAAGAGGAGTTGAAGCCAGAACCAGATTGGCCAGTATCTTATTGAATGACAGTGCAGGCTCGAAGGGCCGAATGGTCTACTCCTGCTCCCAAATCCTATGTTCTTTTTTGTCTATATCTGTAAAAATAATAAGTTATACATGGGAATCAAACCGAGAGAATCAGATTATTTACACAGAGAATAACATATCTGTGTGAGTGTTCCAGGCTGGAATATATTCAGCTGGTTTGTGTGGAATTGATATCCCTGTTAGGAACTAACCTAAGGGTCTTGCTGTTTTATATAGAGAATAGCAGCTACCCAGGAGTGAGTTACAGGCTGGAATATAATTAGGAGTTCTGGATAGTTTAACGATAATATATGATTATAGTCTGTAACTTAAAAGATGCTTATGAGTCAGAAGCTAATTTTCCTATTTGTTGATATTTAAATTAGCAATTTCTATTCTAGAATATCCAAGGCCTTAGGATTTGGTTGGGTGTACAGAAAGTCAGATTCCAATCTTTCTCTTCCATGTTCTCCTGCAGGTCACTCAATAGTATCATTGAACAGATGGGGGCCTTCTCACTGAAACTGAATGATCTCTCCTATAAAGTGGAAAGCACTCACCAGAACACGTCCCATGAGATGGAGATCAATGCAAGACAACGAGATGAGCAGCAGCGAGGTAGATATCTAATGAGACTTAGTCATTTCCTAATGCAGAAAGCTGATCAGTATTCACATGTGTTCACCCTTCACCCCATGTATATACTGCCAAATAAAGTCTCTGAAAATGAGAAAAACTTGTATTTGCTGTATCTTTCATGATCTTGGGATGTGCCACATTATCTTAAAGCTAACTATGTCCTTTGGCATTGTCTCTGTTGTAGTGTAGGAAATGTGGCATCCAACCAGTGCACAACTATGTTCCCAAGCAGTAGGTGTTAAAGATTAGCTAATTTGCTTTACTGCAGTTGGATGAGGGATAAATACTGGCTAGGATTCCACTGTTCATCATTGATTAGTGCTATGGACTATTTTATATCCACCCTATTTTGGCTTAAGACCTCATCCAAAAGATATCTCCAAAGCTGCAGCTCCACTCAGTCTGACAACAGACATCCTGTGGTCCATATTACTTTTTTCTTTTAACCAGCTTTCTATTTGTCCATAATCCTGCCTGGAAACCTGTGTTTTTACTTTAGTTGAAAGACTTTCATTTGGAACTTTGTCTAAAGTTTTCTTAAGCTCCAAATGAATACATCTTGGGTACCACCATGTGCTTTATCTGTGATGTTCTCAATAAGTCAGGATGACTCATTGAATAAGATTGAGTCTTTCTGAATCATTGCTGTTTAAGTCATTGTAATTGAAGGACACTTTCAGCCTATCCATTAAATTCCATTTATTATATATTATTTATGAAATTTATTTAGACGGCTGAATTTATTGGCTCAGACTTGGCGTACAGATATTGCATTTGTTTATTTCCAATCCCTCAGAGTTTCACCATTACCCAGTATTTCTTCAATATTGATAATCAGTGCCCAAAACATTTCTACCATAAGTATTTCAAATGTATTTGTCAACTAGTTGAGTGAATCAGTCTTAAGCCAATGTTTGTTCAGACTCCTTTGTTGCATCTGATTGCTGATTTCCAATGGCTTCTCTCAGCACAACAGGACAGACTGCTGCGGCAGCAGAGAGACCTGGAGGAGGAGAGAGCACGCCTGCAGGACGTTATAACCAAGATGGAGATCCGGCTGAATGAACAGACTCGACTTCTGGAGAAGGTGAGGGAGATAAATGACAGTAGTGAAGTTATGAAAAAGAGTTACATCTGAAATGTTCAAATTTTGTTGCTGTATCTATTGGTCCATAGGAGGATGAGGAATTGTGGAAAAAGGCGACAGATTCCACGTTATCAAAAAGCTGATTGTAATCCCATTTCAAGCTTGCCTACTGCTTCTCCCTTCAATGGGTGACTCTTGTTATTTGGTGCTGACAATGTGTTTTCATTCTGCACCACTAGATCATGAGGTTTGCAGCAGAGATTGGGGGTGATTTTTGAAAACTAGCCCAATGTCAAAGAATCACATTCCCTTCGTGAGCTATAAAAGTGAATATATCTTAGGTGCCACCATGTTCATCTTTTAATTGTGAGCAGCAGACAGTGACCTATCTGCAGCGTGTGTTAGCAGGTAGTCCCCTGCTTCTGAGTCACAGGCTCAGGGTTCAACTCTGCACTCGGAATTGTTGGCCATAGAACCATAAAGGGACATAATTGAAACAGGTTGACAATCAGCCAGTTAATCCTTCCAACACTTGCCCGCAATTCGCTAAAGGCAAAAAAGTTGTGAAGATACAAAATGGGTGGAAGGTGCCATCACTTCATTACAATCCATGGTCCATTGCCATGGTGGCTTATAATTATATTTCTGTTGCATTTGTATGAGAAAAGTGGGAGGCTGGTAAAATATCCATTATGACAATTGGTGCAGTGGTAGGTTATAAAACCCTCTGTTGTTAGAGACAATGACTGCGCTCTAGGAAGGAGGCATCCTTGCAACAAAGGCGACAACAGATTCGAGGAAACAAGTGGCAAATTTCAGAGAATTGGACTTGCATGTCCTTGTATTGAAGATATAGAGCTGGAGAGACTGCCTGGAGTTAGGAACTGGACACCTACAAAAATTATGAATTGGCAAGAGATGGCTTTGCAGTGAGTACCACTTCTGTGAAGCCCAGCTGATAGTGCAGGAAGATGCTGAGCAATTTACAGAACCAACCCTTTTTGCCTTCCCTTAATAAGTTCAGCAATCCTTCATTCGATTTCATGACATTAGAATGAAAGTGGGGACTGAGAATAGAATGCTGATGCTCAGCAGAAGGCACTTTCTACCAACCAATTGACACAGTGGTTAGCACTGTCGCCTTACAACACCAGGGATGGGTTTGATTTCAACCTTCAGTGATTTTATGGAATTTCTCCCCTGTCTGTATGGGTTTCCTCGGGGTGCTCTGGTTTTCTCCTATACTCCAAAGATGTTGGTTAGGTAGATTGGCAATGTTAAATTGCCTTTGTGTCTCAATATGTGTAGATTGGGAGATTTGGGGAGTAACTGCATTGGTTTAAGGGGATAGCATGATTGTTGGGCCTGGATAAGAACTCTCTCAGAGATTCGGTGTAGTCTCAATAAGCTGAATGGTTTCCTTCTGCACTGTAGGGTATTCTATGAGTAAAATCTATGAACCAAGCCTGTAGACTTGGGTCTTTGGATGTCTTAGCTCAGAAGAGAAGAATGCTGGATGAGCAACATCCTCTGAGAAAGTACTGAGAGCCATGTGTGGATACCTGAGACAGGTGGCTGGGGGCTTTGTGAAATCCAATTTAACTGCCAATATCCCAGAATGATTCAGCACGGTGTGGCACTACCTGGAGAGAGTGGTGACACCATGCATGTCCATATCCAAATTGGTCACTTTGCCTAATGGCTTTCAGGGATTATTTGGAGAGGAAATTGTCCTGAGAGATTCACCACATCATCTGTCAGTCTGCAGGATGTAGTTGATACCTTGTCCTCCTGTTGACTGTTGGGCACACAGATCCATGACTGGGTGTAAGCAACATGGCTGGATTCCATATTCCAGACACAGTTCATTCTTGCAATTCCATCTCAGATGCCAGTCTATGTAGTTGTTGGGATAGCAGAATATGCTCTCTACACAATGGCAAAGCAGTCTGCTGAACAGTGCTCTCAGCACTCCCCTGGGATGAGGACCTCCCTGGTTAGAGGCTGACGACACTAGAGTGAAACCTGGAATACTGGTTTCCTGGTCTTTAGAAATCATGATGTAGAGATGCTGGCGTTGGACTGGGTAAACACAGTAAGAGGTCTGACAACAGCAGTTTTAAATCCAACCGATTTATTTGATAGTAAACTCGCAAGCTTTTGACTGTTGTAGCCTTCTTCAGGCGATTGAGGTGTTCTGGTCTACAATAGCACACACATCAGCACAGACAGTTTACAGATTGTTGATTAGAATGCGAATCTTTACACCTAACCTGCTATTCAAGTCTTAAAGTGGCTAACAATGTGAGTGGAAGGAGCACTGAGCACAGGTTAGAGAGATGTGTATTGTCTCCACACAATACCACACAACCCTGCCACAGCAACCTCTGCAAGACATGCCGGATCATCGACATGGATGACATCATCAAAGGTGAGAATACCATCCACCAGGTACATGGTATATACTCTTGCAACTCGGCCAACGTTGTCTACCTAATATGTTGCAAGAAAGGATGTCCTGAAGCATGGTACATTGGGGAGACCATGCAGACACTATGACAGCGGATGAATGAACATTGCTTGACAATTACCAGGCAAAACTGTTCCCTTCCCATGGGCAAATACTTCAGCGGTCACGGGCGTTCGGCCTCCGACCTTCGGGTAAACTTTCTTCAAGGGGGCCTTCACGACACACAACAGCGCAGAGCCGCTGAGCAGAGACTGATAACCAAGTTCCGAACATGTGAGGACAGTCTTAACAGGGATCTTGGCTTCATGTCACACTATCTGTAACCCCCATGACTTGCCTGGGTTAGCAAAAAAACCTCACTTACTGTGCTGTCTGGAGACAATACACATCTCTGTAACCTGTGCTCAGTGCTGCTTCCATTGCTTGCCCATGTACTCTATGCCTCTTTTAATATAGCCCAGAATAGCAGGTTAGGTGTAAAGATTCGCATTCTAATCAGCAATCTGTAAACTATCTGTGCTGATATGTGTGCTACTGCAGACCAGAACATCTCATTCACTTGAAGAAGGCTATAATATCCAAAAGATTGTGAGTTTACTATCAAATAAATCGGTTGGATTTAAAACTAGTGTTGTCGGACCTCTTACTGTCTTTAGAAATCATCTCAGTGTAGGATCAGAATATGCTTAATGTCAATTTGGAGACATATCAGGAAAGCAAAATAAAAATAAGTAGTAATAAGTGGTCACCAAGGTTAACTATATGTATATATACTCTGTAAAACCATATTGTGGTATGGTCATTACGCTAAAATCCAGCTGTTCTTTATTTTGATGTTTGGAGGTTGCTTTGCAATGGGGGACACAGTTCCTTCATTGCTTCATTATTATTAATTCCTTAAACAGACTATCGAGACAAATTTAAGGATGCCTAGTGGTTTTTGGACTCTGATGGAATGGTATTTCCCAAATGGAGATGGTCTTCGCTAGTCCCTTATTCTGTGTACCTTCGTCATTTCCTTTTTTATGCTTCTGTTCTGTTTTCTGTGTAAGCACACATATGGGAATGTCATAGTGGACCCAATGGTAGGAAGGGTGAAGGCAAAATATTTTCCTATCTGAAATATGGAAAGAATCCTTTCTTGCCAGTGCAATAGAGAAAAGATTTTTTTCAGTTTGCTTTAAACAAAGCTGATATTTCAAAGCCTGAGAGTTCAGCCAGGTAATGGGCTGTCATCCAGGTAACTTACCCCTCTTTGCTATTCCTGTCTGGAGGCAACCTGTTGTACTGGTGTTTTGCTTGGGTGCAACTACATGACATTGCATGGTGTCCTCTATAGGCCACCAAATAGCGGGAAAGATATGGAGGAACAAATTTGCAAGGAAATTACAGAGGTGTGAATATTATAGAGAAGTTACAATAGGGTCTTTTAATTATCCAAATCTGGACTATCACAGTAATAATTAATGAACAGAGGGCCAGAGTTCTTAGTATTTTATACAATATGTTTCCTGTGTGCAATGAGAAATGAGATGCTGCTAGACCTGGTTCTTGGGGATGAGGTGGTCAAAGTGGATCAAATGTCAACAGAAGAATATTTATGGGACATTAGTGATCATTGCATCGTAAGGTTTAGGCTGGCAATGGAAAATGAGAATAATTAAGTGGGGGAACGTCAACTTCAATAGCGTAAGAATGTGTCAGGGCCAAATAAATTGGATCAAAGGTGGGCAGCAAAAACAGTAGCAGGACAATGGACTACCTTCAAACAAGAATATATTGGGCATAATCAAGGACGTTTGATCAAAAGGGAAAGGTAAGGAAATAAAGCCATAGTTCCATGGATGACGAGATAGAAATTAAGACAAGGAAGAAAAAGTGTGCTCGTGACAGATTCTGACAGAAAATACAATTGAGAACTAGGCTAAATGTAGAATGTTCAGAGGGGAGGTGAAGAAAACAAGAGAAGCAAAGAGATGATGAGAATATTCAGTTTTGAGATCTTTACTTTTCCAGCTCTACATTGATGACATAGACTTTGGTGTACGTGGCACAGTTACATAGTTTGTG
The DNA here is from genome assembly GCA_024679065.1 of Sphyrna mokarran. Lineage (NCBI taxonomy): Eukaryota > Metazoa > Chordata > Chondrichthyes > Carcharhiniformes > Carcharhinidae > Sphyrna > Sphyrna mokarran. The sequence goes on along the minus strand of JAGIQG010000021.1, from coordinate 48,771,130 downwards.
ATTGATGCAAAGCTTGGTAGCATTGTGAACGGTGAGGAGAATGGTGTAGAAGTTCAAAAGGACAGAGAAATTAGCGAAATAGGTAGACAGTTGGCAGATTAAGTTCAATGTGGAGAAATATAAAGTGATTCATTTTGGTTGGAGGAACATGAAGAGACAATATAAAGAGTACAATTCCAAAAGATGCAGGATCAGAGGGACCGGTGCATAAATCATTGAAGATGGCAGGACAGGTGGAGAGAAAGTTAATAAAGCTTATAGTATTCTGGGCTTTATTAAAAGAGGCATAGAGAACGTGGGCAAGTAGGAAATGCTGAATTTGTATACAACACTAATTTGGCCTCAAGTGGAGTATTATACCCTGTTCTGGTCGTTGCATTTTAGGGAGGATATGAAGGCATTGGGAAAGTGCACAAAAACTTCACGAGAATGATTCCAGAATTAAAAAAAAACACTAAGTAGTTAGATTGGAGTAGTTAGGACTGTTTTTTTCAGAGAAAAAAGGCTGGAAGGAGATTCGTAAGGGATTCAAGATTATGAGGAAACTGGATAGGAAAGATTGGGAGAAACTGTAAAGATTGAGAGCGAGAGGACAAAAGTTAAATGTAATTGGTAAAAGAAGCAAAAATGACATGAGGATAAACTCTTTCATGCAGCAAATGGTTAAGGTCTGGAATGGATAACCCGAGTGTGTGGTAGTGGCAAATTCAGCTGAAGCATTCAAAAGGGAATTAGAGTCCGCAGAGTTATGTGGCAAAGGCAGGAAAATAGCGCTCGGTGATTGCTTGTTGGGATGGCTGGTGTAGGCACGGCAGAACAGTGGTTAGTGCTGCTGCCTCACAGCGCCAGGGACACAGATTCAATTCCTGGCTTGAGTCACTGAATGTGCAGAGTCTGCGTGAGTTTTCTCCAGGTGCTCCAGTTTCCCCCCACAATCTGAAAGACTTACTGGTTAGGTGCATTAGCCATGCTAAATTCTCCCTCAATGTACCTGAACATGTGCCAGAGTGTGGCAAGTAGGGGATTTTTGTAACTTCACTGCAGTGTTAATGTCAGCATACTTGTGACACTAATAAATAAACTTTAAAACATTTGGCTGAATTGGCTCCTTCTGTGTTGTAACACTTCTGTGATTCTTTTATTTTTAATAACCTGGTGATTATTTGCATTACAGTCCACTATGAAATGTTGCATTAGTGGAAATGTCAACCTGCGCTCACTAAGGATAGTTTTTAGCATTGAATGATATGGTTGTTTTAAAGTGTTGCTTAACAGGTGGCAGAACCAAAAATCACATTATCATCCTATATTAAAATTATCCAGCCCTGCTTCTACTTGAATTCTCCAATTCCCTAAACACTTTGGTACATTTCAAAATAGGATAATGGTTTTATAGGAATTCATTGTCATTGATTGTAACATTGGTTTAAGAGGAAGGAGCCCTTTGGTTTGATATTTGTCATTATCTAACTGCATCAACTAAATTGTGTTATGCAAGCTAACTTGCAGATAGCTCAAACACTTGTCTGCTGCTGTTTGTCATTAAAATGTCACTCTTCTGATCAGGACATAGATGGATATGTGCACTCTGATTGTCTATTCATTGGGTAATACTGTGCAGGAACGCTGGAAGGCAACAGCAGAACAAAGCAAAGTAGAGTCAGTGCAGCGATCTCTAGACGAGGAACGCAGAATCATGAACCAGCACTTCAGCATCGAGAGGGAGGAGCTGGAGAGGGCAAAGGTAAAGCAGGAACTGCTGAAAACAGCAAACTTTCCTTGCAATAAATTTCGAGGGTCTACAATAAATATCTGGTGGCTTGACAAATTCAACTAACAGCTGAACCATACAAAGTATGAAATCCTGGGACTGGCCCCAGTTTTTACGGTATTACTTCCAGAGCAGTCCTTGGGACATTACAATTGGCATTTGGCAGGAGCAATTTGGCCAGGATTTCCACTCATCATCACTACCCAGGAATTCTGTTGGATGTGCAGTTGTGTGTGGATGGCTGTGTTCTGATCTTCCTCAGTCCTGAACCCTGCTGGAATTAAATATACTGAAAACATTTGGAGTGAAATTTGCCTTGGACATTAGCATAAGTCTGTGGCTTGATTTCTACTCCATCCAGTTTTCTTTTCCATTAATGCCCATACACCTGTATTGCAAGATGAATCTCATGCCCTTATTATTTAACTCAGATATGAAAAATTGCTACTTGGATAAGGTACTGGTGGGAGATCTTTGACAAAAGGAAAGGGCAATGAGGGGAGCATTCTCAATTTCCCGATATGCACTCTCAGTTAATATGGATTAAGTGCCTTAATATGGATTAATATGGATTAATATGGATTAATATGGTTAATATGGATTAAATGCCTTAAGTGCACATGTTCAGGGTTGCTGTTTATGTAGATTCCCAAACCTAGAATTTGATGAAAGCACAAGGTCAAGAGACACTTCAGGCCCTTTGTATCTTCCATTGAGGGAGGGTTGATGGCTCCAACTGTTTTCTAATGATATGTCACATAAGATTTCCCTCTTCTATTTGTACGGAAGCAAGAAAATAGGTAGATGATTTATTAAATTTGGGTCATAGACTATTTTTGTATGCAGTTTGTATGCACTTTGTCAAATACTGGAAACTTTTGTGTCCTTTTTCACTTGAATGCAAGTACCCTAGGGATACACCTGTGGACAGGTTTATAACAGCTCCAATCCCAATACCATCACATATGAAACAGACTCAGTGAGAGGAAATCTGCTTATCCAGTATTGGAATGCCCATCCAGAGCTTTGCCCTTATCACTAAGGAAGCAAAAAATAAGAAATAGGAGCAGGAGTAGGCCATCTAACCCTCTCGAGCCTGCCCTGCCGTTCAGTAAGATGATGGCTGATTTGAAGTGGATCAATTCCACTTACCCTCTTGCTCCCCATAACCCTTAATTTCCTTATTGATCAAAAATCTATCTACCCGTGACTGGAACGTATTCAATGAGGTAGCCTCCATCACTTCAATGGGCAGAGAATTCCAGAGATTCACTACCCTCTGAGAGAAGTACCTCCTCAACTTTGTTCTAAACTGACCCACCCCCCACCACCCTCCTATTTTGAGGCTGTGCCCTCTAGTTCTGGTTTCCTTTCTAAGTGGAAAGAATCTCTCTATCTCTATCCTATCTAGCTCCTTCATTATCTTATATGCCTCTATAAGGTCACCCCTCAGCCTTCTAAACTCCCATTTCTTTCTGTAACATTACAGTAACAGGCCAGGGCAGTTGGGGCAACGAAGGAGGGAACAGATTATCTTCCAAAATCTCTGCACTAAATTGCATTTTCAAACCACCTTGCATTTACTATCTGCTAGTTAATCTGTGGAGTACATGTTAAACCAAGTTAGGCTTCAGTTGCCATTTAAAGTGATTCCTGTGCAGTGAAGCAGCATGGTGACAATCTTGTTATCTGATGGAAAACTGTTCACTCAGCATAGTACAGAACATCAGATACCTCTAGGTGTATGGTTAATTATTCTCTGAATTGAGGCAGTGGATGGGGAAATGATATAGTGCTGTGTGAAGACACTAAAATATTTCCAAATTTCGCAGTGATTCCCTGGGGTTTACAGCATCTTGCCATCTTGTTCCGATCTCTCAGAGTGCTTTACTGGAAGAGCAGCAGTCGGTGATGCAGCGCTGTGCGGAAGAACGTCGAAGACTGGCGAGTGAGTGGGCAGAATTTCACGCGCAGCAGAAACTGAACAATGAGCGGATAGAGCGAGATGCCAACCGTACCCTCCAGCTCAATGCACAGCAGGAAGGAACAATCTTCAGCCTGGCTAAAGTAAGGGAGGAGCTATGCTTTTGATAGGGCAACTTACCTCTATCTCTGCATTATTTCAGGAATGATTTGACTAAACCTGTTTGCAGAGACTGAATTTCCTTGAACTTGAATGTGTATTATTACAGGGACTGGCCCTGTATAAAGAGGGTGGAATAGGTTTGACCAATGTATACATTCCTATAGGATAAAAATATGAGGAGCTCATTGATCACAGGTTTTGAGATGGTGGACCAGATTTTCATGCCTCCATCCATGCCTGAACTTAGTGATTTAAAAATTCATTGGCAGGATCTGATTCTGGGATTCCTGCCCCCGTTCCCATCATGAGAGTTTTTTAGGTTTCAGGATAACATGGCGGGTAGCAATTCTGCACTCAAATCCAGCTTTATCCACTCCGTTGTGGGGATGGGCATTTTATATCAGCTGCTGTCTTGATACTCCCACTATTTCCATGGAGCTGGGCCATTTTATCAAGATTCCTGGCACGTCAGAGTAGTCATGAACCATAGGGGAAGCTTAGTCGATAACTGTGAACTTTTTGACAGGTAAATTAACAAGTCGTTGATAGCTTCACATCATAATATAACGATGCATGATGAGTTAAATATACTTTTAATATAGTTTATGATGGTGCTTTGTTCTTAAAAGGAACATAGAAGTGGGCCATTTGACCCGTCAATTTAATCATGGCTGTTTATCTACCTTAACACCACTTTCCCGGACTATCTCCATGTTCCTTAATGTCATTAGTCTCACGAAATCTATTGATTTCTGTCTTGAACATGTTCAATCATTAAGCTCCTGCAGCTTTCTGGATTAAAAAGTTCCAAAGATTCACCACCTTTAGTGAAAGTACTCCTCCTTCTTAATGTCTTAAGTCTTAATTGCTAACCCCTTATTCTGAGATTCTGTTTCCTGGTTTTAGACTCACCAGTAGAACATAGAACATTACAGCGCAGAACAGGCCCTTTGGTCTTCGATGTTGCGCTGACCAATTAGGAACAAGCAGTGACCCTCTAACCTAAACCATTCCCTTTTCATCCATAAACTTATAGAACATAGAACATAGAACAATACAGCACAGAACAGGCCCTTCGGCCTTCGATGTTGTGCTGACCAAAATAAAAAGCAATGCCCCTCCAAACTAAACCATTCCCTTCTCTTCCATATACTTATCAACTAACCTCTTAAACGCCACCAAAATTGGCGCATCTACAACAGCTGCAGGCAGGGCATTCCACTCCCTAATCACTCTTTGAGTAAAGAACCTACCTCTGATATCCGTCCTATAACTCATACCCCTTAATTTAAAGCTGTGTCCCCTCGTGCTAGCTTTCTCCATCCTAGGAAAAAGGCTATCACTGTCCACCCTATCTAAACCTCTAATCATCTTATATGCTTCAATAAGATCCCCTCTTAGCCGCCTCCTTTCTAACGAAAACAACCTCAAATCCTTCAACCTCTCTTCATAGGACCTGCCCTCCATACCAGGCAACATCCTGGTAAACCTCCTCTGTACCCTCTCCAATGCCTCCACATCTTTCTTATAATGTGGGGACCAGAACTGCACACAATACTCCAAGTGCGGCCGCACTAGAGTTTTGTACAGCTGCAACATGATGCTGCGGCTCCTAAATTCAATCCCCCTACCAATAAAAGCTAAGACTCCATATGCCTTCTTAACAACTTTATCCACTTGACTGCCTACTTTCAGGGATCTATTGACACATACACCAAGATCCTTCTGTTCCTCAACACTATTAAGAGCCCTACCATTAGCCCTATACTCTACACATTTATTGTTCCTGCCAAAGTGCATTACCTCACACTTTTCCACATTAAACTCCATTTGCCACCTCTCGGCCCAGCTCTGCAACTTGTCCAAGTCACTCTGTAAACTAAAACACCCCTCTTCACTATCTACCACACCACCAACTTTAGTATCATCTGCAAATTTACTGATCCATCCCTCAATACCCTCATCCAGATCATTTATAAAAATTACAAACAGCAGGGGCCCCAAACAGACCCCTGAGGCACACCACTTGTCACCGAACTCCACGATGAATATCTCCCATCAACCACCACCCTCTGTCTTCTATCTGCCAGCCAATTCCTAATCCAATTAGCTAAATCACCCTCTATTCCACACATCTGCATTTTCTGTAGAAGTCTTCCATGGGCCACCTTATCAAACGCCTTACTAAAGTCCATATATACTACATCAACCGCCTTACCCCCATCCACCTCTCTGGTCACTTTCTCAAAAAACTCAATGAGGTTAGTAAGGCATGACCTACCCTTCACGAAACCATGCTGACTATCCCCAATCAATTCATTTCTCTCTAAATAACTATAAATCCTATCCCTAATAATTCTCTCCAATACCTTGCCCACAACAGAAGTAAGACTCACTGGCCTATAATTCCCTGGAAGGTCTCTCTTCCCCTTCTTAAACAATGGGACCACATTCGCTATCCTCCAGTCCTCCGGAACCACACCCGTAACCAACGAGGACCTGAAGATCAGAGCCAGAGGCTCTGCAATCTCCTCTCTTGCCTCCCAGAGAATCCTAGGGTAAATCCCGTCCGGCCCAGGGGACTTATCCAACTTCAAACCCTCGAGAATTTCTAACACATCCTCCCTATCTACTACAATACTTCCCAAGTATTGTATTGTATTATCTACTAACTTCTTAAACGCCACCAAACTTGGCGCATCTACAACTGACGCAGGCAAGGCATTCCATACCCTTACCACCCTCTGGATAAAGAACCTACCTCTGACATCCGTCCTATAACTACCACCCCTTAATTTAAAGCTGTGTCCCCTCGTACTAGCTTTCTCCATCCTAGGAAAAAGGCTATCACTGTCCACCCTATCTAAACCTCTAATCATCTTATATGCTTCAATAAGGTCTCCTCTTAGCCGCCTTCTTTCTAAGAAGTCTCATAACACCAGATTAAAACACCAGTCCAACAGATTATTTGGTAGTAAATGCCACTAGCTTTCAGGGTTTAGATTTATTTAGACTCTGAAGCTAGGGGAAACATCTGCAGTCACGTAAGAACTTTGAAACTATCAATGAGTTCAAGCCTCTTCTTTGAAACTGTAAGGAATATGGAACCAGTCTTCTCAATCTATTTGTAAAACTATCCTGCCATCCCAGGAATTAATGTCTGTTGCACTCTGCTAAATTGACAAGCATTGTTTACAGCATTCAGATAAATTAGCGTAGTTATTCTTCTGTATTAAGATTTCAGCAGGTCAGATTTCCTCTGATATAATCTTTTCTGTGATTGATAGTTCATCAAAGTTTCTATCCTTTGATACAGTGATGTAGATTGCTTTAAATAATTATAATGTATCCTATTCTAGGTTTAGGTTTAAGTATTCTTGACTTTCTAAAAATGTGTTCAAAAAAAATGTGTACAAAAGCTATTACTTGGACTGCGTTTGTCCTCTCCCTGCAGGAACAAGCTGAACTGAAGATGAAAGCCGCTGAACTGAGATCCAAAGAGGAGCAGTTAGCTCGAGAGCGAGAAACTCTAAATCAAGAACGTCACGAACTGCAGATGGAAAAGGAGAGAGTTAACACTATGGCAATCCGCATCAAGCAGAGGGCCGAGGAAGTTGAGAACATGAGTAAGGTGTGACGAAACTGAATTTATTCATTACAGTAACATATGTAGAGTGCACATGGAATTCAAACTTCTATCTCAAAACAATCTGGCTGTGTAATGTGCGACTTGTATCCAACCTATTGTCCGAGAAAGAGAAGAAACAAAGGTCACTTCCAGGTTCACTTTTAAAATGGTAACCTTTAGAGATTGTAAGACCGTCCCTGAAGTCATTCTCATCCCTTTAGCAAACGTTGTTTGGAAGGACGGATAAGGAATTTGCAAATCACCTCAGGTCCAGATACCAGGTATTCCTTCTCATAGAAAGCTTTCACCAGAGCAGTGGCACGTTGAGGATATAGATTGAAAGTTCATTAAGTGAAATTGTTCACACCCTTAATCTATTCAAATATGTTCAATACAGAGGGAATGTATCAGGTGTATCACTTTATACAAATTGGATAGAAAATGTGAATATCATTTATCTAAATGTAATAAATGAAACCAAATCATTTCAATAAGAGAGCTTCTTTTTGCTGATGATGCAGTGCTGCTAATACTCAGTAGTACAATCTGAAATATAACCTGAAAATGTGGCAATACTCAGGTGGAGACATATGGAATTAGCATTTCAGATCAATAATCTTTCCACTATTTTCATTTATATTTAAGATTTTTAGTATTTCTACTGGAATCTGAAAGAACTTTGCAAAAAATGTTTTATCAGCCTGTGATAAATGTGGATTAGGGTCTGTTGACTACATCAGAAGTTTCAATAGCTGATGCCGGGTTGGAAGATATGCACAAATTCTGCTGCTTAGAATCAGTTGTTCTGTATAGCTTATCTCTGTAGATGCTGAGCTAAATATTCCTATCTGAAAAGCAGTGATTGCAATCCAATAACTAAGTCAGCATCTGTGAAATAAGAAGTTAAAGTCATAGGGTTTTACGTGCAAACAGAGGCCCTTTGGTCATTGTGTCTGTGCTGGCTGTCCAGCACCTATTTTAGTCCCATTTTTCAGCACTTGGTCTATAGCCTTGTATGCCATTGTGTTTCAAATGCTCATCTAAATGCTCCTTAATATTGAACAGCTATGTATTTACCAAACATGCATTGTGAGCAGGCTGCTATATGGCAGAGAGACCTAAACCACCTATTGCAGACACAATAGAAGGCTCAAATCCTTAGCTACTGTCTCTGCCATGTTCTAAATATCAATATGGACACCAAAGTTCCTAACCTAAAGTAAGTGAGGAGGCTAAGCTGCTAAATTTAATAACTTTCTAAAACACCATTGTATCTATCAGTTTGGTAACCTTTATCAGACAGAAGTGTAACTATAATCAATAGTTATAGATAGTTAAGAGGAGTTACAGATAGTTCTATGGCCTGGTAAATATGGATAAGGTCAGCGCAACTTGTGGGCCGAAGGGCCTGTTTGTGGTGTAGTGTTCTATGTTCTATAATGTTGGTTATACAAGTTATCCATTTTGGACATCTGGAAAATAAACTGGAGACCTTGTTGTCTCTTAACTGAAGTAATTTAAAATTATATCTTCTCACTTCCCCTGCTTGGCACTTTTAAAATGTTTGTTTAGTTATTTTCACATTTATATATGTATTTATTGCAATATGGTTATAGAATCATAAAATCCCAACAGTGCAGAAGGAAACCCCTCAGCCTATCGAGTCTGCACCCAACCTCAATCCCACCCAGGCCCTAGTCCCATACACCCACATATGTATTCTGCTAACCCCTGACACTAGGAACAATTTAGCATGGTCAATCGACCTAACCCGCACATCTTAGGAGTGTGAGAGGAAACCGGAGCGCTTGGAGGAAACCCACGCAGAAATGGGGTGAACGTGCAGATTCCACACAAACAGTGACCCAAGCCGGGAATCGAACCTGGGTCCCTGTACTATGAGGGAGCAGTGCTAACCACTGTGGTGCTGTTATTTATTAAATTTGTCCTTGTTACACTATTGCATTCCTCACTGTTTGAGAGAACACACTGGGGACTGGGTAGGTGCTGACTCTATTGCTCATGAATATAACACAGACTCTGTAACTGGCTGTCTGAATCTCCTCTTGCAGCTTGCTTCTCAGAAATTCGAGGAAGGTGAACAAAAGCTCACGGATGCTAAACGGGTGGAATCTGAGCACCAGGCACGACTGCAAGCTATCCAAAAGAAAATGGAGAGACTGCAGCAGCAGGAGCAGCGGCTACACCAGGTAACACGGGAGGGAGAAGAGAAGAAAGATAGTGCAAGCGGAGTAAGGCAAGGGACAGCTACACCATGTACCATAGGAATTGGCACAGAGAGTGAGGATGCTGCCAAAGGGAGAACTGAGGTACACAGGGGAAAGAGACAGGGAGCATGGTACTGCAAAAAAAAGCAAATATTTACAAGTGGACAAGCAAGTGACACAGTAAATAGGTGAAAATGTGACAGCAGACGATCGAGGGGCAGAGGTGTGAGAATACATACTTCAAATGGAGAGAAACAAGGAACAGCAACACCAGGTACTGTGGAAAGGAGGAAATAACAGTACATCATTTGAGGGGGAGACTGGAGTCCATGAGTTTCACTTGATAAGACAAGGAAGATGCTGACAAGGAAGACTTCCTCAAGTATAATTAATTTTCCACAACTCATATCTGAGTTAATCGTATATTATGACTAATCAAAGTAAACTGAAATACAAAGTGTACAGTTGGATTGGAGAAAATCAATAGATTAATTTCACAGTTTACATCTGATGGTAAGTAGATAGTCAGTGATGTAGACCCAGCAGCAAGTCTATATAGGAAGAGACTCAGGAATGAAAAGTCCTGATTTGCTGCAGTGTCTATATTTTCAACCTTAAATATGTGATACGTCTAAAACTTGTTTCAGTTAAAGAAAACCAGTGTGGCTGATTGTGCAGATCCTGTGTGTTGTTATCTGCCTCAATATACCACAATTAATGCTTTAAAATACTGATATCCAGGCAGCCTAATCAGGGATATATTGAGATTCAACACTGGGGCGTTATTAATACACATAATACAGTATTAGTAACCATTGTTCTTGAACTCTAAAGACTGAGCAAACAACACAAGGTACACCAATTAAAGTACAGATAATCTATTGCTGAACAGTTGGAGGGTCCCTGCAAATTCAGCAAAATGCTTGTACCCACATTATTATATGCCCATAAAGCAGGAAGATGCAAGCAGTGGGTTAAACACAAACACACACCACTTTTGTGATCTGGCTTTGGATCCAGTCAGATTGGATGAAATTATTTTTCCTGCAGCTTCTCGTATCCAGGGAATGAATCATTGTTATAAACTGCACCTGCATCAGCAATTTGAATTTTATAAGCATCAGCTGCTTCTCAAACTGAAGCAGAGTAGGGGGAGTATTTAATTAGGATGATTATTCAAATACTGGAGTGCTGAATGCTAATTTAAATGAATAAGGGAAGTGAATGGATAAAATTGCATGCTTTCTGTCCAAATGTTTAATACCCAGGAACGTCTGAGTCTAGCCCAGCAACGATATCACCCACACAAACCGGCCATGGAAATGCCCATCAACACGGCAACACCACGTATCAAGAATCAAGCAATACTCTTTGCAAATCGCTCAGGTAAGTATTTTATTGAAACTCTGATTTCCTGATGATGGATTGTTGCTTGGACTGAGTCCCATCACAAAGCCCCTTCCCCATGCATTTACCAATAGGTCACCAGAAATGCAGTAACAAATATCTAAGGGGATATTTCAGAATTTTATTTTATTCATTCATTCAAGGACATTTATTGCCCATCTCTAAATGCCTTGAGAAGGTGGTGAGCTACCTTCTTGAACCGGTTTTGTGAAGGGTAGGTCGTGCCTTACTAACCTTATTGAGTTTTTCGAAAAAGTGACCAAAGAGGTGGATGGGGGTAAGGCGGTTGATGTGGTATATATGGACTTTAGTAAGGCATTTGATAAGGTGTCCTATGGAAGGCTTCTGCAGAAAATGCAGATCTATGGGATAGAGGGTTATTTAGCTAATTGGATTAAGAATTGGCTAGCGGATAGAAGACAGAGGGTGGTGGTTGATGGGAGATATTCATCGTGGAGTTCGGTTACAAGCGGTGTACCTCAGGGGTCTGTTTTGGGGCCCCTGCTGTTTGTAATTTTTATAAATGATCTGGATGAGGATATTGAAGGATGGATTAGTAAATTTGCGGATGATACCAAAGTCGGAGGAGTGGGAGATAGTGAAGAGGGGTGTTATAGTTTGCAGAGAGACTTGGACAAGTTGCAGAGCTGGGCTGAGAGGTGGCAAATGGAGTTTAATGTGGGAAAGTGTGAGGTAATGCACTTTGGCAGGAATAATAAATGTGTAGAGTATAGGGCTAATGGTAGGATTCTTAATAGTGTTGATGAACAGAGGGATCTTGGTGTATTTGTGAATAGATCCCTGAAAGTAGGCAGTCAAGTCGATAAGGTTGTTAAGAAGGCATAGGGAGTCTTAGCTTTTATTGGTAGGGGGATTGAATTTCGGAGCCGCAACGTCATGTTGCAACTGTACAAAACTCTAGTGCGGCCGCACTTGGAGTATTGTGTGCAGTTCTGGTCCCCACATTATAAGAAAGATGTGGAGGCATTGGAAAGGGTGCAGAGGAGGTTTACCAGGATGTTGCCTGGTATGGAGGCAGGTCTTATGAGGAGAGGCTGAGGGATTTGAGGTTGTTTTCGTTAGAAAGGAGGAGGCTAAGAGGGGACCTGATCGAAACATATAAGATGATTAGAGGTTTAGATAGGGTGGACAGTGATAGCATTTTTCCTAGGATGGAGAAAGCCAGCACAAGGGGACACAGCTTTAAATTAAGGGGTGATAGTTATAGGACGGATATCAGAGGTAGGTTCTTTACCCAGAGGGTGTTTAGGGAGTGGAATGCCCTGCCTGCGGCTGTTTTAGATGCGCCACGTTTGGTGGCGTTTAAGAGGTTAGTTGATAAGTTTATGGAAGAGAGGGGAATGGTTTAGTTTGGAGGGTCATTGCTTTTTTCATAATTGGTCGGCGCAACATCGAAGGCCGAAGGGCCTGTTCTGCGCTGTTATGTTCTATGTTCTATGCTACGTCTGAGAGGTGCAGGTATACTCACAGTGCTGTTAAGGAGGGAATTCCAGGATTTTTACCTAGTGACAGTGAAGGAACCAAATCAGGATGGTGAGTGGCTTGGAGGGGAAGTTGCAGGTGGTAGTGTTCTAACAGACTTACTGCCCTTGACCTTTTAGATGATAGTGGTCATGGGTTTGGAAGGCGCTGACTAAGGAACCTTGAATTGCTGCAATGCATCTTGCAAATGATACACATTTGCAACTATAGATTGGTGGCAGAGGGCAAGGCTGTTTGTGGATGGGATGCCAATTAAGTGGATGATTTTGTCCTGGTTGGATGCAGTTCAGAGAAGGTTGATCAGACTAATATCTGGAATGGATGTGTTATCTTATGAGGAGAGATTGGACAAGCAGGACTTGTGTCCGCTGGAGTTTAGAAGAGTAACAGCTGATTTGATTAAAACATAAAATCCTGAGCTACCTTCAACTTGAAGATGCTATAGTTCCTTAGGAATCTTCTGAATTTTCCCTCTTACAATTCATAAAAAAACACTTTGGGGATAATTTTCCAACTATGTAATTATAGCAAGGAATCTCACCTGCCATCACCTCACGTTGCAAACCTCTGGCTGAACTCAGGAAAATTCAGGTTTGTAATCCCGACACAAGCTTTTGGGATTTGGCTTGTCTTCAAGTGTAAATCATTTTCTGAATTGCTTCTCTTTCCGCCTTTATTTCAAGATCCATCATCCCACAAAAGTAGAATTTGAACCCTGTACATTTTCCTTTCAGATTTCCCTCCTGTATTCAGTAATGCTCAGTATGGACTACCTGGGAATCCTGGGGTGGATAACAACATTGAGATTGCTACACCTTCAGAATTGGAAGCCAAACTTGCAATTTTCAGACATTCTGCTAAAAAGGTGAGGTCCTCTGATGTGCACTTATCCCTGTTTGATCTATGAGTTTGAGTAAAGTTCTGGGTGCCACAGCAAATATGGAATAACAATGTAAAGTGCAATGGTCTGCTTGCACAAAGGTTCACTTGCACAATGGATTTCCTGGTTTAGTTTTCCTGACAGCAAAACGGGGAGAACAGGTATGAATGTCAATCCAAATCACTCCATCCAGGCAAGAAAGTGCACACACTCTGGTGTTGCAGTTGTCGAGGTGAGTGCAACACCGGCACTCCGTTTGGTCCTATGAAGAGAGGTTGAAGGATTTGAGGTTGTTTTCGTTAGAAAGGAGGCGGCTAAGGGGGGATCTTATTGAAGCATATAAGATAATTAGAGGTTTGGATAGGGTGGACAGTGATAGCCTTTTTCCTAGGATGGAGAAAGCTAGCACGAGGGGACACAACTTTAAATTAAGGGGTATGAGTTATAGGACGGATATCAGAGGTAGGTTCTTTACTCAAAGAGTGATTAGGGAGTGGAATGCCCTGCCTGCAGCTGTTGTAGATGCGCCAAGTTTGGTGGCGTTTAAGAGGTTAATTGATAAGTATATGGAAGAGAAGGGAATGGTTTAGTTTGGAGGGCATTGCTTTTTATTTTGGTCGGCACAACATCGAAGGCCGAAGGGCCTGTTCTGTGCTGTAATGTTCTATGTTCTATCTCCAAATCAAAGGCGAATGCTGCAGAGATGACCTGAAGGAGAAAACTGTATTCACAATATCGAGGTTCAGTGGAGTAAGATGACTGGAGTAAACATTTGACAACTGTGCTGAGTACTGTCCTTTCTAATGCACATCATTTGGATTTGGTTTGCTGAAGGTGCCTGGCGTTCACCATTGTAAATAGTTAACCATAGGTGAAGGTGGAGGTCAGAATCTGAGAGAGAGGTTTCGCAGATTAAGGGAAAGGCAAATCTGCGAAAGCTATACACAAGGATGAAAAATTTAAGGCTTTGAGAATGGGATGGTTAATCATCATGGCACGAGAATCTGGATGAAACACATAGGGAGGGATAGGAGGCTGGCCAGGAAAGCAACGGAGTAATCATGTCAGGTGGTGATGAAAACATGGATAAAGGGTTCATCAGGTGGAAGTAAGGAGCCTTTGTGTTGGAAGGGAGATGGGGTCAGATGTAATACCAAGAATGTGAGCAGTCTGGTTCGGCCTATGGAAGGGGATTGAATTTGTGGCTACGGTACGGAATTTATGGTAAAGACTTCAATCTTTCCAGTCTTTAAATGGAGAACACTGCGGATCAACTGAGACTGGATACTGAACAAGTTGTTTGACAAATAGAGTCTGTGGGGAAATAGAACTGGTTAACATTACTGGAAGTTGCTCCTATTTCCACAAATGATGTCATGTTTTTCCTTGATTCCTTTACAAGTGGATTAGTGATTATGGACCTTGTCTAAATTATTATATAAAAGTCACAATGTCCAGGCCACTTTTTATTTTGGCGTTCTTTCTTTGACTTCAAGTAGGAAATATTTTTTGGAAACTCCTGTTTTGAGGAAAGTTGAATTCACCTGGTTCTCAACAGTAGTCTTGGTTATTTTGGGTCTACCTGGTTAGTTTCTGCTTGTCTGTGGACACTGCTCCAGTGAGTGAGATCACCAGCAGCGCTGTACCTGTGGCAGCTGCTGTCTGCTCGCACCTCACACCAAGCCCACTTTTAGCCACTGCTCAACTACTCTGGCAGACCCCCCGAAAGACCAGTGGATCTCCAGGCCATGGGGGTCTAAGCAACACTATTATGGATCACGCAGTCATACGTCCCTTCCTACTCCCAGTTGCAGTCTCTGCACAGTTGTGGGGAGCAGGAGCTAGAAGGGCTGTTTGCCTCTTCCTGACCAGGGTTCTGGGGGAAGTTCTGTTGCTCCAGTGCTCTGCCTAAGATTAGTTCAATTAGTACTGATCAGAAATTTGCCCGTTAATTATTCTGGGAAGGCTGTATTGCTGCCTCAACTAGTTATCCAGTATTGCTGAGTGAATTGTTTAAACATGGCTTAGGAACAGCACGTTCTAAAGTGAAATCAACCTACATTAAGGCATTCTCAAATGAGCCTGCACTACTGTGTGTGGAATCAACACCTAAGAAATGCAGTCTGTATGTAGTCAGTTCAGTTATTAAGCCCTCTAGTGACTTTTACCTTTGTTTCTCTTCTGCAGGACCATGACTTTCTTGAAGATGAGCAATTCTTTCTAGAAACGCTGAAGAAAGCTCCATATAACACAACTTCCCAACCAGCATAAAACCATAAGTGACACTGATGTTGGGGAATTACGTTTCAATATAAATACCTTTGTGTGTGATTGATAAGTGTGGTATTTTTTTTTAAATGCAGTATTTATGGGTTTTTTTACATTTATAATAACTTTTGTAAGCACAACCAGTGACATAAATGAATAATTTTGTGAATGAATCATGTTCCTGACCATGGTAAGATTTCTAATTTGCTGGCACAGATACAGATGATTGATTGATACCATTTAGATACCCCAGCAAGAACACAAAATCATGCTGCATGCAGGGACTCCCACTTAACATTAGGCCTGGCTCAGCAGTTTTAAACCACTGTATCTGTTATTGGTTTTTCCACTGGCTAAAGTCCAAAGCTCAATCTCTGCACACAAATACGAACCGATTTATTTGATAGTAAATTTGCGAGCTTTCGACACTCTGTCTTCATCAGGCAAATGCAGTGTTCTGGTCTGCAATAGCACACACATCAACACAGACAGTCACAGATTGCTGATTAGAATGCGAATCCTTACATCATTCGCATTCTAATCAGCAATCTGTGACTGTCTGTGTTGATATGTGTGCTATTGCAGACCAGAACACTGCATTTGCCTGACGAAGACAGAGTGTCAAAAGCTCACAAATTTACTATCAAATAAATCGGTTGGATTTAAAATTGGTGTTGCGAGATTCTTACTGAGTTCTTACTACCCCAGTCCAACGCCGGCATCTTTACATCATTACAAATACGAAGTCAGAATTAAGTAAGCTTGTCCAAGGCTCGGATCTGGTTCCAATCCAAGCCAGTTCTTGTATTATATGAAATATCCAGCTCAAGGATGTTTATCTCCCTAGAACAGCAACAAGTGTCTGCCATTATCCTATATCTTAATGTGTGTATGAAGAGACGGGGAAGGGAGAAAGGGGTAGGTTGTATCATTGATGTTTACAATATCCCTTTGCCATGTGGATTGATACCAGGATATCATAAGTTTTAGAATGGACCTTGTTATTACACTTACTGTTGATTGATCTGTAATCATATTCATACCTGGGGAGACATTTGTTTACAGCCACCCTTTTCTTTCCATCCTAAAGAGCAGGTAACATTACACAGAACAAAGCAAACTATCTTTGGGTGGATAGAGGATAGTTTTCATTCAGGAATATCTTGTCTTTGTTTTTCAGGATTTTCATTTCTTTTCCAGTAAACTTTATGATCAGTTGGTATCTAATTTATGCAAAATTCTGTTGACTTTTTTGAAATAAAAATGAAAAATACTCAGTGCAATGCATAGCCTATGGTTAAAGTGTCAGATGGAACATGTTTTTACTGTGTCAACATCAGGTGGGGAAGAGCTGGGTTCAGAATTTGTGGCTCCAAGTCCAAACTGGAACAAAGAATTGACCTTTATATAGTTCCTTTCAGAACCTTTAGATTTCCCAAAGTGTTTCAAAGAAAATTGTTCAGTTATAGTCACTGTCTTAATTCAGGGAAACGTGGTGGCTAATTTCTGCTCAGCGAGATCCAGCACTGAGATAAATAACGAGGTGCCTGTTTCCGTGTAGTTTGAGTTAATTGTTGGCCACTAGAACGTTTCTGCTGTTTTCCGAATTGTATCATGGGATCCTTCATGTTCATCTGAGGGCAGAAAAAGGCAGTGCCCCTGACTCTGCAGCATCTCTTATACCCCTGCCTGTGTATCAATTAGAGAATCTCTGGAGTGAGGCTCAATCCTTCTGATTTGAATACTAATGAACACTGAGCTAAGCCTAATAGAGATATTTCTACTTTAATAATTACAATTGTTCCATTAAAAGAATTGCCATTTATCATCGCTCTAATATTTAAATACCACAAAATATTTTCTGGTTTTAATAGATGTTAGAAATAATTTCCAAACACATCATGGAAGCCCACCACCGCTTTCTGCAAGCAACTGGTGTCGTGGCCTTTCTTGCAATGCTGACAACTTGAACAAATATTTTTAAAAGGAATCTGTCTTTTTCCTTTTACATCATCTCTAATTTGTGATCCAGACTGAAAATTAAGACATTTTATGGTGCCAACTGTCTTTGCACGAGGCAGAGAATCGAAGGAAGACACAGAACTGCTGGAGTCAAGCAACACAATTAGATTTACATTATTCTAACAATGGCTCAGAGCATAAGAAATAGGAACTGGAGTAAGACCTCATGGTCAATATGTCTTTTCCATTATTTCATAACATGATTGTACTATAACCAGCTCCACTTTCCTGCCCAATCACATGTCCTCTGACTTCCTTAAGTCCAGTAATCCGTTGATCTTAGCCTTGAATTCACTCATTAAGTGCTGTCTTAAGATAAAGAATGTGAATGGTACATAAACCCTAGTGAAAATGTTCTCTTCATTTCAAACTTAAATGGCTGACTTCATTTTTCAGAGACTGAGTTCCCTAATTCTAGACTCCCACCCTGTCAACATCGCAACAAGTGTAGGCCATTCAGCCTATCGCTTTGCTATTTAATAGAATCAGTTGATTGGACACTTCAATGCCTTTTACACTATTTCCATTACCTTTATGTCATTACTAATCAAAAATCTATCAATCTCTGCTTTAAATGTACTTAATGATTTGAGCTTCCACAGCCCTATAGCGTAGAAACCCCTCAAAACCTTACATTTTTTCAGTGAGATCACTTTTTATTTTTCTACATGTCTAGGCCTATTCTATTC
Organism: Sphyrna mokarran; assembly: GCA_024679065.1. NCBI lineage: Eukaryota > Metazoa > Chordata > Chondrichthyes > Carcharhiniformes > Carcharhinidae > Sphyrna > Sphyrna mokarran. Next base: position 48,752,648 of record JAGIQG010000021.1, on the reverse strand, counting down.
AATCTTACTCACCAAATTGATTCCCAGGATGAGAATCTTCCTGGCACCCTTTCTAAAAAAGTATATCCTTCAGTGAAGAGGTCATAACTACACAGTATTCGAGCCACTATGCCTTAGGAAGAATACATTGACTTTGGAAGAACTAGCACGAGGGGACACAGCTTTAAATTAAGGGGTGATAGTTATAGGACGGATATCAGAGGTAGGTTCTTTACCCAAAGGGTGGTTAGGGAGTGGAATGCCCTGCCTGCAGCAGTTGTAGATGCGCCAAGTTTGGTGGCGTATAAGAGGTTAGTTGATAAGTATATGGAAGAGAAGGGAATGGTTTAGTTTGGAGGGGCATTGCTTTTTATATTGGTCGGCGCAACATCGAAGGCCGAAGGGCCTGTTCTGTGCTGTAATGTTCTATGTTCTATTAGCATAGATTTACCAGAATGATAGCTGAGCATGAGGAGGGATTACGTACATTAGAGTTGTATTCGTAGAAATTTAGAAGTTTAAAATGTCAGTTGATTTAATTTTCAAGATAGTATAGAGAATGTAAAAGATTAGATAGAGGAAAACTGCTGGTTGAAGAGAATGAAATTAGGAAACATCCCTTCATTCAGAGTGGTAAAGGTATAGAACTCTCTTGCAGCAATTGAAGCCACATTTTTGAATTTAAAACAGATTGTTAGCTAAGGGTAGTTAAAGATATGAGGCAAAAGCAGTGTACAGCGTTGGATCACAGATCAATCATAATATCACTGAATGGTGTAGCAGGCTCAAGCAGCTAAATGGTCTTTCCTAAATCTATGTAGACCTTCCAGAATGTTGGGGATTCTAGAAGATCACAAGATCACATCCACTATCGCTGCAGCTATTTCTTATAAAACCATAAGAAGCAAGCTGATAGCTTTTAACCCCATTAATTTCTTCAGTACTTTATCATCCAGACTAGAAACTCCACTGTGTTTTCCAAGTCAACTTAGACCATAAGATTTTACATCTGATTTTGGCATTAGGGTAAACAGAAGGTCTTTCACTCCATGAATGATTCAAGTGACCCACTGGGAAGCTTTTATCAAACAAAGTTTATTTAAGAACATAGAATATACCAAGAAAAATTAGCATAACTTTTATCAATTACAAAAATACAAGCACAATACTGTAAAGACTTTAACAGTTCACAAAATAGTTCCAAATCAAACAACACTGACATACATACACCCCTTTCTAAGCTTGGCACAAAAAAAGTATGCTCACATGATACTGGATCTTGCAGCTTTTAATACTGTGAATTTGCCCTTTGAAATTTGGAGTGCAACTGAGGCTTCCCAGTAAGTTTCAGCATATCTTATAAGAGAGAGAGACAGAAACACTGCTTGTCTCCAGTCTCTACTAGCAATCCACAGACAGCAAAATTTTTCAACAACAGAGAAATAATGCGTACTGTCTCCAGTCCAGACAGCTTCTGATCCAGCATCACCTGACCTGTCTATCATTCACCACTAGCAATTAATTCAACAGGGTCAAAAATCCCAAGGCGACTGTATTTGGCCAGATTAAATCATTACTAATCATTACTTCAATTATCTTGCTTTAGCAACAATAGATACCGGTTACAGACAGCACAGCAGCCAAACAAAAATGCCAGGTCTGCTTGAAAGAATACTGCAGAGAACATCATTTCTAAAAGACACAGTATCACCACATTTACTAGTATCTAACAGAAGGTCCTCACTCTTATTTCATTTTAGTTGCCACAATTTAGTGATTCTATTGGTCTTTTTCTCAATTATAATACAAGTACTTTTAACATAGAACAATACAGCACAAACAGGCCCTTCAGCCCACAAGTTGTGCTGATCACATCTACCAATCCACAGACCTATCTATAACCCCCTATCCTATTCTTTTCCATATACTCATCCAGAAGTCTCTTAAAAGACCCCAGTGAGTTTGCCTCAACAACCTCCGATGGCAGTCAGTTCCATTCAATCACCACCCTCTGAGTGAAAAATCTATCCCTGACATCTCCTTTGTATTTGCTTCCCTGCACCTCAAATCCGTGTCCTCTCATATTGACCATTTCCGCTCGGGGAAATAGTCTCTGAGAGTCCACCCTATCTATTCCTCTCAACATTTTATAAACCTCTATCAGGTCGCCTCTCAACCTACGTCTCTCCAGTGAGAAGAGTCCCAGCTCCCTCAACCTATCTTCATAAGGCCTGCCTCCCAATCCAGGCAGCATCCTTGTAAATCTCCTCTGAACTCTCTCAATAGCCTCTACATCCTTCCTATAATGAGGCGACCAGAACTGCGCACAATACTCCAACTGGGGTCTGACAAGAGTCTTATAGAGCTGCATCATTACCTCCTGACTCCTAAACTCTATTCCTCGATTAATGAAGGGCAGTACACCGTACGCCTTCTTGACCACTTCCTCCACCTGCGAGGCCGATTTAAGAGTCCTATGGACCCGGACCCCGAGATCCTTCTGCTCTACAACACAGCTAAGACTCCTACCCCTTATATTGTACTCCTTCATCCCATTATTCCTGCCAAAATGGACCACTACACATTTATCTGCGTTGAAGTCCATCTGCCACTTCTCCGCCCAGTCTTGCATCCTGTCTGTGTCCCGCTGCAACTTTTGGCATCCCTCCAGACCATCCACAACACCACCAATCTTTGTATCGTCAGCGAACTTGCTAACCCATCCCTCCACTTCCTCATCCAGGTCATTTATGAAAATGACAAACAGCAGGGGTCCCAGAACAGATCCCTGGGGCACTCCACTGGTTACCGACCTCCATGCAGAACAAGACCCATCCACAACCACTCTCTGCCTTCTGCCGGCAAGCCAGTTCTGGATCCACGAGGCCAAAGCCCCTTGGATCCCATGCCCTCTCACCTTCTCCAGAAGCCTTGCATGTGGGACCTTATCAAACGTCTTACTCAAACACTCTTACGCCTTACTTTGCTAATATTGATTGGAATAGCTATAGCTCTAGCTCGTTAGAGGGGTCAGTTTTCGTACAGAGTGTGCAGGAAGGTTTTTTGACTCAGTATGTAGATAGGCCAACTAGAGGTGAGGCTACATTGGATTTGGTGCTGGGCAATGAGCCAGACCAGGTGTCAGGCTTGGAAGTTGGTGAACATTTTGGTGATAGTGACCACAATTCGGTTACGTTCACCTTAGTGATGGATAGGGATAGGCATGAAGCTGGGGGCAGTAGTTATAGCTGGGGGAAGGGTAATTATGAGGCCATCAGGAGAGAATTAGGGTGCATAGATTGGACTAGGAAACTACAGGGACTGGGAACATCTGGAATGTGGTGCTTATTCAAGGAGCAGCTGCTGCGAGTCCTTGATAAGTATGTCCCTGTCAGGCAGGGAGGAAATGGTCGAGTAAGAGAGCCTTGGTGTACGAAAAAAGTTGATTTGCTGGTTAAGAAGAAAAAGGAGGCTTATGTCAGGATGAGGCTTGAAGGCTCAGTTAGTGCAATGGATAGCTATAGATTAGCCAGGAAGGAGCTAAAAAGTGAATTGAGGAGAGCTAAGAGGGGACACGAGAAGATGTTGGCTGATAGGATTAAGGAGAATCCTAAAGCTTTCTTTCGATATGTTAAGAATAGAAGATTGGTTAGGGCAAGATTAGGGCCAGTCATAGACAGCAGTGGGAAGTTGTGCGTGGAGCCTGAAGAGATTGGTGAGGCACTGAATAAATATTTCTCTTCGGTATTCACGCAGAGTGCTGGAAATGTAGCTATGGAGAACACTGAGGTACAGGGTTGCAAATTGGGAAGTATTGTAGTAGATAGGGAGGATGTGTTAGAAATTCTCGAGGGTTTGAAGTTGGATAAGTCCCCTGGGCCGGACGGGATTTACCCTAGGATTCTCTGGGAGGCAAGAGAGGAGATTGCAGAGCCTCTGGCTCTGATCTTCAGGTCCTCGTTGGTTACGGGTGTGGTTCCGGAGGACTGGAGGATAGCGAATGTGGTCCCATTGTTTAAGAAGGGGAAGAGAGACCTTCCAGGGAATTATAGGCCAGTGAGTCTTACTTCTGTTGTGGGCAAGGTATTGGAGAGAATTATTAGGGATAGGATTTATAGTTATTTAGAGAGAAATGAATTGATTGGGGATAGTCAGCATGGTTTCGTGAAGGGTAGGTCATGCCTTACTAACCTCATTGAGTTTTTTGAGAAAGTGACCAGAGAGGTGGATGGGGGTAAGGCGGTTGATGTAGTATATATGGACTTTAGTAAGGCGTTTGATAAGGTGGCCCATGGAAGACTTCTACAGAAAATGCAGATGTGTGGAATAGAGGGTGATTTAGCTAATTGGATTAGGAATTGGCTGGCAGATAGAAGACAGAGGGTGGTGGTTGATGGGAGATATTCATCGTGGAGTTCGGTGACGAGTGGTGTGCCTCAGGGGTCTGTTTTGGGGCCCCTGCTGTTTGTAATTTTTATAAATGATCTGGATGAGGGTATTGAGGGATGGATCAGTAAATTTGCAGATGACACTAAAGTTGGTGGAGTGGTAGATAGTGAAGAGGGGTGTTATAGTTTACAGAGTGACTTGGACAAGTTGCAGAGCTGGGCCGAGAGGTGGCAAATGGAGTTTAATGTGGAAAAGTGTGAGGTAATGCACTTTGGCAGGAACAATAAATGTGTAGAGTATAGGGCTAATGGTAGGGCTCTTAATAGTGTTGAGGAACAGAAGGATCTTGGTGTATGTGTCAATAGATCCCTGAAAGTAGGCAGTCAAGTGGATAAAGTTGTTAAGAAGGCATATGGAGTCTTAGCTTTTATTGGTAGGGGGATTGAATTTAGGAGCCGCAGCATCATGTTGCAACTGTACAAAACTCTAGTGCGGCCGCACTTGGAGTATTGTGTGCAGTTCTGGTCCCCACATTATAAGAAAGATGTGGAGGCATTGGAGAGGGTACAGAGGAGGTTTACCAGGATGTTGCCTGGTATGGAGGGCAGGTCCTATGAAGAGAGGTTGAAGGATTTGAGGTTGTTTTCGTTAGAAAGGAGGCGGCTAAGAGGGGATCTTATTGAAGCATATAAGATGATTAGAGGTTTAGATAGGGTGGACAGTGATAGCCTTTTTCCTAGGATGGAGAAAGCTAGCACGAGGGGACACAGCTTTAAATTAAGGGGTATGAGTTATAGGACGGATATCAGAGGTAGGTTCTTTACTCAAAGAGTGATTAGGGAGTGGAATGCCCTGCCTGCAGCTGTTGTAGATGCGCCAAGTTTGGTGGCGTTTAAGAGGTTAATTGATAAGTATATGGAAGAGAAGGGAATGGTTTAGTTTGGAGGGGCATTGCTTTTTATTTTGGTCGGCACAACATCGAAGGCCAGAGGGCCTGTTCTGTGCTGTAATGTTCTATGTTAAAGTCCATATTTATTTACTTTTGAAGATTATATTTAAATTTTCAGTTACATATCTTGATACCTTTTAATCATTTTCTCAATCTGTCATACGCAATCGCCCTTCATACCTTTGATACCTCGTCCACTCCTCCTTCCCCCCCACCCCACGAATTCCCAGCTTTGACATGGTTTATCATTTCAGACCACACTCTACCTTGCTGAATTTATACATAAACCAACAGAAACATTTGGTTTGCATCTTGTTGCAGAATAACCTCCGTTTCCAGGAGTTTGGATGAGATTCTGATCCATGGTTGCTAGGTTCGCTCACCTGGGGATAGAGACTCCATGCTGTTCATACCACAGGAAAATAAAGGCAAACGCTATGGGTGTTGGAATCTGAAAGAAAAATAGATTTGTTGGAAAGTCTCTGTTTCAGAATGTGTAAGAGCCTGGCAACACCAATTTTAAATCCAACCAATTTATTTGATAGTAAATCTGCTAGCTTTTGGCCTTTGTAGCCTTCGTCAGAATCTGGACAGAGAATAGAGCCAGTGTTTCAAGCCTGGATGACCCTTTGTCAGAGTTGACAGCAAAGAAAATCAGAAAAGATTTATATTGTGTGGGGAGGGGGGAACTAGAAATGGACAAATGGAATGTAGAGGATTGCAGGAAGAAACATATGATCACAGTGCCCCAAGCTAGGAATTGAACCCTGGAGCTATGAGGCAGCAGCGCTAACCACTATGCCAACTGCTGTTCTACAAATGGAATGTAAATGAGGATAAAGTCAGCTGATAAAGGTGCTAAAATTGTCCATTAAAAGAGAACGTGTGAATGGAAGAACAGGGATGCAGATGGTCAAAGCAGTTGGCCTGAATGCTGGGTGGTGGGGGGGGGGGGTGCAGAAGGAGAGCAAGAATGGAGAAATGGAAGTAAGAAAGAAGGATGATTAAAAATGGATGAATGAGATGAAAATAGACTGAATTGAATAAATGTTAACGGGGTGAAGATGGAGGGGAGAGTTTGTGCTCTTAAGTTGTTGCACTCAATGTTCAGTCCGGAAGGCTGTAAAGTGCCCAAAGGAAAGAATGGGATGCTGTTCCTCCAGTTTGTGCTGGGGTTTACTGGAACAGGCCAAAGACGAAGATGTGGACAGGACAAAGAACAAAGAACAAAACAGCACGGGAAACAGGCCCTTCGGCCCAACGAGCCCGCGCCGCCACCCCGATGTTCCCACCTCTACGATCCCTGTCTATGTTTATAGATCTATGGATTAAAACCCAAATTTGAGACAATTTAGGGAGAATTTGTTTTGCCAATTAGCCTAAGAGCACATCTTTGGGATGTGGGAGGAAACCGGAGCACCCGGAGAAAACCCACGCAAGCACGGGGAGAATGCGCAAACTCCCACAGACACAGGCCCAAATCCGTGTATCTGCACAGCCTTGACCTTCAGAGCAGGGTGGGGGTGTGTTGAAGTGGTAAACTGGGTCTGAGTGCTGAGCAAGGCTGTCACCCAGTCTGCTTCTGGCCTGTTCATTACAGAGTGGGCCACACTGGGGGATAGTGAGTGTAACAGCCCAGACTGAAGGAGGTTCATGTGAAGCCACGGGATAAATCTTTTCTGATCTTTTTGCTCTCAGCTCTGACAAAAGCGATCATTCAGAGTGGAAGCATTAGCTCTGCTCTCGCCCCACAGCTGCTGAGGTTTTCCAGTATTTTATCATTACCTCAGCGGGCTGACAGGACACTAGCAGGCCGCTTCAGGCGAGTGGCTGACGGGATCTTGGCGGACCGCGCCGGGCGAGTGGCTGACGGGATCTTGGCGGACCGCGCCGGGCGAGTGGCTGACGGGATCTTGGCGGACCGGGGTATGGGAAGATGGCGGCGTTGGTGAGGGAGCGAGCCGGGTTGTTGTGTGCTTTAGCTCGGAGCCTCAAGGTGACGGAGCCGCTCAGGACAGTGTCGGGCACGGGTGAGTGAGCGGCAGGGCTGTAATACCTTCAATAACTGGGTCACATCGGCCAGTGTCACCATATCATCCCGGGCCAGGGGCACTGAGGTCAATCTCCCCCCCCACCCCCGGCCTGAGCCACTCTGTACAGTGAGTGCAGCACTAACAACACAAAAACAGGAGAGCAAGGCAATAAACATGGTCTATTTATTTAATTTACAGACAGGAATTTCAGCTCTGATAAAGGGTCACCCATAATCGAAACATTGGCTGTGTTCTCTCTCCACAGATACTGAGATTTTCCAGCATTTTTCTGTTTTGAGTTTCGGAAATCCAGCGTCCACATTATTTTGCTTTCATTTTATATGGAGACGCTCGGAATGTTTTGTTATCACCTCTTGATTTTTCGTCCCAGTTTTCCTGCTGGCCTTGGTTTCTCAATCAGTGGGATTAAAACCTGAAACTGACTGGTAGTGGTCTAAAGTGGAGGGATAGACCAGTCTGGACCAGGACTGGCTGTTTCCAAATGTTTTTGTTTGTTCCTTTCTGCTTCTCAACTTCCTACAGCCTTCACAGGGGCGAAAGCACCATTCTACTCTGCAACGCCAGTTCTATAGACCACCCATGGGTCTAATTCTAGCTGTTGCAAACTTATGAGTACATCTCCTACAATGGCTCTTTCTTCTGTGTTTAGGGGTTAACGTTGGTGTCATCCAAGATTCAAATTTATGTGATCTTTTATAATATCTTCCAAAATGGTCATGTAAGCTGACAGAGAACAATCTCTGCAATCCGCTTGATCATGAGTTGAGCTCAAAATATCATATCAAGTCTATTCACCCTATTTCCACCTGCAACACTTGTCTTTGCTTTTAACTTATTTCCACAGCCTCTGAGGTCTCTGTCCACATAACTGCCTCACTGGTCTCGAGCTCTACCTAAGTACGTTCTACAACATCATGTCCACATCCTGTCTGATGTGAAGCTTCCCCTCCGTCATAGGAACATAGGAGCAGCCCTTCGAGCCTGCTCTGCCAATCAATCAGATCATGGCTGATCTTTCCCTGGTCTCAACTCCTTCTGTCCATCATTGCCCATTATCCCTCTTTCCTTTTTAATCAGAAATATGTTTATTTCCCTCTGGAAACCATTCAATGATTCAGACTCTTATCGTGCAATGGGGCAGTGAGTTCACAAGTTCACCACCCTCTGCGAGAAGTATCTCAGTTTCAAATCTACCGCCTCTCAATCTATACCTGTGACATCTTGTTCTAGATTGCCCCATGAGGGAGAAACATTTTGTCTACGTTTACTTTATCAGTCACTTTTAAAATTTTATATGCCTCGATCAGATCCCCTCTCATCCTTCTAAACTCCAGTGAGTACAAGCCCAAACTATTTAATCGCTCCTCATGAATCAACCCTTTCATTCTCAGAATCAACCATCCTAATCACTCTGCGTTCCCTCTCATAATATTAGCTTCAGAATGCTTGACCTGGTCTTCAAATCTATCGTACCCCTCCATCATCTTTGCACTGCACCATTCCTAATCCCTTCTTTTAGTCAGCGTTCCCCAGCTTCTGCGTTGCTATAGGTGTGGGAGATCCTGAAACAGTCAGCAAAATGACAACTTGCTATTATAGAGCAAATGTCCCAATGTCTCGCAGGAGAGTTATCAAACAACATTTAATGCAGGGAGATGTTGGCTTGTTTAAAGTTGTGAATTTGAAGGGTGACCTGAAGGACGGGAGTAGTGGGTGCAATTCCAGAGTTTGTGGCCCAGGCAGCTGAACGTACACCTCTCACAGAATTTGCATAGAATCCCTACAGTGCAGAAGGAGGCCATTCAGCCCATTAGACTGTGCCAACTACAATCCCACCCAGGCTCTATCCCTGTAACCCATAAATTTACTCTGCTAATCCCTTGACACTAGAGTCAATTTATCATGGCCAACCAACCTAACCCACACATCTTTGGACTGTGGAGGGGAAACTGGAGGAAATCCACACAGACACAGGGAGAATGTACAGACTCCACACAGACAGTGACCCGAGGCTGGAATTGAACCTGGATTCCTGGCACTGTAAGGCAGCAGTACTAACCATTGTGCCACGATGCTGCCCAATGGTGGAGCAGTGACAAGCTGGAAGATATAAGAAACTAGCTGTTATACAAAATGAGAACTTTAATATCAATGTGTTGCCTGACTGGGATTAAATGTCGAACATTTGGATAACTTAATGTATAAGTGGAGGAGTTTTCGATGAATAAGGTGAATAGGAGGTGGGCAGCACATTATCAAATAATTGACTTCAGAGATAACAAAGGCACAAGTGAGAATTACAACAGGAATGAACTGAGGCAGGGTCGTCTTTCTGAAATGCTCTCTATTACTGTACCATCCCTATCTTAAATACCCTTTATATAAACTGAACCCTCTGACCTCCCCTGACTGCCCTTCTTGTATCATCTACAATTAGGGAGTTTTGTTAGTCACTTCGTTGTAGTATTTCTTATTCCATGCTTTTCTCTTTCAGCTGTGCTATGTAAACGCACAGCTCCACTGGGGCCAATGCCCAATGAAGAGATCGATGTGACCGACCTGGAGGCTCTGGAAAAGTACCGCAGCTTTGCACGGTACCTGCATCTAGCAGAAGAGAAGAGCAAACAGCCAACCTGGTGGAGGACGTATAAGCAATACACACAAGAGCCCAGTAAGTTACGTTCTACGTGTGATTAATGGACCATGCCAAAAAAATTGAGAAGTATTTCCAAGTGAACTTTGTGATGGTGTATTTCTTTGAACCTTCACATTTCACTTTCTGAGATGTTGAATTCTATTTAACTGAAGCCAGTGGGATGCAAGTATCTGTGACTGTTTGATTCAAGATAAATTTAGACTTTTTTTTGTTCAGTTAATCGAAATAGTTTATAAAGGGCTTTCTTAAAACATCCACAGATGTGCAGGTTAGGTGGATTGGCCATGCTAAATTGCCTCTTAGTGTTCAGATATGAGTGGGTAAGGGGGATTAGCCATGGTAAATGCACAGATTAATGGGGAAAGGGGGGCCTGCACTGCATGATTCCATTGTTCTATAATCAGCAACCTCACTCCAGACGGGAGCTGTAGAAAAACAGATGCTTTGCTGGTCCATGGGCAGGAAAACCACTGTGATTGTAGGAGCAGATCAGAGTCTGGGAATCCTGGAATGAATAACTCCCTTCCTGTCTCTCCAAAGCTTGTCCACCATCTACAAGTCATTGTAAATGACAGAATAATCTGCACTTACCTCGACAAGTCTGCTGATTGAGGGTAGACTGATGGAGCAGTAATTAGCTGGATTGGGTCACTTAGCTTTGTCAATAGCAAGCAGTTTCCACCATTCAGCGTCCATATAATTTTCATTGTAGCTTCATTATATTGACATCTAATGACTGGTGCTGCTCCTGGCATTCTCTCTCCAATCCACATTGAACCAGAGCTGACCCCCTGGCTCGATAATGAAGGTAGAGGGAAGGATATACTGGACTGTCAGATTAGATTATAGATTGTGCTTTTATACAATTCTTCTGTTGATGGCCCACAGCATCCTGTACCTAGTTTTGAGTTGCTGAATCTATCCTATGGGCAGATGTATCTGTGACACGAAGATTGAGGAGGATGAGGTCAATTGGACTTTTCTTGTTGGTTCTTTCACCACCTGCTACAAGATCAGTCTTGAAGTTACGTCCTTTAGGACTCAGCCAGCTCAGTAAATAATGGTGCTACTGAGTCAGTCTTGGTGCTGGACGATGAAGTACCCCACTGAGAGTTCATTCTGTGTCCCTGCCACCCTCAGCACTTCTTCCAACTCAACTTGGAGGAGCAACAATTAGTCAAGAGAGAGTGTAATCATCAGGTTTCCTTTCGACATTTGACCTGATGCCATGAAGCTCAGAGTCAATGTTGAGGACAGCGAGGGCTGCTCCTTCCTGACAGTGTGCTTCTACTTCTGAATGGATCTGTGCTGCTACTGGGATGAGGAATCTCCAGACGTATTGTGGGAGGAATCCAGGACATTGTCTATAAGATTCAGTGAACATGACTGTCAGATTGCTGAGCGACTAGTTAATGGACAGCTTCCCAACTTTGGCACACATCCCTACATGTTAATGAGAAGGATTTTGCAGGGCTCACAGGGCTGGGTGTGCCATTGTCTGAGGCAGTGGTTAGGTTGATGCAGAGTTTATTATTATAATATTTCCTAGTGTTTTGCTGCAGCTTGCTTGGACATTTCGGAAGGCAACTAAGAATGAACCACATTGCTATGGATTTCGAGTCATATGACCAGATAAGGGCAGCAAATTCCCTTTTCCCAAGGATTTTAGTGAGATAAGTGGATTTTAGGACAATTTGGTAGTTTCATGACTATCATTCCTGAGTCTAGCTATTTATTCCAGATTTTCTTTACTTAATTTAAATTGCCCGGCTGCTGTGGTGGGATTTGAACTCATGTCCCTGGATTACTAGCCCTGTAACATAATCACCTTGCTACTATATCCACATATGGGTTAGTCTTTGCCCATTGAATAGCATTGACTTTGCAGAACTTTGAGTTAAGTGAGAAGTGCGACTTGTGTTTTGTAACTTAGTTTAATTTTCCAAGTAAAAGATCTGTGCCTTTTCCTTTGAAATATTCTTGCAGTTGTTACATTCAAGTTCTGTTGTAATTACTGGATAAGAAAAACAGTTAAATGTCTTGGTGGGAGCAGCTTGGCAACACTTCTCAGTATTTTCCATTAAATCCTTTTCAGCTTTGGAGAAAATTGACATTGGTCTCCCTCGTTTTAGAGAGTCTCGGAAGAAACAATTGAAAGAACGCAAGCGCGTTATGAAGGAAAACCATGAAAGCAGTGACCTTGAGGGAGCAGCACGACACAGAACATGTACGTCAGGCTTGACACGCAGGTGACCCAGGTTGGCCTAGCAAGTTAACCTCAGTCGGATATGCTTCAGAGACTCTCTTCATTCAGCAGTTGTTGCCACTGTGCTGATGGTTATTGTGTATCTTATAATCAGTGGCCTGAGCCATTTGTTTATCAGCACAGGTCGGAGTGTATATAGACTTGATAGAACTCATAGAATTATGATTCTCGTGCTCTCCAAACACGACTTTCTTCTGTCTGTCAAGAAACGAAAGCTTCTGCGAGCAAAGTCGAACTTCTGTTGAACCAGAATGGGACTTTATGCAGGAGTTCATTTTGGGAGTTTGCATGCTTTTTAGTACGCACAACTAAACAATCCTCAATCTTCGTGACTGGCTGACTAATAGCGCTGACAAATCTCAGGCAAAAGCCAACGTTTTTGTCAGAAGTAAAATTTAAACTGAAGCAAGAATGAGCAGAGAGCACTTTCCTGTAGCAAAACCGCTTGAGGATCACCCTGCACTGCAGAGCTAACCTCCCCAGCTGCCTCCTTGAGTCTGATCTCCCCCTTCCACCTACCGCCCCTCTCTGACTGTGGAAACATAGAATTCCTATGGTGCACGAGCCATTCAGCCCATCGAGTCTGCAACAACTCTCCCACAGAGCATCTATACCCATAACTGCACACAATTATACCACTAATCCCCCTAATCTACACATATGTTGACCTACCTTCTTTTCTATCTCTCCTTATGTATTCTGAGTTCATCTCCCTGACATCCACCTCCTGCTCCGTTGACTCCATGTTCATCTAGCTGTGAACCAGCTGATTTACTTTCCTGACCCTGGTGCTGACACCCATTGCTAATGTCCTCGGGTACAGTCTCACTGCCTTTCAAACCTGCCAGCATCAGCCCCTTCCTCTTTCCTTACAGATTCCCAAGTCAAACTCTTCCCCTGACCTTCTCTCCCATCCCTGCCTCACCTTTCCCTCTCCAACCCTTTGCCCCCCGCCCCAACCCCTGCCTCACCCTCGCCCCTCGCCCCTGCCTCACCGCTCTCAGAGCTGACTCCATTAACTGATATTCCCAAAACAGGAGTAGTTTAATTGCAGGGGCTGTAAATATAAAATGTACCAAGGGAACACATCCTTACTTACTTGGTGTTAAACTAAACTCTCTCTTTTCTCAGTGTTGATTCCACTGGATGAGGTGAAAGCTGAATGGGAGAAAATTAACGGTCCACTGCACTTGCGGAATATCGCTGAGCACTACGCTGTTTACAGAGACCTATTTAACAGAGCAACCTTCGTTCCCCGAGTGATGCTGCGTATTCAGTATGAACAGGAGGATCACAGTGTGCCAGTGTATCACGGGAATGTGGTCACCCCCACAGAGGTATGAAGGGGTTAATCCCCAGTGCAGTTAGTTATCTACATATTCATTCTACACATGCAAACATTAAAACAACAGAGTGGATGAAATAATTGTTTCTAAATTTCATTTTCTTTAACTCAATCAGTAAATTATTAAGTGTTTGGTCAGCAACATATCAGATATAGGGATGTTGACTGCATGATCTGAGTGTGGGGTAAAAATCTCTACACAAACCCTGAAGTTGCTTTTGCTGCTGATATGTATCTTGCAGTGGTAGATCAGTAACCTAGATAATACAAAACATGATTTAATTGCATCACTTAGTCTCCTTATGTCACTGACTTTTGACAGTGTAATGCAGTAGTGCCTCACTTCCCAGTGTTAGTGCTGTGTGTGCAGTCCCTTCATGATGAGGTGATGTTAGATGTGTATTAATGCAGTTTTTTTTTTCCCAATTCTGCCTCTCACCCACTCTTTCTTTTTCACGCCTAGGCGTTAAATCTTCCAGGGGTGTCGTTCGAAGCGGAAGAGGGCTCCCTCTGGACACTACTGCTTACCAATCCAGGTCTGTGGTGCCTGAAACCAAAGTTTAAAATACCTATGTTCTCGGTGTTGTCACTCGGATGTTCGGGAGGAAAATTAGAGAGGAATCATTTTCATTTTTCTTTGTTACATATCTCCTAATGGTTAGCTACTCCAGTGGTGGCACAGAAGTCTCACAGCTTCATTAAACACAGCAGGAACCGGAACTCCCTACAGTCTGAGGTCTGCTCCAGAGTCATGTGCCCTCGGGATACATGGCCGTGACAGACTGTGAGATTTCCAACTTACCCAGAATTGTTATACACATGCAGACCTGTGCCCACCTGTACTGTTACCTGGAATTAAAAGCATTGCCAATTATTATAAAAACACATGTGCTTCACTAGTGTCCCTTTAGGGAAGGAAATCTGTTGCCCTTACCCAGTCTGGCCTATGTATGACTCCGACCAAGAGCAACGTGGTTGACTTTTAAATATCCTCTAAATAAGGGCAGTTAGGAATGGACAATAGTTGCTGGCCAAACCAGTGACACAGACTTCCAGTGAATCAAAAATTGTATCCATGTTGTACATTGATACACGTGTACCACCAATATAGTGCAGGTCTGTCGCTGTAACACTAGGGTACAGTACTGGTGGGTACAGGAATATCACCGTATAACACTGGGGTACAGTACTGGTGGGGACAGGTCTGTCACTATATAACACTGGTGTACAGGAGTATCATTATAACACTGGGGTACAGTACTGGTGGGGACGGTCTGTCACTGTATAACATTGGGGTACAGTACTGGTGGGGACGGGTCTGTCACTGTGTAACACTGGTGTACAGGAGTATCACTATAACACTGGGGTACAGTACTGGTGGGGACGGTCTGTCACTGTATAACACTGGGGTACAGTACTGGTGGGGACGGATCTGGCACTGTAATACATTTTTCTTTTAAAGATGGGCTTTAGATTCATTTCACTTGTTGGCGCAACATAGAGGGCCGAAGGGCCTGTACTGCGCTGTAAATGTTCTGTGTACATCTTTAAACCTTGCCCTCGCACCTTAAATCGATGCCCCCTCGTAATTGACTCTTTAAGCTTCTGACTGTCCACTCTGTCCATGCCCCTCATAATCTTGTAAACTTCAATCAGGACACCTCTCAACCTCCATCATCCCAATGAGAACAAACCAAGTTTCTCCAACTCCTCCTTGTAGCCAATGCTCTCTGTACTAGGTAACATCCTGGTAAATCTTTTCTGTGCCCTCTCCAAAGCCTCCACATCCTTCTGATAGTGTGGCGACCAGAATTAAACACGAGATTCCAAGTGTGGCCTAAGGATCTATAAAGATGCCACGTGACTTGTCAGTTTTTAAACTCAATGCCCCGGCTGATGAAGGCAAGCATGCCATATGCCTTCCTGACTACCTTCTTGACCTGTGTACCTGTACACCCAGATCCCTTTGCCTATCAATACTCTTATAGGGTTCTGCCATTTACTGTCTATGTTAGATCTTTCAAAATGCATTGCCTCACATTTGTCTGGATTAAACTCTATCTGCCCCTCCTCTGTCTAAGTCTTCAATCGATTTATATCCTGCTGTATCCTCTGATGATTCTCATTGCAATCCACAAATCCACCAATCTTTGTGTCGTCCGCAAACTTACTAATCAAAAGTTATATTTTCCTCCTAATCTTATATTACAAACAGCAAAGATCCCAGCATTGATCTCTGAGGAACACCACTTGTCGCAGCTTTCCATTCAAAAACACACCCTTCCACTGCTACCCTCTGTTCCATGACAAGCCAGTTTTGTATCCACCTTATCAGCTCACCTCTGATCCCATGCGACTTCACCTTCTGCACCAGTCTGTCATGAAGGATCTTGTCAATGAAGTCCACATAGACAACATCCACTGCCCTAAACTCATCAATCATCTTCATCACTTCCTTAAACAACTCAATCAAGTTCGTGAACCACGACTTTCCCTTCACAAAACCATGTTTCCTCTCACTAATACATCCACTTATTTCCAATTGGGAATAAATTCTGTCTTGAAGAATCCTCTCCAATAGTTTTCCTACCACTGATGTAAAGCTGTAATTACCTGGATTTTTCTTGCTACCCTCCTTAAACAAAGGGACAACATCGGCTGTTCTTCAATCCTCTGAACCAGATTTAACAGGTTATTAATTTAGTTTATCTTACCTATATAGCTGATAGCTTGAATTTGCTTGATATTCCTGCCCAAGTCAGAAGAAACTTAAAACAGTAAATTTAAATGCTGAACTGCAAGGAAGCAATAGTGAACTGCTTCTCAGCCTTTTGGCTGGGATAAGGTATCAGATCAAGCCCAAGATGGGGTACAGTGCCTTTCCTTGTCAGCCTGAATCTTGTTTGTCTCCCTTGTGGGCACCTTGAATTGGATTTTAAGTTTGGTTTTCGGGACGAGCAAAGAATGGGTTTGGATTTGTCTGATCCGTTTTGAGCATTGGTCTTGTAACTTTTAAGATTGGAGTAAAAAATATTTTTAAAAAGTAGATTTCACAGAAAGAGATTAACCCTTAAAACTTCACTCCCTTCCTCACCAAACAAGCTCAAGATTCTCTCCTGGCTCAACTCCAGATTGGAAGGACAAAATCATATTACAAAAACATGCTGCTGCGTGTTTTTCCCCAGATCCTCTCCAAAGTATGAAAATTTCATAAACTCACCATTTTTTAATGTAACAATACAAACAAGTACTGTGCTTTCTGATTTCTCCATTTTGGAGCCAGTACACTGATATTAATTTTGCAGTAAATGCTATTATCCTGCATCACCTGAATAAAGATTGTAGATTCAAATTCAATTAATCCTTTCCAAACAGAGAGCCCACAAAATCCAGAATTAAGATGCCAGGGTCCAAGGATGGCATGGCACCCACAGCTTCAGTTTGGACTTCCTACTCAAAAGGACTAATGGACCAACAAAGATACTTGCTGGTGGTTTACAATCTCCCAACTACTTGCCATCTTTAAGTGGAGTTTTAAGTGGAGATGTAATAACTGGCTAAAACTTTTAACCATTTTGTTATCTTTCACGTTTCAGATGGACATTTGCGAGACAATGAATCTGAGTACGTCCACTGGCTGATGTGAGTATTGGGTTTGGCAGATAAATGTGATTCTCCAAATCTTAACATCATTTCATCCAACAATTCAGAATAATTCCCAGTTACCCAAACATGTCATTATTATTGGTATGGCTGGGGATTGCAGTTTTTTAGGTATCTGCACGTAGGCTACATGTGTCCCAAAATACTCTGGCCACATTACAAACAGCTACTGTGTAAAACTCTCTGATGTTATGTGTGAGAGAAAGTATTCAATCTGAAGATAGCTAGCTCTTCCCCTCTCTCTTGCCACTACTTCATCAACACCCCATCAGTATCTAAACCTGGCTCTTAGCACTGACTATTAATTGTGTTAATTCCAAAAACACCCTGTTCCCTATTCTTCCCTTCACTTTCTCATTGTTACTACCCAGACATGGTTTGCAAAATACATGGCAGTTTGATTTTACTTATGCAAAAACTATGTATTTCTTTTGATTCATTCTAATATATTGTGACACTATTGTTGATTGCCATGGTGTTCCTTGCGAAATACGTTCTCAGACCAATTCTCAGCTTTGTTCTCCATCTGATTTTTCCCTTCTCAATTTGATATTTTCCTAATGGTGTTTAATTTAATTCCAAATGCAGGAGTGATATTTATGTTGTATCCAGTGACATCAATACAATATGACTTAATTATTAAATAAAGGTTCTTTTTAAGGAAAAATGTTAGTGTTTTATTCTAGAAGCAGCCTCTTACTCAGTTTTAAATGCGTCTGGATTGTCAGTAAGTGTCTGAAAGGGAGGAAGATGTGTTAGAGTTTTGAATGGAGACCCTCCATTAGAACATAGTGCTGGTGGTGGTGATTAGGAGGAGGTACAATGAAGAGGAAGGGACTGTGCATTCTTTATTGACCTGTTGTTCTGTTTACCAAATTGGTATAACCTCTGTACTGGCAACAATCAGTGTTCTCCATAATTCTTTGTCTTTGTGTATGGCACATTTGTTCTCATTAAGATTGCTGTGTTTGCAGACATTCTGAAAGGGACATGGATTGTAAGTGGCCAGTTTGTTTCACTGCATGTGATGTTGCGGTGTACACTTGTACAGCTTAGAGAGAACACTGCTAGCAACCTTTTATATTATTTTCAAACCACTTTTAACTTCATAACTATTTGATTAGATTTGATTTATTGTCATATATGTTGGGATACGCTGAAAAATATTGTTTCTTACATGCTATAGAGACAAAGCATACCATTCATAGAGTACACAGAGGAGAGGAGAAGATGTAGAACCTTGTGTTACAGTCATAGCTAGCGAGTAGAGAAAGATCAACTTTATATAAGGTAGCTCCATTCAGAAATCTGATGCCAGTAAGGAGGAAGGTGTTCTTGAGTGGGTTGGTACGTGATCTCAGATTTTTATAACTTTTTTCTGACAGAAACAGGTGGAAGAAAGAACACCCAGGGTGCATGAGGTCCCTGTTATGCTGGCTGCTTTTCTGAGGCAGCAAGAAGTGTAGATAGTGTCAGTGGATGGGAGACTGCTTTGCCTAATTGACTGGGCTACATTCACAACCCTTTGCAGTTTCTTGTGGTCTAGGTCAGAGTAAGAGCCATACATCCAGATGTGATACATCCAGAAAAGGATACTTTCTATGGCATATCCATAAAAAAAAAAATGAGATCTATAGCAGACATGCCAAATTTCCTGACAGCAGGGCTTCCATCTCTCATTTCTTTGATTTTCACTTTGTATTCACAAGTCCTTCTCTTTCTTTGATTTGTGCAGTTTATTACTTGTTACACCATTTCACTGATATTTCCTTCCTAAATGTTTACATTTTGCTGCTCCTGATGACTGTCCATCTCTTAGCTCATGGTTTTGATGAAGGGTCTGCACGTGTTCTGGCCACAGATGCCAGCTAACATGCTGTGTCTTTCCAATTTTTTCAGATTTCCCCCACCCTAACATTCAGTTTACTTTTACTGCCACTGTTCGTAATTCACTTAACTGATTCTGGGGGTTTCTATTCGCCCCTCTCAGATCTATCTCCGCTTCCTCCTCTTGGTCTCCCTCAATATGGTTTTCTGTGCAAATTGGCAACCAGGC
Source organism: Sphyrna mokarran (assembly GCA_024679065.1). Taxonomy (NCBI): domain Eukaryota; kingdom Metazoa; phylum Chordata; class Chondrichthyes; order Carcharhiniformes; family Carcharhinidae; genus Sphyrna; species Sphyrna mokarran. Next base: position 48,733,291 of record JAGIQG010000021.1, on the reverse strand, counting down.
ACCTGAATCATTAAAGTTACTTTGAGTCCTGACCCAGATCCCTGGGACCTTCCACTGGGTACTTCCCTTCACAGTGGCATCATTCCCTAACAAAGATCTGATTGTTCAGCTAACTGTTTTCATCCTTTTCCAAGCCTTCCCTTAACTCTGCACCACTTTAGGAAGCATTCTTTTATGTGGAAGTTGATTAAATGTTTTTAAGTGTTTTATTCTGTCTGACTGGGATCATTCTGTTCTACAGACAGTGGTTTGGCCAATAAATCAAACTGGACTCCAGTTTATTTCATTATTTTCTTGTTGCACAGTGGTAACATTCCTGGGAGTGCTGTATCAGAAGGAGAAGACATCTGTCACTATTTCCCCCCTTTCCCTGCTAAAGGTACAGGATATCACCGATGCATCTTCATCCTTTTTAAACAAGATAAAACAATCAATTTCAAGGAAGACTTCAGACCATCGCCCTGGTAAGCGCAAACTATAAGCATCTCCTGTTGAATGTCTCATTGTTCAGGAGTTAGTACAATTCATCATTCACTTTGACATGCATCCGATGTTTGAAGTGTGATGGGCAGTGACACTTCAAATTTGCTTTGTCTTCTCCTGCTGTCTCTTTTTGCTTTTCTTTCTTAAAACTTTATCTGATGAGTTAATAACTTTAGCTCAACAAAACTATTCAAGGTTAATATAAACGCAGCCTCAATATTTTCCTTTTCATACCAGTGCATAATACTGAACTGAGATTTATCCTCTGTGTGTTAGTAAATTTATAGAACATAGAACATTACAGCGCAGAACAGGCCCTTCGGCCTTCGATGTTGCGCCGACCAATTAAGATAAAGCAATGACCCTCTAACCTAAACCATTCCCTTTTCAATCATAAATTTATCTACTAACCTCTTAAACGCCACCAAACTTGGCGCATCTACAACTGCCACAGGCAGGGCATTCCATACCCTTACCACCCTCTGGGTAAAGAACCTACCTCTGACATCCGTCCTATAACTACCACCCTTAATTTAAAGCTATGTCCCCTCGTGCTAGCTTTCTCCATCCTAGGAAAAAGGCTATCACTGTCCACCCTATCTAAACCTCTAATCATCTTATATGTTTCAATAAGGTCTCCTCTTAGCCGCCTTCTTTCTAACGAAAACAACCTCAAATCCCTCAGCCTCTCTTCATAAGACCTGCCCTCCATACCAGGCAACATCCTGGTAAACCTCCTCTGTACCCTCTCCAATGCCTCCACATCTTTCTTATAATGCAGGGACCAGAACTGCACACAATACTCCAAGTGCGGCCGCACTAGAGTTTTGTACAGTTGCAACATGACGTTGCGGCTCCGAAATTCAATCCCCCTACCAATAAAAGCTAAGACTCCGTATGCCTTCTTAACAACCTTATCGACTTGATTGCCAACTTTCAGGAATCTATGCACACATACACCAAGATCCCTCTGTTCATCAACACTATTAAGAGTCCTACATTAGCCCTATACTCTACACATTTGTTATTCCTGCCAAAGTGAATTACCTCACACTTTTCCGCATTAAACTCCATTTGCCACCACTCGGCCCAGCTCTGCAACTTGTCCAAGTCTCTCTGCAAACTAGAACACCCCTCTTCACTATCTACCACTCCTCCGACTTTGGTGTCATCCGCAAATTTACTAATCCATCCTTCAATACCCTCATCCAGATCATTTATAAAAATTACAAACAGCAGGGGCCCCAAAACAGATCCCTGAGGTACACCACTTGTAACCGAATTCCACGATGAATAACTTCCATCAACCACCACCCTCTGTCTTCTATCAGCTAGCCAATTCCTAATCCAATTAGCTAAATCACCCTCAATCCCATACATCTGCATTTTCTGCAGAAGCCTTCCATGGGCCACCTTATCGAACGCCTTACTAAAGTCCATATATACCACATCAACTGCCTTACCCCCATCCACCTCTTTGGTCACTTTTTCAAAAAACTCAATATGTGTGTGTGTGTGCATGTGAACACGTCTTTGTGTGTGTGTGTGTGTGTGTGTGTACACGTGGGTATGTGTGAGTGTGTATGTGTGAGAGAGAGTGTGTGCGGCCATAGAACTATCTGTAACTCCCAATCCTATTAAATCCCATGTACTCATCCAGAAGTCTCTTTAAAGACCCCAGCGAATTCACCTCTACCACTACTGACAGCAACCGACTCCATTCACTCACCACCCTCTGAGTGAAAAACTTACCTCTAACATCTTCTCTGTACTTGCCCCCCAGCACCTTAAATCTGTGTCCTCTCGTAGCAACCATTTCAGCCCTGGGAAATAGCCTCCGAGAATCCACTCTATCTATTCCTCTCAACATCTTATAAACCTCTATCAGGTCGCTGCTCAACCTTCCTCTTTCCAGGGAGAAGAGACCTAGCTCCCTCAACCTGTCTTCATAAGGCATGCCCCCAAATCCAGACAACATCCTTGTAAATCCCCTCTGCACCCTCTCAATAGCTTCCACATCTTTCCTATAGTGAGGCAACCGGAACTGCACAGTTATTCCAGGAAGTCAACCTGCACCAAACTTCATATACACATATGAAGAATGTATATGAAGGCACCTATCAGTCTGTGTGCAGGTACAAACCTGTCTATGTGGATCACTATGTGTGTGTGTAAGTCCATTAATGTAGTTTGTGTAACTGATGAGTATAATAGATTTGTACGTGTAATGGAAAACTGGTGTGTACGTACCTGACTGAGCTGGTATCACTGATGCGTGTATATATTACATTCTTCACCATGTCTACATCTTTTTACAGTCACAGCCTGAAGATGAGAACTTTTAAAACTTTTGATTTCTACAAGAAGTATCAGGATCTGATGACTCCAGCCGGACTGGCATTCTTTCAGTGTCGATGGGATGAATCGGTCACACACATTTTCCACAACCTTCTTGGTAAGCCCTGCAAGCAGTGTCCACATGTTTAAATGTATTGAACTCTACTGACGTGGACTGTGGGTGTAATGCTGAACATGAAGTGTTGATGAGACTTGGGTAAGAGTCAGTGCAGACTCAGTGGGCTGAATGGCCTCCTTCTGCACTGTAGAGATTCTATGGTTCTGTTATGAGTTTTTTTTATATCTGTTGAGTATTTATTCTCTGTGAGTGGGTGCCCATCTTTAGTTTTCCAGTATTTGTGGATCCCGTCTGAGGATAGAAGTCCGTTCAGATTGCTTTAAAACATGTGCCAGGAAATGCATGATAAAAAAATCCATCCAGACTCACCACACTATACAGCGTCCCTTCCCTATGCTGCCCTTCTGCTTGGTACCTTCCTGTCTGAGGCAGCATAGATTGAGAACCCAGCTGGCATGGGGTGATTTAATTTGTGTCCTCTCAACTCATGGTGCTGAGCAGTGATGCTTCACATTGGTATAGAGACTACTGCTCTTGGACAGTGGCTGAGGAAATAGTTTGGTGCAGGTTGACTTCCTGGAATAACTGTGCAGTTCCGGTTGCCTCACTATAGGAAGGATGTGGAAGCTATTGAGAGGGTGCAGAGGGGATTTACAAGGATGTTGCCTGGATTTGGGGGCCTGGATAGGTTGAGGGAGCTAGGTCTCTTCTCCCTGAAGAGAGGAAGGTTGAGCAGCGACCTGATAGAGGTTTATAAGATGTTGAGAGGAATAGATAGAGTGGATTCTCTGAGGCTATTTCCCAGGGCTGAAATGGTCGCTACGAGAGGACACAGGTGCTGGGGGGCAAGTACAGAGGAGATGTTAGAGGTACGTTTTTGACTCAGAGGGTGGTGAGTGAATGGAGTCGGTTGCTGTCAGTAGTAGTAGAGGTGAATTCGCTGGGGTCTTTAAAGAGACTTCTGGATGAGTACATGGGATTTAATAGGATTGGGAGTTACAGATAGTTCTATGTCCGCGCACACTCTCTCACACACACACACACTCACACATACCCACGTGTACACACACACACATACGCACAAAGTGAAATTTGCATCAACAGACTAGCTTTGGTGCAAATGCTAGTTGCTCACTTCTCACATGTCGCTAGCACCAGACATGATATTTCATCATTGAGGGTGTCTAATGCACGCAGCAAAAGTAGAGTTATGCCTGCTGGAATCGATGTGTTGGTTGCATTTTGTCATCGCACCGGGATCGCCGTGCTATTTCCTTCATCGAATGCTTCTATATTTTGAGATGGGCTAATGAGCAGGCAGTTAAACTAAAGGGAGCGCTGGAGGCCAGTTGTACCAATGTTGTGTAGCCAGGGGGAAATGAGTAAAGAGAAAGATTGTGAGGGATGAAAGGAATTGTCTCAGAAAGCAGTGGGTTTGGTTAAATGGTGATCCAGGTCAGGGCAAGTAGCCACGTGACCAGTATCTGAGAAAATGAAAGGAATTTGAGTTAATTTCCAAATGGAATGACAGAGAAGATCAAACTGAAGCTACCTGGCCATAAGGAAGAGAAACAATAATCTGCCTGTGTTCTTTGATAGATATGAAGGAGCCAGTGTTTGAATATGACTTCCCTCCAGCTTACCATCCGCCTCAGAAGAAATACCCGCATGGTAAGCCACTCCGATACCTGGATCGGTACAGGGACAGCCATGAGCCCGCTTATGGCATCTACTGATCCAGCAATTGCTTATCAGCGAGCTCCCAGGCCTTGTCAGCTGGAGTTGAGGTCTACTGTCCAAAGTTGTCCGTTCTGCCTCGCTGTCAGTCCAAGAGCAATTCCGTAACCTGTCTCATGTGAACACTTGTCAGAAAAAAACAATGTAATGATGGAGCAAAAATAAATATTTTTCTAATACTTTGGTGTGGCTGGAGAAATTGAGAATGTACCATAAATAAAAGCTGTAGGGGATTTGGATACTCTGAGAAATGAAAATAGATGGGTGACGGTGAGAGGGGCTGGGAAAAAGAAACCAGCGTGGGGATCCTCTATGGTTGTTCCTCTCAGCAATAAATAGACGGCGTTGGATACTGTTGAGGGCAGTAACCCACCGATGGTAAACCAGAGTGACCAGACCTCCAGCACTAAGTCCGCCCTGGAGGTCAGAAGGGAAGAGAGAAGAGCAAGAGACCAATAGTAATTGAGGATGTAATAGTAAACAGTTTATATGGCAGGTCAGTGGTTAGAGGGACAGATAGAAGTTCTGCAGCAGCAAAAGAGATTCTCGGATGGTGTGTTCCTACCAGGTCCAGAGTCCGTAATGTCTTGCACTGTGTTTTCAAGATCCTTAAGGGGGAGGGGGATCAGTTGCAGGATATAGTGCACATCAGTACTAACGACGTAGGTAGGAGAAGGGATGGGGATTTAAAACAGGAATTTAGGGAGCTGGGATGGAAACTGAGAGCCAGGACAAAGCGTGTTGTCATCTCTGTTTTGTTGACGTTGCCATGTGCGAGTGAGTTGAGGAACAGCGAGAGAGTGCAGATTAACATGTGGCTGCAGGGATGGTGTAGGAGAGAGGGTTTCAGTTACTTGGATAATTGGAACACATTCTGGGGAAGGTGGGACCTGTACAAACAGGATGGTTTGCACCTGAATCAGAGAGGCCTGGGAGGGAAATCTGCTGCAGCTCTTCGGGGGGTGAGGGGGGGCTTAAACAAATTTGTCAGGGGGACGGGAAAATGAGATGTGGTCCAAAAGCCAGTGCTGAGGATAGTGAGGTGCTGAGGAAAGTATGAAGGTCGCAGGATTGAACAAGCAGACAGGATGGTGAGTTGAAGTGCATTTACTTCAATGTAAGGAGCATCAGGAATAAGGTGTATAAAATGTTGAGAGGTATTGATTGAGTGGATAGTGAGAGCTTTTTCCCAGGGCTGAAAAGGTTGCCACAAGAAGACAGAGATTTAAGGTGCTGGGGTGTAGGTACAGAGGAGAAGTAAGGGGTAAGTTTTTCACTCAAAGTGGTGGGTGTGTGGAATGGGCTGCCAGCAATGGTGGTGGACGCAGATTTGATAGGGTCTTTTAAGAGACGTTTAGATAAGTGCATGGAACTTAGTAAAATAGAGGGTTATGGGTCAGCCTAGAATCTCTTAAGATAGGGACACATTTGGCACAACTTTGTGGGCTGAAGATCCTGTATTGTGCTGTAGTTTTTCTATGTTTCTAATTTGGAGCATGGATTGGTACTTGGGACTATGATGTTGTGGCCATTACAGAGACATGGTTAGAACAGGTTCAGGAATGATTGTTGGCAATTCCAGGGTATAGATGTTTCAGTACATAGAACATTACAGCGCAGTACAGGCCCTTCGGCCCTCGATGTTGCGCCGGCCAGTGGACCCTCTAACCTAAACTATTCCAGTATCATCCATATGCCTATCCACCGACCATTTGAATGCCCCCAAAGTAGGCGAGTCCACAACTGCTGCAGGCAGGGCATTCCACGCCCTCACCACCCTCTGTGTGAAGAACCTGCCTCTGACATCCATCCTATAACTACCACCTCTTAATTTAAAGTTACGTCCCCTCGTGTTGGTCATCACCATCCGAGGAAAAAGGCTCTCACTATCCACCCTATCCAATCCCTTGATCATCTTATACACCTCAATTAGGTCACCGCGTAACCTTCTCTCTAATGAAAATAACCTCAGGTCCCTCAGCCTTTCCTCATAAGGCCTTCCCACCATACCAGGCAACATCCTGGTAAACCTCCTCTGCACCCTTTTCAATGCTTCCACATCTTTCTTATAATGCAGCGACCAGAACTGTACGCAATACTCCAAGTGCGGCTGCACCAGAGTTTTGTACAGTGGTAACATAACCTCACGGCTCCTGAATTCAATCCCTCTACCAATAAAAGCTAACACACCGTACGCCTTCTTAACAACTTTATCAACCTGGGTGCCAACTTTCAAAGAGCTATGTAGTTGTACCCCAAGATCCCTCTGCTCGACAACACTATTAAGGGTCCTTCCATAAGCCCTATATTTCATATGCCTGTTATTCCTACCAAAGTGAATCACCTCACACTTATCCGTATTGAATTCCATTTGCCACCTCATGGCCCAGCTCTGCAACCTATGTCCCTCTGCAAACTATAACATCCATCCTCGCTGTCTACAACTCCCCCCCACTTTGGTATCGTCAGCAAATTTACTAATACAACCCTCTACACCCTCATCTAGGTCATTTATAAAAATGACAAACAGCAGTGGCCCCAAAACAGATCCTTGAGGTACACCACTTGTAACTGCACTCCAGGTTGAATATTTCCCAACAACCACCACCCTCTGTCTTCTATCAGCTAGCCAATTCCTAATCCAAACTGCTAAATCACCTTCAATTCCATGCATCTGCACTTTCTGCAGTAGCCTACCATGGGGAACCTTATCAAACGCTTTGCTAAAATCCATATACACTACATCAACTGCCTTACCCTTATCTACCTCTTTGGTCACCTCCTCAAAAAACTCAATAAGGTTTGTGAAGCACGACCTACCCTTCACAAAACCGTGCTGACTATCCTTAATCAATTTATTCCTCTCTAGATGCTTATAAATCCTATCCCTTATAATTCTTTCCAAGACTTTGCCCACAACAGAAGTCAGGCTCACCGGTCTATAATTTCCAGGATGGTCCCTACTCCCCTTTTTGAAAAGAGGGACAACATTTGCCATCCTCCAGTCTTCTGGCACTATACCTGTAGCTAACGACGACATGAAGATCAAAGCCAAAGGCTCTGCCATCTCCTCTCTAGCCTCCCAGAGAATCCTAGGGTAAATCCCATCTGGCCCAGGGGACTTATCAATTTTCATACCCTCAAGATTCGCTAACACACAGTAAGAGTAAGGAATGTGGTAAAAGAGGTGGAGGAGTAGCATTGTTAATCAAGGATAGTTTAACGGCTGCTGAAAGGCATTTCGAGGGTGATCTGCCTACTGAGGTAATATGGACTGAAGTTAGAAATAGGAAAGGATCTGTTACGTTGTTACGAGTTTTCTATAGGCCCCCAAATAGTAATAGAAATGTGGAGGAGGAAATGGCAAAGCAGATTATGGATAGGTGTGGAGATCACAGGGTAGTTATCATGGATGATTTTAACTTTGCAAATATTGATTGGAATTCATAGTTCAGACATTTTTTGGATAATGTGTGCAGGAAGTTTCCTGACACAATATATGGATAAGCTGACAAGAGGTGGGGCCACACTGGGTAACAAGCCAGGCCAAATGTTAGATTTGTTTGTGGGAGAGCACTTCGGAGATAATGACCACAATTCCTTGTCCTTCATTATTGCAATGAAGAGGGATAGATTCACACAGGTCAAGATTTATAATTGGGGCAGAGGCAAGAATTAGGGAGCATAAGATGGGAACAAACTGTCAGCTATGGGCACAAACGAAAAATGGGGCTTTTTCAAGGAACAAATACTGCATGTTTTGATAGATATGTCCCTGTCAGACAGGGAGGAAATGGCCAAGTGAGGGAATCATGGCTCACAAAGGAGGTTGCATTCTTGTTAAGAGAAAAAAAGAGGTGTATGTAAGGATGAAAAAGCAAGGTTCAGTTGGGTCACTTGAGGGTTACAAGGTAGCTGGGAATGAGTTAAAGAAAGGGCTTCAGAGAGCTAGGAGGGGGCATGAGAAGTCCTTGGCGGGTCAGATAAAGAAAAACCCCAAGGCTTTTTACTCTTATGAGAAATAAAAGAATGACCAGGGTGAGATTAGAGCCAGTCAAGGATAGTGCCTGATTTGGAGGGTAGGTCTCATGAGGAAAGGTTGAGGGAGCTGGGGCTTTTCTCTTTAGAGCAGAGGAGGTTGAGAGGCGACTTAATAGAGTTTACGAGATAATGAGAGAGATTGATAGAGTGGATGTGCAGAGATTATTTCCTCAGGTGGATGTAGCTGTTACTAGGGGGCATAACTATAAAGTTCATGGTGGGAAATATCGGAGGGATGTCTGAGGTAGATTCTTTACTCAGAGAGTGGTTGGGGTGTGGAATAGACTGCCTACTGTGATAGTGGAGTTGGAACTTTCAAGCAGTTATTGGATAGGCACATGGAGCACACCAGAAAGACAGGGAGTGGGATAGCTTGATCTTGGGCTTGGACAAGGCTCAGCACAACACTGAGGCCTGTACTGTACTGTTCTACGTTTCCCAAGCATTTTTTTTCCACCAGAGCTACTGACTCAAACTGAAAGTTGCTGCCACTGAACCAGTTACATAAAATGGAAGAGAATGTAATCTCACATAGATATTGTAACTATGATTATACTTCACAAAGTCTTCAAATCTGCAAAGTGCTTTGGGGTGTACTGAGGTCACAAATGCAAGTTATTTCTTGCTAAAACTGAATTACTGCTCATTTCTCGTGATCACCTCTCGTATATAGCTAAGCTATCCTCTTGGGGATGAAACTGGTGTCCCACAGAAATATGAAATGGGTTCAAAACAAATCAGTAGCTGAATTTTCACACAACAATAGTTCAAACTCTTTTGGAAACTCGTTTTGCTGTCACTTTCCTGGGGTTTGAAATGAGAAATCTTAGAATCATAGAGTCCCCTACAGTGCAGAAGGAACTCATTTGGTCCAATGAGTTTGTATTGACCACAATCCCATCCAGGTCCCTATCCCCAGGACCGCACTCATTTATCTTGCTAATCCCCATGACACCAAGGAGTAATTTAGCATGGCCAATCCACCTAACCCGCACATCTTTGGACTGCGGGAGGAAACCAGAACACTCAGAAGAAATCCACGCAGACACGGAGCGAATGTGCTAACTCCACACAGTGACCCCTAGGCTGGAATTGAACCTGAGTCCCTTGTGCTGTGAGGCAGCAATGCTAATCATTGTGCCATCAGGCCACCTATTATGTTCCAAGTAAATGGAAAAAAAAATCAGCTGCTGATCCATCTCAAACTTGTGCTGCTGTCAATGATCAATTTCATTCCCCCAAAACCTCAAATCATGTTTTCACCGATTTATTCAAATTGGGTTTTGTGCTGAACTTTCTGATTGATCTTCTAACTTCAACAAAGCAAAGTAACACGTGCTGAAGTGAGAATACTAGCACCAAAAGAAATATTTAAATATATTGAGATGAGCAGCTTTGAATTGCGAAGAGTAAATTATTTAGAGCAGCAGTTGCTCTATATTTGGTATTCTGGTTTAGGGTTTGATTACTGAGGCAACTGTACTAAGAGCCATCCTTTCTAAACTCCCACATCCTCCAAATTCAAACAAGACAGATTAGAAAATGAGAAATGTAAGATCAAAATATGGCTGAACTGGATTCTGAAGAACTGTGTGTGGCCGACAGACTATACTTGTTTCTTTAATAAAAGGAAATACCTTTATCACAGTTCACTTCCTGTATTGCGTGCTTTACAACAGTTGTCTACACTGAGTTTGCAAACTTTTTGAACCATTTTGAATTTCAGTTACGTGAGTTAGGATGAAGTATTTTTGCCGAACGATATTCACACTTAGTTGTACCAAACTGCTGATTTGGGGTTTTTTAAAAAGTTAATTTGTTAATGTCACAAGTAGGCTTATATTAACATTGCAATGAAGTTACTTTGAAAGTCCTCTATTTGCCAAAGTCTGGCGCCTATTTGGATACGCTGAGAGAGAACTTAGCTAATGCACCTAACCAGCACGTCTTCCGTACTGCGGGAGGAAACTGGAGCACCCGGGGAGAACATTTACCTGCACACACACGCTGACTCAAGCCGGGAATCAAACCTGAGCTCCTGGCGCTGTGAGGCAGCAGTGCTAACCATTGTGTCACAATGCCATCCACTACTTCTACCTTTTTTTTGTGGTTCAATGTCTCAAATCATGGTAAGCTGCCAGTAAGCTGGAGATTGTCTTTATCTGCCTAATATCGGTTAATGTTGGGGTCAAAGAAAGTTGTATATTTTTTGCTGACTGATTATGTCACATGCTTTGATCAAATCTTTCCCAGCTATGGAAGGTAATAAAGTTGGGCATGGAGACACCATGATCATTAAGTCATAAACCATCCTGACTTGGATAAGGATGAGCTGCTCCCTCTTCTTGCTGTAGAACTTCTGAACTCCTTATCTATTGAACTGGCAGTGACTTTGCCACATGGAGAGCAGAAGGAAAAGCCTGTCAAGGGCATTGAGGGGCAATCAGTATCCCAATGCTGGCCTTGCCTTGCCAGTGACACCCACATCCCAAGAACGATGCTTTTTTTAAAATCAGTGTATTATTAAATGTAGGTTTAGGTTAGGTAATATAAGAAGTGTAAGAACCATCTGTTAAATTATGGGATGACTGTATTATTAGATCATTAACTGCTCTCTGAAGTGGGATACAAGACACTCAGTTGTACCAAGAAATAACGAGCAGAATAAAACTGGACAGCCCAGCATTCACCTCAATATGAGATTTGACAAAGATTCAGCGGCTGTGGAGAAGCTGGGGCTGTTTAGCTTGGAGCAATTGAGGAGAGATTTGATAGAGATATGCAGATTGTGACAGGTTTAGATAAAGCAGCTAAAAGTTATTCCCATTAATTGATGCTACAAGGATTAGGGAAAATAATTTTAACATTTTGAGCAAGAGATGCTGGGGGGGGGGCAGAGATGTGAGGATGAAATCTTTTGCAGTGACCTAGAACCTGCTGCCTCTGCGAGTGCTGGAAGCAGAAACGGAAAAGGAAATTTGGAGGAAATGAATTCTCAGGGTTTGAGGGAATTGAGTGGGGGAATGGCCCCGTCAGTCTGTTCTACAAACAACAGGAATAGACTTGGGCCTCCTACTGGGGGTTTTGGAGGAGGGAGGTGGGGGGGGAGGGATCTGGAGGGGATGTGTGTGTGACTACAGTTGGGGGGAGGGTGGTCTAATCTCAACAGGGAGGGGGGGGTGTCTAATCGCAGTTGGAGGATGTCCAATCCCAGATGGGGGGGGGGTATCTAACCCCAGTTAGGGGAGGGTGGTCTAACTCCAGTTGGAGAGTATCTAGCTCCAGTTTGGTAGTTTGATCCCAGTTGGGGGTGTCTAATCTCAGTTGGGGGTGTATTTAATCCCAGTTGGAGGGTATCTAGATCCGGTTGGGGGTGTCTGATCCCAGTTGTGGGGGGGGTGGTATCTAACCCCTCTTGGGGAGTGTCTAACCCCAGTTGGGTGGTGTGTCTGGTCCCAGTTGGGGGGATGTCTAATGTGACTTGGGGGGTATCTAACCCCTGTTGGGGAGTATGTAATCCTGCTTGGGGCGTCTTTAACCCCAGTTGGGGTGGTGGGTGGTCTAACCCCAGTTGGGGGGTGGTGTCTGATCCCAGTTTGGGGGTGTCTAATCTGAGTTGGGGAGGGATCTAACCCCTGCTTGGGGGGTGTGTAATCTCACTTGGGGTGTCTTTAACCCCTGTTGGGGGGTATCTAGTTCCAGTTGAGGGTGTCTGATCCCAGTTGGGGGGGGTATCTAACCCCAGTTGGGTGCATATCTAACCCCAGTTGGGGGTGTCTGATCCCAGTTGGGGGAGGTATCTAACCCCAGTTGGGTGCGTATCTAACCCCAGTTGGGTGGGATATCTAACCCCAGTTGGGCGGGTATCTAACCCCAGTTGGGTGGGTATCTAACCCCAGTTGGGTGGGTATCTAACCCCAGTTGGGGGGGATATCTAACCCCAGTTGGGTGGGTATCTAACCCCAGTTGGGCGGGTACGTAACCCTAGTTGGGTGGGTATCTAACCCCAGTTGAGGGGAATACCTAACCCCAGTTGGGCGGGTATGTAACCCCAGTTGGGTGGGTATCTAACCCCAGTTGAGGGGGATATCTAACCCCAGTTGGGCGGGTATGTAACCCTAGTTCAGTGGGAATCTAACCCCAGTTGAGGGGGGTATCTAACCCCAGTTGGGTGGGTATCTAACCTCAGTTGAGGGGGATATCTAACCCCAGTTGGGCGGGTATGTAACCCTAGTTCGGTGGGTATCTAACCCCAGTTGAGGGGGGTATCTAACCCCAGTTGGGGGGGTATCTAACCCCAGTTGAGAGGAATATCTAACCCCAGTTGGGCAGGTATGTAACCCTAGTTGGGTGGGTATCTAACCCCAGTTGGGTGGGTATCTAACCCCAGTTGAGGGGGATATCTAACCCCAGTTGAGGGGGGTATCTAACCCCAGTTGGGTGTGTATCTAACCCCAGTTGGGTGGGTATCTAACCCCAGTTGAGGGGGGTATCTAACCCCAGTTGAGGGGGGTATCTAACCCCAGTTGGGAGGGTATCTAACCCCAGTTGAGGGGGTATCTAACCCCAGTTGAGGGGGGTATCTAACCCCAGTTGAGGGGGGTATCTAACCTCAGTTGAGGGGGTATCTACCCCAGTTGGGTGTGTATCTAACCCAGTTGGGTGGGTATCTACCCAGTTGAGGGGGGTATCTAACCCCAGTTGAGGGGGGTATCTAACCCCAGTTGGGAGGGTATCTAACCCCAGTGTGAGGGTATCTAACCCCAGTTGGGAGGGTATCTAACCCCAGTTGGGAGGGTATCTAACCCCAGTTGGGAGGGTATCTAACCCCAGTTGGGTGGGTATCTAACCCCAGTTGAGGGGTATCTAACCCCAGTTGAGGGGGGTATCTAACCTCAGTTGAGGGGGGTATCTAACCCCAGTGAGGGGGGTATCTAACCCCGTTGGGAGGGTATCTAACCCAGTTGGGAGGGTATCTAACCCCAGTTGGAGTATCTAACCCCAGTTGGGAGGGTATCTAACCCAGTTGAGGGGGGTATCTAACCCCAGTTGAGGGGGTATCTAACCTCAGTTGAGGGGGGTATCTAACCTCAGTTGAGGGGGGTATCTAACCCCAGTTGAGGGGGGTATCTAACCCCAGTTGGGAGGGTATCTAACCCCAGTTGGGAGGGTATCTAACCCGTTAGGTGGGTATCTAACCCCAGTTGGGTGGGTATCTAACCCCAGTTGGGAGGGTATCTAACCCCAGTTGGGAGGGTATCTAACCCCAGTTGGGAGGGTATCTAACCCCAGTTGGGAGGGTACCTAACCCCAGTTGGGGGGGTATCTAACCTCAGTTGAGGGGGGTATCTAACCTCAGTTGAGGGGGGTATCTAACCCCAGTTGAGGGGGGTATCTAACCTCAGTTGAGGGGGGTATCAACCCCAGTTGAGGGGGGTATCTAACCCCAGTTGGGAGGGTATCTAACCCCAGTTGGGAAGGTATCTAACCCCAGTTGGGTGGGTATCTAACCCCAGTTGGGAGGGTATCTAACCCCAGTTGGGTGGGTATCTAACCCCAGTTGAGGGGGGTATCTAACCGCAGTTGAGGGGGGTATCTAACCTCAGTTGAGGGGGGTATCTAACCCCAGTTGGGAGGGTATCTAACCCCAGTTGGGAGGGTATCTAACCCCAGTTGGGAGGGTATCTAACCCCAGTTGGGTGGGTGTCTAACCCCAGTTGGGGGGGTATCTAACCCCAGTTGGGAGGGTATCTAACCTCAGTTGAGGGGGGTATCTAACCCCAGTTGAGGGGGGTATCTAACCCCAGTTGGGAGGGTATCTAACCCCAGTTGGGAGGGTATCTAACCCCAGTTGGGAAGGTATCTAACCCCAGTTGGGTGGGTATCTAACCCCAGTTGGGAAGGTATCTAACCCCAGTTGGGTGGGTATCTAACCCCAGTTGGGAGGGTATCTAACCCCAGTTGGGTGGGTATCTAACCCCAGTTGAGGGGGGTATCTAACCGCAGTTGAGGGGGGTATCTAACCTCAGTTGAGGGGGGTATCTAACCCCAGTTGGGAGGGTATCTAACCCCAGTTGGGAGGGTATCTAACCCCAGTTGGGAAGGTATCTAACCCCAGTTGGGTGGGTATCTAACCCCAGTTGGGAAGGTATCTAACCCCAGTTGGGTGGGTATCTAACCCCAGTTGGGAGGGTATCTAACCCCAGTTGGGGGGGTATCTAACCCCAGTTGGGGGGGTATCTAACCAACCCAGTTGGGAGGTATCTAACCCCAGTTGGGTGGTACTAACCCCAGTTGGGGGGGGTATCTAACCCCAGTTGGGTGCATATCTAACCCCAGTTGGGGGTGTCTGATCCCAGTTGGGGGAGGTATCTAACCCCAGTTGGGTGCGTATCTAACCCCAGTTGGGTGGGATATCTAACCCCAGTTGGGCGGGTATCTAACCCCAGTTGGGTGGGTATCTAACCCCAGTTGGGTGGGTATCTAACCCCAGTTGGGGGGGTATCTAACCCCAGTTGGGAGGGTATCTAACCCCAGTTGGGAGGGTATCTAACCCCAGTTGGGGGGGATATCTAACCCCAGTTGGGGGGGATATCTAACCCCAGTTGGGTGGGTATCTAACCCCAGTTGGGTGGGTATCTAACCCCTCTTGGGGAGTTGGGGGGTGTCTAACCCCAGTTGGGGTGGTGTCTAACCCCAGTTGGTGGGAGTATATCTCAGCCCCCTTCCCCGGGAGGGGCTGGCTGGTTTCAGGAAGCCGGCCCTTTCCTTTCGCTTTCACTGGGCTCCATGGCTTCCCCGCAGCGCCGGGAGCTGGAGGAGAAGCTGAGCTGCCCCATCTGCCTGGAGATCTTCAGCGAGCCGGTCACCACGCCGTGCGGCCACAACTTCTGCAAGCGGTGCCTGGAGCAGCACCTGGAGTGGCAGCGAGCCGCTCCGTACGGCTGCCCCTCCTGCCGGAGCCAATTCGAGCAGCGGCCCGAGCCGCTCTGCAGGAACCTGCTGCTGGCCGACATGGTGCAGATATTCAGGCTGGGGGGCTCCGAGCCCCCGCATCCGCAGGGAGGCTGCCCTGCTCACCACAAAGCACTGGAGCTATACTGCAGGGAGGAGCGCCAGTGCATCTGCTCGGTGTGTGCCACCAGGGAACACAAGGGACACGACCTGGTCACTGTAGAGGATGAGAGGCTGCAGAGGGAGGTCAGTGCACAAGAGGCAATCCCCCCCCAAGCTTGGGGGGGGGGGGGTCACACTCAGTCAGACTTCAATAATATCATTAAGAAATACTTAGATGGCCACATGAACAGAATGGGAATGGAGGGGTATAGAAAACTGATTTAAAATAGGGATGATGAGCCTTGGGAGTCCCTGGGAAGTGTGTAAATAGATGATGATATCAATGTACTTGTTTTTATCCTACAGGTCCTTTGGTCCACCTTGTTGTCTAACAAGGGGCATACACGCGTGAGAGGGCTGCTCTTGGATCTTTTTCGAGAGTATCCTAGTGCTTCACGTCGTTAGTGTACGCTTGACCTGGACCATTTGATGGGCAACACGACAGCTCAGTGACTATCGCTGTGCTGTGCAGATACATGGATTTGGGCCTGTGTCTGTGGGAGTTTGCGCATTCTCCCTGTGCTTGCGTGGGTTTTCTCCGGGTGCTCCGGTTTCCTCCCACATCCCAAAGATGTGCTCTTAGGCTGATTGGCAAAACAAATTCTCCCTAAATTAGAACATAGAACATAGAAAATTGCAGCACAGAACAGGCCCTTCGGCCTTCGATGTTGCGCCGACCAATATAAAAAGCAATGACCCTCCAAACTAAACCATTCTCTTCTCTTCCATATACTTATCAACTAACCTCTTAAACGCCACCAAACTTGGCGCATCTACAACTGCCGCAGGCAGGGCATTCCACTCCCTAACCACCCTCTGGGTAAAGAACCTACCTCTGATATCCGTCCTATAACTATCACCCCTTAATTTAAAGCTGTGTCCCCTCGTGCTAGCTTTCTCCATCCTAGGAAAAAGGCTATCACTGTCCACCCTATCTAAACCTCTAATCATCTTATATGTTTCGATAAGGTCCCCTCTTAGCCGCCTCCTTTCTAACGAAAACAACCTCAAATCCCTCAGCCTCTCTTCATAAGACCTGCCCTCCATACCAGGCAACATCCTGGTAAACCTCCTCTGTACCCTCTCCAATGCCTCCACATCTTTCTTATAATGCGGGGACCAGAACTGCACACAATACTCCAAGTGCGGCCGCACTAGAGTTTTGTACAGTTGCAACATGACGTTGCGGCTCCGAAATTCAATCCCCCTACCAATAAAAGCTAAGACTCCATATGCCTTCTTAACAACCTTATCGACTTGACTGCCTACTTTCAGGGATCTATGCACATATACACCAAGATCCCTCTGTTCATCAACACTATTAAGAATCCTACCATTAGCCCTATACTCTACACATTTATTATTCCTGCCAAAGTGCATTACCTCACACTTTTCCACATTAAACTCCATTTGCCACCTCTCGGCCCAGCTCTGCAACTTGTCCAAGTCACTCTGCAAACTATAACACCCCTCTTCACTATCTACCACTCCACCGACTTTAGTGTCATCTGCAAATTTACTAATCCATCCCTCAATACCCTCATCCAGATCATTTATAAAAATTACAAACAGCAGGGGCCCCAAAACAGACCCCTGAGATACACCACTTGTCACCGAACTCCACGATGAATATCTCCCATCAACCACCACCCTCTGTCTTCTATCCGCTAGCCAATTCCTAATCCAATTAGCTAAATCACCCTCTATCCCATACATCTGCATTTTCTGCAGAAGCCTTCCATGGGCCACCTTATCGAACGCCTTACTAAAGTCCATATATACCACATCAACCGCCTTACCCCCATCCACCTCTTTGGTCACTTTTCAAAAAACTCAATGAGGTTAGTAAGGCACGACCTACCCTTCACAAAACCATGCTGACTATCCCCAATCAATTCATTTCTCTCTAAATAACTATAAATCCTATCCCTAATAATTCTCTCCAATACTTTGCCCACAACAGAAGTAAGACTCACTGGCCTATAATTCCCTGGAAGGTCTCTCTTCCCCTTCTTGAACAATGGGACCACATTCGCTATCCTCCAGTCCTCCGGAACCACACCCGTAACCAACGACGACCTGAAGATCAGAGCCAGAGCTCTGCAATCGCCTCTCTTGCCTCCCAGAGAATCCTAGGGTAAATCCCGTCCGGCCCAGGGGACTTATCCAACTTCAAACCCTCAAGAATATCTAGCACATCCTCCCTATCTACTTCAATAGATAGGGAATAGATCTACTTCAATAAATTGTCTCAAATTTGTTTTTTAATCCATAGATCTATAAACATGCACAGGGATCACGGGTAGAGGTGAGAACATCGGGGTGGCGGCACGGGCTCGTTGGGCCGAAGGGCCTGTTTCCCATGCTGTTTTGTTCTTTTATCTTAAACTGACAAAGCCAGGGACAGGGAAAGCCCTTAATCCAACCCCCCTTTGCTTGCTTCAAAATTCAAATTGACTCCACAGGAGACACACAAAGAGAAGGAATTGCACCCCATCTGGGGCCTGATGTATACAAGAAGGTTAAAAGAGTAACTAGGGAGAGAGTCGGGCCTCTTAAGGATCAACAAGGTCATTTATGTGCAGATCCACAAGAGATGGGTGAGATCCCAAATGAATATTTCTCATCAGTATTTATCGTTGAGAAAGGCATTGATTTAAGGAACTCGGGGAAATAAATAGCGAGATCTTGAGAAGCATATATATTACAGAGAAGGAGGTGCTGGCAATCTTAAAGCACAACAAGGTACATAAATCCCCAGGACCTGATGAAGTGTGTCCCAGGACATTGTGGGAGGCAATTACAGATCCCCTAGCAGAGATATTTGAATCATCGATAGCCTGAAGATTAGAGTGGCAAATGATGTGCCTTTGTTTAAAAAGGGAAGAGCCTGGGAACTACAGACAGTGAGCCTCACATCTGTAGTGGGTAAATTGTTGGAGGGTATTCTGAGAGACAGAGACGGGATCTACAGGCATTTAGAAATACAGGGACTAATTAGGGACAGTCAGCATGGCTTTGAGAGTAGAAAATCATGTCTCACAAATTTGAGTTTTTTGAAGGGGTAACCAAGAAGGTAGATGAGGGCAGTGCAGTTGATGTTGTCTACATGGACTTTAGCAAGGCCTTTGACATGGTACCGCATGGTAATTTGTTGTATAAGGTGAAATCTCACAGGATCCAGGATGAGGTAGTTAAATGGATACCACATTGGCTTGATGACAGAAGACAGAGGGTGGTTACAGAAGATTGTTTTTCAAACTGGAGGCCTGTGCCTTAGGGATTGGTACCGGGTCCACTGTTATTTGTCATCTATATTAATGATTTGGATGAGAATATAGGAAGTATCGTTAGTAAGTTTGCAGATGACACCAAGATTGGTAGCATAGTGGACAGTCAAGAAGGTTATCTCAGATTGCAGTGGGATCTTGATCAATTGGGTCAGCGGACTGACGAATGGCAGATGGAGTTTTAATTTAGATAAATGTGAGGTAGATCTACCAAAATCTACATTTTGGTAGATTGAACCAGGGCAGGACTTACTCAGTTAATGGTAGGGTGTTGGGGAGAGTTACAGAACAAAGGGATCTAGGAGTACAAGGTCATAGCTCCTTGAAAGTGGAGTCACAGATGGACAGAGTGGTGAAGAAGGCATTTGGCAATGCTTGGTTTCATCGGTCATAACATTGAATACAGGAGTTGGGACGTCTTGTTGAAGTTGTACAAGACGTTGGTAAGGCCACACTTGGAATACTGTGTGCAATTCTGGTCACCCTATTATAGAAAGGATATTATTAAACTAGAAAGAAGACACTTACTAGGATGCTACTGGGACTTGATGATTTGAGTTATAATGAGAGGCTGGATAGACTGGGAACATAGAAGGCTGAAGGATGGTCTTATAGAGGTCTATAAAATAATGAGGGGCATAGATCAGCTAGATAGTCAATATCTTTTCCCAAAGTGGGGAGTCTAAAACTAGAGGGCATAGGTTTAAGGTGAGAGGGGAGAGATACAAAAGTGTCCAGAGGGGCAATTTTTTCACACAGAGGGTGGTGAGTGTCTGGAGCAAGCTGCCAGAGATAGTAGGAGGGATAGGTACAATTTTGTCTTTTAAAAAGCATTTAGATAGTTACATAAGTAAGATGGGTATAGAAGGATATGGGCTGTTAGGACTAGCTTAGGGGTTTTAAAAAAGGGGTAGCATGGGCAAGTTGGGCTGAAGGGCCTGTTTCCATTCTGTAAAACCTCTGTGACTTTGTGGTCTGGTGCTTGATTTTAGCCTGAAGGCTGATGGTAAATTTTTCTCTCCGCAATCAGGAAGCTGAGTGGCTGAGTGCCAGCTGTTATTAAATACATTCCCGGAAGGTTCATCACATGAATTACACCCACTCCCCAGCCATTAGAGGTTCAACAGCTCCATCACGGTGACTACTGCCTTCCTATAAACTGGAAAGCAAAAAAAAACTCTGACTCAATAAGGGCAATGCTTGATTATCAGTCAGTCTTTTATTACCCATTTTCAATATTTTTATACCTAGCAAAGAGAAATGTTCAAGGATTTTTTTTAACTAACACAGAAAATGTCGGAAAATCTCAGCAGTCTGACAGCATCTGGACAGAGAACAGAGCTAACGTTTTGAGTCTGGATGATCCTTTGTCAGAGGATGCTGTTTTCTCTCTCTCCTTGAGTTCTGTCTTCTCTGTTATAGATCATAGAACCGTGCCGTGCAGAAAGAGGCCCTTCGGCCCATCGAGTTTGTACCGAACACAATCCCACCCACCCAGACCTTACCCCCATATTATACCCACTAATCCCTCTAACCTATGCATCCCTAGACACTAAGGAACAATTTCTTATCATGGCCAAGCAACCTAATTTGCACATCTTCTGTGATGTCTCTTTTTTTTACAATTTCCCTGTTTCCCTGATTCCTGTCTTTCTCTCACTAACTGTCTGGAGCTCTGTACAAATACTGTCATGGGATCAGCAATCTCCTAGTGAGACAGGGATCATGTTACTCCTGAAATCTTACATTAAGCTGGGGATTCCTAATAGAGTATTCCCTATAGCTGGGTAGATGTAACAACTATCAAATAAATATCAAATAATTACTATCAAATTGCTCATTACTAAACTAATAATTAATATCAAATAAATTTGGACTTTAACCTGGTGCTGTGAGACTTTTACTAGATGTAACAACTAGCAGTGGATACTTTAAAATGCTCATCGCCTGAGGGAAACATTTACACAGGGTACAAATCTACACGTCAAAGTGCAAACTGGCTACAGTCACAGTTGTGAAATAATGAAGAATAGGGGTGTCTTTTTTGAGAATGCAGTAACTGCAGTTAATGCAATCCCTGATCTTATACTTGTTAAGAAGAATTTTACATTTATATAACACCCTTCACGTGTCCTAAAGAGCTTTACAGTCAATGAAGTACATTTGGACTCACTGCTTATTATACGTCACACACAGCAGTGCCCCCCTCCCTAATGGCCAGGGAATTTATTTTGGCGATGTCAGTTTTGGGGATTAATATCGGTCTGAGATGCTCTTCTGCAAAAGCTGCCGTGGAATTTTTGTGTCCGTCAGTGACGTTGATAGAACTTGGTTTACTGTCACATCCAGAATGTGGCACCTTTGGCAGCGCAACTGGGGGTCGGTCACTAGTGGTGTGCCGCAGGGCTCGGTACTGGGACCTCTTCTATTTGTAACATATATAAATGACTTGGAAGAGGGAGTAAGTGGAGTGATCAGCAAGTTTGCAGACGATACAAAGATGGCTGGATTTGTGGATAGTGAGGAGCATTGTCAGGCGATGCAGCAGGACATAGATAGGCTGGTAGCTTGGGCAGATAGATGGCAGATGGAATTCAATCCTGATAAATGTGAGGTGATGCATTTCGGGAGAAAGAATGTAGGGGGGAGGTATATGATAAAGGTTAGACCTATTAAGAGTATAGAAACGCAGAGGGACCTGGGGGTGCAGGTGAACAAGTCTCTGAAGGTGGCAGAGCAGGTGGAGAAGGTTGTGAAAAAAGCATATAGTATGCTAGCCTTTATAGGAAGGGGTATAGAGTACAAGAGCTGGCCTTTAATGTTGCAGTTGTATAAAACGTTGATTAGACCTCATTGGAATACTGCGTCCAGTTCTGGTCGCCTTACTACCGGAAGGACGTGGAGACTCTGGAGAGAGTGCAGAGGAGGTTTACCAGGATGCTGCCTGGTATGGAAGGTCTGAGTTACGAGGAGAGATTAGGCAAATTGGGACTGTTTTTCCTTAGAAAGACGTAGACTTAGAGGAGATCTGATAGAGGTGTACAAGATTTTGAAGGGGATAGATAGAGTAAACAGGGTTAAGCTTTTTCCTAGGATGGACTCAAATAGCACGAGGGGTCACGGGCTTAGGGTGAGGGGGTAAGGTATAATTTGGATGCTAGAGGGAGTTTTTTCACACAGAGGTGGTGGGGGTATGGAATGCACTGCCAAGTAAAGTGGTGGAGGCAGGTACTCTGGAGTTATTTAAGAAATACTTAGATGGGCACATGAACAGAATGGGAATGAGGGGTATAGAAAACTGATTTAAAATAGGGATCATGAGCCTTGGAGTCCCTGGGAAGTGTGTAAATAGATGATGATATTGATATACTTGTTTTTATCCTACAGATGCTTTGGTCCACCTTGTTGTCTAACGAGGGGCATACACGCGATGGGTCGTGAGAGGGCTGCTCTTGGATCTTTTTCGAGAGTATCCTACTGCTTCACGTTGTTAGTGTATGCTTGACCCAGACCATCTGATGAGCAACACGACAGCTCAGTGACTATCGCTGTGCTGTGCAGATACATGGATTTGGGCCCTGTGTCTGTGGGAGTTTGCGCATTCTCCCCGTGCTTGCGTGGGTTTTCTCCGGGTGCTCCGGTTTCCTCCCACATCCCAAAGATGTGCTCTTAGGCTAATTGGCAAAACATATTCTCCCTAAATTGTCTCAAATTTGGTTTTTAATCCATAGATCTATAAACATAGACAGGGATCATGGGTAGAGGTGGGAACATCAGGGTGGCAGCGCGGGCTCATTGGGCTGAAGGGCCTGTTTCCCGTGCTGTTTTGTTCTTTGTTCTTTGCAACCGTCCTTTCAGGGCAACAGTGGTATTTCAGCCAGATAATGTGCTGTGACCTCTGGCGGGGACCCAACAACCTCCCAACTCCAGGGCAAGATTACCAGCCGAGGTTAGAGTAAATTTTTTACCCTCTATTAACGTATTTCAGAAAGAACTTGTGGCCAAGCACGAGGAGATGGAGCGGCAGATGAAGAAGACGGAAGGATTAATTGACAAGCTCAAACAGCAGAAGATTTCCGTTAAGGTAATAATTATTCTCACCTTGGCCACAACACGTCCCCTAAAGAAAAGCATCATTTACCTGGTGAAACTCAGAACTGCTGGAAATATATGGAAGAAAGGAAAGGTAAAGGCCTCCTGCAATGAGCATTGATAATAGAACCAAACACAATTCTAATCTCTGTGCGAGTGGAGTGGAGACTTTAGCAGACAATTCCTGAACTCACTGGTCACTTTCTGTTAAACAACCCAGGCAGACGGTGAGCCCAAAGTGAGCGTAACTACTGAAGACGGTTTTTTGACAGTGAGTGCAAAGTGAGGCTGGTCTTTTGATGCAGGCAGCACAAAGCAGATATTCAGTGACTGACTGAGTACAGGAGAAAGAGGGGCATATTGGGGAAGTGTGTGGTGGCTTCACACTTTACTGAGTATCTGCTCCGATTCATTCGGACTGGGATTCACTTCACAAAGGACGCAAAAGGGAGATGACAGTGGTGGTGGTGGAAGATGGGCTGGTTACTGTATCTAGGGGCGGGGGGATAGGGGCTGATTACTGTGAGTGTGTGTGGGGGGGGATAGGGGCTGATTACTGTGAGTGTGTGTGGGGGGGGGGGCTGATTACTGTGTGTGGTGGGGGGGGATGGGGGCTGATTACTGTGAGTGTGTGTGGGGGGGGAGGGGCTGATTACGTGAGTGTGTGTGGGGGGGGATGGGCTGATTACTGTGATGTGTGTGGGGGGGATGGGGGCTGATTACTGTGTGTGTGTGGGGGGGATAGGGGCTGATTACTGTGAGTGTGTGGGATGGGGATTACTGAGGTATGGGGGCTGATTACTGTGAGTGTGTGTGGGAGGGGGATGGGGGCTGATTACTGTGAGTGTGTGTGGGGGGGGGATGGGGCTGATTACTGTGAGTGTGTGTGGGGGGGGATGGGGCTGATTACTGTGAGTGGTGGGAGGGGATGGGGGCTGATTACTGTGAGTGTGTGTGGGGGGATGGGGCTGATTACTGTGAGTGTGTGGGGGGCTGGATGGGGGCTGATTACTGTGAGTGTGTGTGGGGGGGGATGGGGCTGATTGGTGAGTGTGTGTGGGAGGGGGATGGGGCTGATTACGTGAGTGTGTGTGGGGGGGATGGGGCTGATTACTGTGAGTGTGTGGGGCTGGATGGGGCTGATTACTGTGAGTGTGTGTGGGGGCTGGAGGGGGGGCTGATACTGTGACTGGAGTGGGATGGGGCTGATTACTGTGAGTGTGTGGGGGGGGATGGGGGCTGATTACTGTGAGTGTGTGTGGGGGGGGATGGGGGCTGATTACTGTGAGTGTGTGTGGGGGGGATAGGGGCTGATTACTGTGAGTGTGTGTGGGGGGGGATGGGGGCTGATTACTGTGAGTGTGTGTGGGGGGGGGATGGGGGCTGATTACTGTGAGTGTGTGTGGGGGGGGTAGGGCTGATTACTGTGAGTGTGTGTGGGGGGGATAGGCTGATTACTGTGTGTGTGGGGGGGATGGGGCTGATTACTGTGAGTGTGTGTGGGGGGGGATGGGGGCTGATTACTGTGAGTGTGTGTGGGGGGGGATAGGGGCTGATTACTGTGAGTGTGTGTGGGGGGGGATGGGGGCTGATTACTGTGAGTGTGTGTGTGGGGGGATGGGGCTGATTACTGTGAGTGTGTGGGGGGCTGGATGGGGGCTGATTACTGTGAGTGTGTGGGGGGGATGGGGGCTGATTACTGTGTGTGTGTGGGGGGGTGGATGGGCTGATTACTGTGTGTGTGTTACTGTGGTGGGCTGATTACTGTGTGGTGTGTGGGGATAGGGGCTGATTACTTGTGTGTTGTGTGTGGTGGGCTGGTATGGATGGGGCTGATTACTGTGAGTGTGTGTGGGGGGTGGATGGGGCTGATTACTGTGAGTGTGTGTGTGGGGGTGGATGGGGGTGATTACTGGGTGTGGGGGGGTGGATGGGGGCTGATTAGCTGATTACTGTGGTGTGGGGGGGGATGGGGGCTGATTATTGTGTGTGGGGGGGATAGGGCTGATTACTGTGTGTGTGTGGGGGGTGATGGGGGCTGATTACTGTGGTAGGGGATGGGGGCTGATTACTGTGTGTGGGGTAGGGGCTGATGTGTGTGTGTGTGTGTGGTGGGGGGGGGGGATAGGGACTGATTACTGTGTGTGTTGGGGGGGGATAGGACTGATTACTGTGAGTGTGGGGGAGGGATAGCGAGTGATTACTGTGTGTGTGGGGAGGGCATAGGGACTGATTACTGTGTGTGCGTGGCGGTGAATAGGGGCTGATTACTGTGTGTGTGGGGAGGGGATAGGGGCTGATTACTGTGTGTGAAGGGAGATAGGGGCTGATTACTGTGTGTGGGGAGGGGATAGGGGCTGATTACTGTGTGTGAAGGGAGATAGGATTACTGTGTGTGTGGGGAGGGGATAGGGGCTGATTACTGTGTGGGAGGAATAGGGGCTGATTCTGTGTGTGTGAAGGGAGATAGGGGCTGATTACTGTGTGTGTGGGGAGGGGATAGGGGCTGATTACTGTGTGGGAGGAATAGGGGATTACTGTGTGTGTGAAGGAGATAGGGGCTGATCACAGTGTGTGTGGGGAGGGGATAGGGCTGATTACTGTGTGTGTGTGGGGAGGGGATAGGGCTGATTACTGTGTGTGTGGGGGGGGGGATAGGGCTGATTACTGTGTGTGTGGGGAGGGGATAGGTGCTGATTACAGTGTGTGTGGGGAGGATAGAGACTGATTACTGTGTATGTGGGAGGGATAGGGGCTGATTACTGTGTGTGTGGCGGGGAGATAGGGGCTGATTACTGTATGTGTGTGAAGGGAGATAGGGGCTGATTACTGTGTGTGTGGGGGGGGGGATAGGGGCTGATTACTGTGTGTGTGTGTTGGGGGATAGGGCTGATTACTGTGTGTGTGGAGGGGGATAGGGGCTAATTACTGTGTGTGTGTGTGGGGGGGGGATAGGACTGATTACTGTGTGTGTGTGGGAGGGGATAGGGGCTGAGGGATAGGGGCTGTTACTGTTGTGTGGGGGGGAATAGGGGCTGATTACTGTGTGGTGTGTGGGGGGGGGATAGGGACTGATTACTGTGTGTGTCGGGAGGGGATAGGGGCTGATTACTGTGTGTGTGTGGGGAGGGGATAGGGCTGATTACTATGAGTGGGGGGTGATTTACTGTGTGTGTGTGGGGAGGGATAGGGACTGATTACTGTGTGAGGACTGATTACTGTGTGCTGATTACTGTGTGTGTGGGGAGGGGGGCTGATTACTGTGGTGGTGGGGGGGATAGGGGCTGATTACTGTGTGGGGGAATAGGGGCTGATACTGTGTGTGTGAGGGGGGTTAGGGCTGAGTACTGTGTGTGACGGGGAGGGATATGGACTGTTTACTGTGTGTGTGTGTGGGGGGCGGGGGGCGGGTAGTGACTTATTAGTGTGTGTGTGAGGGGAGATAGGGGTTGATTACTGTGTGTGTGAGGGGGGTTAGGGGCTGATTACTGTGTGTGTGTGGGGGGGATGGGCTGATTACTATGTGTGTGGGGAGGGATAGGGACTGTTTATTGTGTGTGTGGGGGGGGGGTAGGGATTGATTACTGTAAGTGTGTGCGGGGGATAGGGGTTGATTACTCTGTGTGTGAAGGGAGATAGGGGCTGATTACTGTGTGTGTGGGGTGGGGGGATAGGGACTGACTACTGTGTGTGAAGGGAATAGGGGCTGATTACTGTGTGTGTGGGGGGGGGGATAGGACTGTTTACTGTGTGTGTGGGGGGGTAGGGACTGATTACTGTGTGTGTGAGCGGGGGATAGGGGTTGATTACTCTGTGTGTGAAGGGAGATAGGGGCTGATTACTGTGTGTTTGAGGGGGGGATATAGGCGCTGATTACTGTGTGTGTGGGGAGGGGATAGGGACTGATTACTGTGTGTTTGGGGAGGGGGATATAGGGGTTGATTACTGTGAGTGGACAGGGATAGGGGCTGATTACTGTGTGTGAAAGGGTTTGGGGCTCACTGCTGTGTGTGTGATGTGGGGGATCGAGGCTGATTGTGTGAGAGGGGAGATAGGGGATGATTTCTCTGTGGGGGTGAGGAATAGGGTGATTATTGTTTGTATGAGGGGGCGTATTAACGTAAGTGAACCTTCAACCCCACACACTATTCCTGTAACACCAGGCACCCATCCACCTAACCTGCACATCTTTGGAATGTGGGGGGAATCTGGAGCACCCAGTGGAAAGCCTGATGTTCACAGGGCTGATGTGTAAACTGCAAACAGCCAAGGCTGGGATCAAACCCCTGACCCTTGCTCTGTGAGGCAGAGTGCTAATCACCGTGCCAACCAAATTCTCTAGGATTTCTTAAATCCAGCCCAGAGGGCAGAGATTCGATTGAAAATCTCAGCTCAGAGATGGCAGTTGCAACTGTGCAGCACTCCCTTTGCCACGTTAGAGTCAGTCATTGTCAGTGATGGAAATACAGTTTACCTTCAGCAAGTTTATTTCACATCAGCTCAGCAGAGGTACAAACATCTTCTAGTAAACCCCACCCCAACTGCTCCGGCTGTGTTCATTTACTCTGTTGGAGGTTGAACCAATAACTGAGATGTGTTTCTAATCTGAGAATGATTTTAACCACTGTCAGTGACACTTATGGACACAGTATGGGACTACCAGCCTGAAACATCGAACATTACAGCGCAGTACAGGCCCTTCGGCCCTCAATGTTGCGCCGACCAGTGGAACCAATCTAATGACCCTCTAACCTAAACTATTCCAATGTTATCCATAGAAACATAGAACAATACAGCACAAACAGGCCCTTCGGCCCACGAGTTGCGCCGATCACATCTACCAATCCACAGACCTATCTATAACCCCCTATCCTATTCTTTTCCATATACAATCCATATTCCTATCCACTGACCATTTGAACGCCCTTAAAGTTGGCGAGTCCACAACTGCTGCAGGCAGGGCATTCCTCGCCCTTATTACCCTCTGAGTAAAGAACCTACCTCTAACATCCATCCTATAACTATCACCCCTTAATTTGAAGCTACGTCCCCTCGTGTTAGCCATCACCATCCGAGGAAAAAGGCTCTCACTGTCCACCCTATCTCTGATCATCTTGTATGCCTCAATCAGGTCACCTCTGAACCCTCTTCAGTCTAACGAAAACAACCTCAAGTCCCTCAGCCTGAAAGTTGCGCTGGGGTTTCCGACCTGCCTCTTGAGGGGGGGGGATCAGTGCTGACACTCAGAGTCGGGAGCGAGAGAGAGAGGAGTCAGACCCTGATTAGGTTTGTTGACTGTGATTTCAGGACTCTGCCTCTCGGGCACAAACAAACTTCGAGAACAAGTTTGTCATGTTAAGGAAGGAGCTGGAGGAGGTGCAGGACAAAGTGCTGGAGTACATTGCAAAGGAGGAGCGGCTTGCCCTGGAGGAGGCTGACAGCACCCTGGAGAGACTGGAGGAGAAATGTAACAAGTTGAGGGAGGTCGGGCTAAAGCTGGCAAACACTCTGAAGAGTAACGACTCATTGCAGATTCTAAAGGTATGGATGGCCCACAGCTCACAGTTTGAATTTAACAGGCCCCACTTTACCATTCCCTTCGTCTGTTGGGGACAATTCAACTTTCGCGCGCCCCCCCCCCCCCCCCCCCCCCCCCCCCCCCCCCGTTAGTTGGGCCCATCATTTGGGGATATTGGGTGTAGCTGGCAAGGTCAGCCTTCATTACTGATCGCTAGGTATCCTGTTATTACAGTACCACACAACCCTGAAGTGGAAGAGGGAAATGTCACCCTTCATTCATAGAACCATTGAAAATTACAGCTCAGAAGCAGGCCTTTTGGCCCTTCTTGTCTGTGCTGAACCATTTTTTGCCTAGTCCCACCAACCTGCACTTGGACCATATCCCTCCACACCCCTCTCATCCATGAACCCGTCCATGTTTTTCTTAAATGTTAAAAGTGACCCCGCATTTATCCGGCAGCTCATTCCACACTCCCACCGCTCTCTGTGTGAAGAAGTCCCCCCTAATGTTCCCTTTAAACTTTTCTCCTTTCGCCCTTAACCCATGCCCTCGGGTTTTTTTTCTCCTCTAGCCTCAGTGGAAAAAGCCTGCTTGCACTCACTCTATCGATACCCATCAAAATCTTATCCACCTCTATCAAATCTCCCCTCATTCTTCTGAAATCAGTGCTGTGGAAAGGTGTGCTGCTGAGGGTAAGAGGGTGAAATGCGCGGAAGGACGTGGGCTATACCTGAATTCATCAAATACCTAGCCTTATCCATGGCGTTGCAAAGCGGGAGTTCACGACACTGAGCTCAGCAATATTGATCCAATAGAGAGTGAGAGAGTCAGGAATAGAGAGATCAAGACGGGGGCTAAAAGAGAGAGAGAGAGACAATCCAGGATAGAAAGAGAGAAATGGGATGGAGAGAGCAGTAGAAAAAGAGACGCAGATTAAAAGATGGTTGCAAAAGAATGGGAAGAGATAGAAGTAGGGAGACTGAAGGGAAGCTAAGATGGAAAGGTGGAGACTGGAGGGAGAGAAGCATGGGGATAAGGGGATTAGCAGTGAGAGTAGGTCATTCAGCCCCTCGAGCACATTCCGCCTTTCATGGCTGATCTCCATCTCATCCTCACTCCACTTCCCTGCCTTTCTCCCATTAGCCCCTTATCTCACTTTTGATCCAGTATTTATCTATCTCTTTTGCAATGCATTGATTGATTCTGCTGCATTCTGAGGCAGATTCACAACCCTCTGTGAGAAGTCAGCTTCTCCTGATATCTGGAACCTCCCCTCCACTTATTCTACAATTATGACCTCTTACGCTGTTCTAGAAGGGGGAACGTTTGGTCAACATTTACTTTATCAATCCCGTTGAGTATTTTATATATCTCAATCAAATCCCCTCTCTCGTTTCTGTACCTCCAGCGAGTACATCCCAAGCTCCTCACACAACAGCCCCTTCAAACCTGGAATCAATCTCGTGAACCTCTTCCAAGGAAGAGACAGAGATGAAAAAAATGAGGGGCGGATAGAGAGAGTTATCGGCAGATAGGGAGAAAGCAGGAGTGAGTGAAATAGAAAGGAGAGATGGAGCCAAATTCAATGTGTCTCAGTATAACCATCACCAGAACGCTGGCAACCACAATACCTCATGGTATGTCTTACAGTTGAACATTAATGGAGTATAAACTCCTGGCACAGTATTAATATCAGGATTTTTGAGATCAGTTCAGGCAATTGACTGTCACAGTTGAATTCCCATCATCAAACAAATAGATGTGTCTGGATCTCTGTCCCCAGATACACAATGTACTGGAGTGCTGGATGGTAAAATGAATTTTCTTTTAATTCCAACAACTGGGTCAGTGCGGTGGCACAGTGGTTAGCGCTGCTGTCTCACAGTGCCAGGAACCCGGGTTCAGTTCCCTGCTCGGGTCACTGTCTGTGCAGAGTCTGCACATTCTCCTTGTGTCTGCGTGGGTTTCCTCCGGGTGCTCAGGTTTCCTCCCAGAGTCAAAAGATATGCAGGTTAGGTGGATTAGCCATGCTGAAATTGTCCCTTAGTGTCAGGGGGGACTAGCTAGGGTAAATGCATGGGGTTAGGGGGATAGGGCTGGGTGGGATTGTGGTCGGTGCAAACTCGATGGGCCAAATGGCCTCCTTCTGCACTGTAGGGTTCCATGATACTGAAGCCAAACAACCCCAAAGCAGTGATTATTAAACACATTATAACATTTTAAATATTGCTGCATTTCACAGGTTTAAACACTGGAATATCCACTCAGCAAGTGGAGTCCTGAACTGAAATGATTCCATTTTAAAGTAGTTTATGATATACTGGGGTGTTGGAATTATGCACAGTTTGATATGAAGAAGACACTGTTCCTTCTGTACTCCAACTTGCTGAATAGGGGTGGAACTAAAGCAAAAGGATATTCAACTTTGCCTGCATAAATTGCAATAAGAAGTCTGACAACACCAGGTTTAAGTCCAACCAACTCACAAGCTTTCGAGGTTTCCCTGTTTGTCAGGTGAATGGAGAGTTCTGGCCTCAGACAGAGGCAAACTCACTGGGGTCTTTTAAGAGACTTCTGGATGAGTGTATGGAAGCGAATAGGATAGGGGGTTATAGATAGGTCTGTGGATTGGTAGATGTGATCGGCACAACTCGTGGGCCGAAGGGCCTGTTTGTGCTGTATTGTTCTATGTTCTAACAGCACACACAGTTTACAGATTACTGATTAGAATGTGAATCTTTACACCTAACCTGCTATCCAAGTCTTAAAGATATCTACAATGTGAGTGGGAAGAGCATTATGCATAGATTAAAGAGTATTGTCTCCAGACAGTACAGTAAGTGAGGTTTTACAAACCCAGGCGAGTCACGGGGGTTACAGATAGTGCGACATGAACCCACGATCCAATTGTCCTCATGTGTGTGGAACTTGCAGCCACTCACACTGGAACAAGCTCTAGGTTCCATAGAACGACAGCTGGGTCTGCTTCCATCAGCAACAAGGCCAGAACCGCCTGTCTGACTCACCGTCAGTGGTGTCTGCACTACCAAAACTAGGGTGGAAACCCATGAGATTGTGAAAGCTCTGGTTCAGGAAATCTAGTGTGTTTGTTTGTAGATTTCTGAAGGTGGGAGGGCATCTTACCAGGGTGCTGAAAAAGGCATAAAGGACACTTGCCTTAATTAATCCAGACATACAAAAGTTATGAAGGGAGGTTGGAAAGGCTTGGGTTGTTTTTGTTGGAGTAGAGAAGATTGAGGGGTGACCTCATCGAGGTGTACAACATTATGAGGGACAAGGACAGGAGCAGCTGTTCCCCTTAGTTGAAGGGTCAGTCACAAGGGGACACAGGTTCAAGGTGAGGGACAAGAGGTTTGGGGGGGATGTAAGGAAAACGTCTTTTACCGAGAGGGAGGTTTGGAATGCACTGCCTGGGAGGGTAGTGGAGGCGGGATGCCTCACATCCTGGATAAGCACTTGGCACATCATAACATTCAGGGCCAAGGGCCCAGTGCTGGAGATGAGGTGGGAGGCCACGTGTTTCTCACGTGTCAGTGCAGACTCGATGGGCCGAAGAGCCTCTTCCTGTATGATCCTGTGTTTCAACAGGCTGATTATAGCAGCGTTCTCAAAGTCATGAGGTGAATGAGTCACGGTATTAATTAAATCGCTGGAAGCAACCTTTTAAGGTTTAATTTTATTCAATTTCTTGAATGCCTCAGTTGAACCACACTCCCAGGCAGTGCGTTCCAACCACTCGCTGTGTGAAAAAGTTTCTTTCTTACATTGCATTCACTCCTTTTGCAAACCAGCTTAAATCTCCTCTCAACCTTCTATCCTCTAAAGAAAACAACCTCAGTTTCCCCAATCTACCCCCATAACTTTCCAGGAACATTTGTCAATGTTTTTTTGGTTATTTTTCTAAAGCATTCGCATCCTTCCTGAACTGCAGAGTAAACCATAGAATCCTACCAGTGTGGATCGAGGCCATTCAGCCCATCAAGTCTGCACCAACTCTCCGACAAGGTCATATTCCCAAAACCCATATGTTTATCCCATTAGTGCCCC
This sequence comes from Sphyrna mokarran, assembly GCA_024679065.1. NCBI lineage: Eukaryota > Metazoa > Chordata > Chondrichthyes > Carcharhiniformes > Carcharhinidae > Sphyrna > Sphyrna mokarran. The sequence continues at coordinate 48,700,527 of JAGIQG010000021.1, read as the reverse complement.
CTAACTTACACATCTTGGGACACTAAGTGGAAATTTACTATGGCCAATCCACCTAATCTGTGCATCTTTGGAGTGTGGGGGGGAGATCGGAGCACCCCGAGGAAACCCATGCAGACACAGGGAGAATGTGTCAACTCCATACAGACAGTGACCCGAGGCCAGAATTGATTCTGGATCCCTGTTAACCACTGTGCCACTGTGGCTTTCTAAATTGGGCACAATCATAGAACATAGAACATAGAACAATACAGCACAGAACAGGCCCTTCGGCCTTCGATGTTGTGCCGACCAAAATAAAAAGCAATGCCCCTCCTAACTAAACCATTCCCTTCTCATCCATATACTTATCAACTAACCTCTTAAACGCCACCAAACTTGGCGCATCTACAACAGCTGCAGGCAGGGCATTCCACTCCCTAATCACTCTTTGAGTAAAGAACCTACCTCTGATATCCGTCCTATAACTCATACCCCTTAATTTAAAGTTGTGTCCCCTCGTGCTAGCTTTCTCCATCCTAGGAAAAAGGCTATCACTGACCACCCTATCCAAACCTCTAATTATCTTATATGCTTCAATAAGATCCCCCCTTAGCCGCCTCCTTTCTAACGAAAACAACCTCAAATCCTTCAACCTCTCTTCATAGGACCTGCCCTCCATACCAGGCAACATCCTGGTAAACCTCCTCTGTACCCTCTCCAATGCCTCCACATCTTTCTTATAATGTGGCGACCAGAACTGCACACAATACTCCAAGTGCGGCCGCACTAGAGTTTTGTACAGTTGCAACATGATGCTGCGGCTCCTAAATTCAATCCCCCTACCAATAAAAGCTAAGACTCCATATGCCTTCTTAACAACTTTATCCACTTGACTGCCTACTTTCAGGGATCTATTGACACATACACCAAGATCCTTCTGTTCCTCAACACTATTAAGAGCCCTACCATTAGCCCTATACTCTACACATTTATTGTTCCTGCCAAAGTGCATTACCTCACACTTTTCCACATTAAACTCCATTTGCCACCTCTCGGCCCAGCTCTGCAACTTGTCCAAGTCACTCTGTAAACTAAAACACCCCTCTTCACTATCTACCACTCCACCAACTTTAGTATCATCTGCAAATTTACTGATCCATCCCTCAATACCCTCATCCAGATCATTTATAAAAATTACAAACAGCAGGGGCCCCAAAACAGACCCCTGAGGCACACCACTCGTCACCGAACTCCACGATGAATATCTCCCATCAACCACCACCCTCTGTCTTCTATCTGCCAGCCAATTTCTAATCCAATTAGCTAAATCACCCTCTATTCCACACATCTGCATTTTCTGTAGAAGTCTTCCATGGGCCACCTTATCAAACGCCTTACTAAAGTCCATATATACTACATCAACCGCCTTACCCCCATCCACCTCTCTGGTCACCTTCTCAAAAAACTCAATGAGGTTAGTAAGGCATGACCTACCCTTCACAAAACCATGCTGACTATCCCCAATCAATTCATTTCTCTCTAAATAACTATAAATCCTATCCCTAATAATTCTCTCCAATACCTTGCCCACCACAGAAGTAAGACTCACTGGCCTATAATTCCCAGGAAGGTCTCTCTTCCCCTTCTTAAACAATGGGACCACATTCGCCATCCTCCAGTCCTCCGGAACCACACCCGTAACCAACGAGGACCTGAAGATCAGAGCCAGAGGCTCTGCAATCTCCTCTCTTGCCTCCCAGAGAATCCTAGGGTAAATCCCGTCCGGCCCAGGGGACTTATCCAACTTCAAACCCTCGAGAATTTCTAACACATCCTCCCTATCTACTACAATACTCCCCAATTTGCAACCCTGTACCTCAGTGCTCTCCATAGCTACATTTCCAGCACTCTGCGTGAATACCGAAGAGAAATATTTATTCAGTGCCTCACCAATCTCTTCAGGCTCCACGCACAACTTCCCACTGCTGTCTATGACTGGCCCTAATCTTGCCCTAACCAATCTTCTATTCTTAACATATCGAAAGAAAGCTTTAGGATTCTCCTTAATCCTATCAGCCAACATATCTGTCTCGTCCCCTCTTAGCTCTCCTCAATTCACTTTTTACCTCCTTCCTAGCTAATCTATAGCTATCCATTGCACTACCTGAGCCTTCAAGCCTCATCCTGACATAAGCCTCCTTTTTCTTCTTAACCAGCAAATCAACTCTTTTCGTACACCAAGGCTCTCTTACTCGTCCATTTCCTCCCTGCCTGACAGGGACATACTTATCAAGGACTCGCAGCAGCTGCTCCTTGAATAAGCACCACATTCCAGATGTTCCCAGTCCCTGTAGTTCCCTAGTCCAATCTATGCACCCTAATTCTCTCCTGATGGCCTCATAATTACCCTTCCCCCAGCTATAACTACAGCCCCCAGCTTCATGCCTATCCCTGTCCATCACTAAGGTGAACGTAACCGAATTGTGGTCACTATCACCAAAATGTTCACTAACTTCCAAGCCTAACACCTGGTCTGGCTCATTGCCCAGCACCAAATCCAATGTAGCCTCACCTCTAGTTGGCCTATCTACATACTGAGTCAAAAAACCTTCCTGCACACTCTGTACGAAAACTGACCCCTCTAACGAGCTAGAGCTATAGCTATTCCAATCAATATTAGCAAAGTTAAAGTCCCCCATCACAATTACCCTACTACTTTCACTCCTAATCAGAATTGACTTCGCAATCCTTTCCTCAACCTCTCTAGAACTATTAGGAGGTCTGTAAAAGACTCCCAACAGGGTGACCTCTCCTCTCCTGTTTCTAATCTCAGCCCATACTACCTCAACAGACAAGTCCTCATCAAACTTCTTTTCGATCACCGTGATACAGTCTTTGACCAGTAACGCCACTCCTCCCCCCCTTCTACCCCCTTCTCTACTCCGACTAAAGCATTTGTACCCCGGAACCTGCAACATCCATTCCTGTCCCTGCTCTACCCAAGTCTCTGAAATGGCCACAACATCGAAGTTCCAGGTACTGGTCCAAGCTGCAAGTTCCTCCCCCTTATTGCGAATACTCCTTGCATTAAAGTATACGCATCTCAAACCATGCCCCACCCCACCCGTACGCCGCTGTGTTTTACAACTCTCCTCTATAACCCCCTTACTCTCATCCCTCTCAGCACCCCAACTACTTAGGATCCCACCCCCCCCCCGAATCAGTTTAAAGCCCCCATCATAGCCTTAGCAAATTTTCCCCCCAAGATATTAGTCCCCCTCTGGTTCAGGTGTAGACCATCTCTCTTGAAGAGGTCCCACCTATCCCAGAATGAGTCCCAATTGTTAAGGAACCTGAACCCCTCCCTCCTGCACCATCCACGCAGCCATGAGTTCAAACTATCCCTTTCTCTGTTCATCTCTAAACTATCTCTTGGCACAGGCAAGAGTCCAGAGATAACCACTCTGCCTGTTATGGACCTAAGCTTCCACCCTAACTCCATAAATTTCTGTTTAATATCCCCTTCCCTTGTCCTACCTACATCATGTGTCCCCACATGAACAATGACTTGGGGCTGACTCCCCTCACCCTTAAGAATCCTAAAAACCCGATCTGCGACATCCTGGACCCCAGCCCCTGGGAGGCAACACACCAGCCCTGAGTCCTGTTTATTACTATTTACCCTCCTATCTGTCCCACTAACTATGGAGTCTCCTATAACTAGGCCTAATCTCTTATTCCCCCCACCCACCTGAGCATTCTCAGCAGGCTCACCCCCAGAGACCTGCTCCCTTTGGTCAGCTCCAGTTGATTCTTCCTCAACTGTAGCCTCCAAGACAGAAAATTTATTTTGGAGGGGAACAGCCCCAGGGGATTGTCTCCCCGATTGCTTCTTACCCCTCCTCCTAATAGTTACCCAATTATCACTTATAGGAGTTACAATCTCTTTGTTACTCCTGCCTATATCCTCCTCAACCTCTCGAATTACCCTGAGCTCCTCTAATTCCAGCTCCAGCTCCTTAACACGATCCTCAAGGAGCTGCAAATGTGCACACTTCCTGCAGGTGTAATCAGCAGGAACACTACTGGTGTCCCTCACCTCATACATACCGCAGGAGGTGCAATGTACTACCTGCACTGCCATCACTGTTACTTTAATTTGCAGGAGAGAAAAAAAAACTACACACACACTATTATTATTAGGTTAGAGGAGGGGGGAGGGTGGGATACTATACCTGTGTAGAGTATCGGGTTTCCTCTCTGGACCAATTTATAGAGTCAGAGAGAATCCTCCAGTTGAGTCCAAAACAAAGTTTTATAAAGAGTCATTATGACTTCTATTTTTAAATTCTATTTATAAAGCCCAGGATCCTGGATGATTTACTAAGTGCTTTCTGGGCTGTCCTGCCACCTTCAATGATTTATCCAGAAACATCTATAGGTCCCTCCCTCCCTTTAGAATTATACTCCTTACATTTCAAAGCACAAAGAACAAAACAGCATGGGAAACAGGCCCTTCGGCCCAACAATCCCACGCCGCCACCCCAATGTTCCCACCTCTACCCGCAATCCCTGTCTATGTTTATAGATCTACAGATTAAAAACCAAATTTGAGACAATTTAGGGAGAACTTGTTCTGCCAATCAGCCTAAGAGCACATCTTTGGGATGTGGGAGGAAACCGGAGCACCCGGAGAAAACCCACGCAAGCACGGGGAGAATGCGCAAACTCCCACAGACACAGGCCCAAATCCATGTATCTGCACAGCACAGCGATAGTCACTGAGCTGTCGTGTTGCCCATCAAATGGTCCAGGTCAAGCGTACACTAACGACGTGAAGCACTAGGATACTCTCGACTCATTCCTCTTACCAAGAAGTATCACTTCATATTTACAAACATACAGTGCAGAAAGAGGCCGCCTGGCCCATCTAATCTTACCCATCCCTACCCCCTATCCTCACCCTATCCCCGTAACCCCACACATTTACAACGGCTGCACACCTTTGGGGGAAACCCACGCAGACACGGGGAGCACGGGCAAACTCCTCACAGACAGCGACCCAAGCTGGAAATTGAACCCCTGAGAGGCAGCAGTGCTAAACATTGTTCCACTGAACTCAATGTATTGCTTGCGTATCTGTCCATTCCACCAACCAATCAATGCCCTCTTGAAATCTATCATCATCCATCACAATACCTGGAATTTGGTGCCACCTGCAAGTTTTTGAAATTGTGCCCGTATTTAGGGATGTCCTGAGATTGTGAAAGGGTCTCACATTGAGGTAAACTTTTTCTTTTGCACCATGTGTGATGCTTGCCTCTCAGTTCCCTGAGGAGATTCCTGTGATTAAGAGGCAGCAGGACATTGTATGGCCTCCCTCAGACCTGGCAATAGAAAACAAGTTGGAAGGAGTGAAAAGGGCCTTGGAACAGATTTGCATCCTTACTGACCAGAACCTACAGGGCTTCTTCAGACAGGCACCAGAGGCGCTGGATATTCCAGGTAAGAAACATCTTTTCTCTGGATTTTTACATGCCCTCCTCTTGTCTTAGTTTTAGTAATGAAGCCGGGCAAGTGGTGGGAATATCAGTGGGGGAGCATTCTGCAGACAGCGATCATAACTCAGTTAGATTCAAGGTCATTATGGAAAAGGAGAAAGATGGGACAGAAATTAAAGGTCTAAACTGGGGGAAGGCTGATTTTAATCAGATCAGACATGATTTGGTCAGAGAGGTCCGGGAGCAGACACTTTAAGGTAAATCTGTGACAGAACAGTATTTGAGAAGGGAGAGGACAGGAGCAACATGCTGCAATAAAGAAAACGGGTGGGACTAACAAATCCAGTGAACCCGGGATATCGAGGGATTACACAGCGTTAGATACAGAGAAAAGGAAAGCTTATGGCAGACATCGAGGACTCAAAACAGCAGAACCCCCAGAGGAGGATAGAATATGCAAGAGGAAACCTGCAGAGAAATTAGCGAGAGCCAAAAACGGGGAAACGATAAAGGATATTAACAAGTAAATAAAAAAAACCAAGTTACCCGAAACAATTCCCCAATCTCACAACCCACACACACCACACACTGTCCCACCCCTGTCTCACACACACACACACACGACACACACGCCCCCCACCCTCACTCACACACACTCTGCCCCCACCCTCTCTCACACACCACACACACACCGCTGCCCCACCTCTCTCACACACACACACTGTCCCCACCCTCTCCCACACACCCACACAACACACTGCCACACCCTGTCTCACACACACACTCTGTCCCACCGTGTCTCACACACTCTGCCCCCACCCTGTCTCACACACACACTCTGCCCCCACCCTGTCTCACACACACACTCTGTCCCCACCTCTCTCACACACACTCTGTCCCCACCCTCTCTCACACACACTCTGCCCCCACCCTCTCTCACAAACACTCTGTCCCACCCTGTCTCACACACACACTCTGTCACCACCTTGTCTCACACTCACTCTGTCCCCACCCTGTCTCACACACACTCTGTCCCCACCCTTCTTACACACACACTCTGTCCCCACCTGTCTCACACACTCTGCCCCCACCCTGTCCACACACCACACTCTGTCCCCACCCTCTCTCACACACATTCTGCCCCCACCCTCTCTCACACAGACTCTGTCCCCACCCTCTCTCACACACACTCTGCCCCCACCATGTCTGACACACACTCTACCCGCACCCTGTCTCACACACAGTCTGCACCCACCCTGTCTCACACACAGTCTGCACCCACCCTCTCTCTCACACACCCTACCCCCACCCTGTCTCACACACACTCTGCCCCCTCTTTCTCACACACTCTACCCCACACTTGTCTCACACACAGTCTGGCCACCCTGTGTCACACACATTCTGCCCCCACCCTCTCTCTCACACACTCTACCCACACACTGTCTCACACACACTGTGCCCCACCCTCTCTCTCACACACTCTGCCCCCACCCTGTCTCACACATTCTCTGCCCCACCCTCTCTCTCTCACACTCTGTCCCCACCCTCTCTCTCTCACACTCTGTCCCCACCCTGTCTCACACACACTCTGTCCCCACTCTCTCTCACACACACTCTGTCCCCACCCTGTCTCACACACACTCTGTCCCCACCCTCTCTCACACACACTCTGTCCCCACCCTGTCTCACACACACTCTGCCCTCACCCTGTCTCACACACACACACTCTGCCCTCACTCTGTCTCACACACACTCTGTCCCCACTCTGTCTCACACACACTCTGTCCCCACCTTCCCAGATCATCCTGGGAAGTAAAGATAAACCCCAGATTTTTTTCTCTTTTTAACCCTTCTTGAAACTGTCTCTTTAAATATCTCTCTCTCTGTCGTCTTGCCCTCACTTGCAACAGTACTTAGAAGGAATGAATGGACTTGTTTGTCACTAGGGTAGAGATTACCCAATCTGTCTTTCCTTTGCACTGGCCTCAATGCTGCCCTGCCCTATCTCTGACCTTGTATCTTCCTCTAGTTTCTCTCCTCCCTTGACCTCATCTTGTTCATGAGATCCACTTCCTGTTGCCTTGACATTTATTCCCCTTAAACTGGAGACCTTAGCTTTCTGGCCTCCAGTGTGAGTGAATATTGTTATCAACTTTGTATCTTCAAAGATACAGTATCTTCAGGTATTTTCATAAATGACCTGGATGAGGAAGTGGAGGGATGGGTTAGCAAGTTCGCCGACGATACAAAGATCGGTGGTGTTGTGGATGGTCTGGAGGGATGCCAAAAGTTGCAGCGGGACATAGACAGGATGCAAGAATGGGCGGAGAAGTGGCAGATGGACTTCAATGCAGATAAATGTGTAGTGGTCCATTTTGGCAGGAATAATGGGATGAAGGAGTACAATATAAGGGGTAGGAGTCTTAGCTGTGTTGTAGAGCAGAAGGATCTCGGGTCCGGGTCCATAGGACTCTTAAATTGGCCTCGCAGGTGGAGGAAGTGGTCAAGAAGGCGTACGGTGTACTGGCCTTCATTAATCGAGGAATAGAGTTTAGGAGTCAGGAGGTAATGATGCAGCTCTGTAAGACTCTTGTCAGACCCCAGTTGGAGTATTGTGCGCAGTTCTGGTCGCCTCACTATAGGAAGGATGTAGAGGCTATTGAGAGAGTTCAGAGGAGATTTACAAGGATGCTGCCTGGATTGGGAGGCAGGCCTTATGAAGATAGGTTGAGGGAGCTGGGACTCTTCTCACTGGAGAGACGTAGGTTGAGACGTAGGTATAGACCTGATAGAGATTTATAAAATGTTGAGAGGAATAGATAGGGTGGAGTCTCAGAGACTATTTCCCCGAGCTGAAATGGTCACTACGAGAGGACACAGATTTAAGGTGCAGGGAAGCAAATACAAAGGAGGTGTCAGGAATAGGTTTTTCACTCAAGAGGGTGGTGAGCGAATGGAACTGACTGCCGTCGGAGGTTGTTGAGGCAAACTCACTGGGGTCTTTTAAGAGACTTCTGGATGAGTATATGGAAAAGAATAGGATAGGGGGTTATAGATAGGTCTGTGGATTGGTAGATGTGATCGGCGCAACTTGTGGGCTGAAGGGCCTGTTTGTGCTGTATTGTTCTATATGTTCAGCTGTCATCACCCTCTGACCCCTCACAAAACCAACTCTGGACCCACCTGTCATTGCAAACTACTGCCCAATCTCCATTTCCTCGCCACAATCTTTGAACAAAGAACAAAGAACAAAACAGCACGGGAAACAGGCCCTTCGGCCCAACGAGCCCGCGCCGCCACCCTGATGTTCCCACCTCTACCCGCGATTCCTGTCTATGTTTATAGATCTATGGATTAAAAACCAAATCTGAGACAATTTAGGGAGAATTTGTTTTGCCAATTAGCCTAAGATCACATCTTTGGGATGTGGGAGGAAACCGGAGCACCCGGAGAAAACCCAAGCAAGCACGGGGAGAATGCGCAAACTCCCACAGACACAGGCCCAAATCCATGTATCTGCACAGCACAGCGATAGTCACTGAGCTGTCGTGTTGCCCATCAAATAGTCCAGGTCAAGTGTACACTAACGACGTAAAACACTAGGATACTCTTGAAACAAAAATCCAAGAGCAGCCCTCTCACGACCCATCGTGTGTATGCCCCTCTTTAGACAACAAGGTGGAACAAAGCACCTGTAGGATAAAAACAAGTACATCAATGTCATCATCTATTTACACACTTCCCAGGGACTCCCAAGGCTCATGATCCCTATTTTAAATCAGTTTTCTCTACCCCTCCATTCCCATTCTGTTCATGTGCCCATCTAAGTATTTCTTAAATAACTCCAGAGTACCTGCCTACACCACTTTACTTGGCAGCACATTCCATACCCCCACCACCCTCTGTGTGAAAAAACTCCCTCTAGCATCCAAATTATACCTTACCCCCTCACCCTAAGCCCGTGGCCCGTCATGCTATTTCAGTCCATCCTAGGAAAAAGCTTAACCCTGTTTACTCTATCTATACCCCTCATAATCTTGTACACCTCTATTAGATCTTCTCTAAGTCTACGTCTTTCGAAGGAAAAGAGTCCCAATTTGCCTAACCTCTCCTCGTAACTCAGACCTTCCATACCAGGCAGCATCCTGGTAAACCTCCTCTGCGCTCTCTCCAGAGTCTCCACGTCCTTCCAGTAGTAAGACGACCAGAACTGGACGCAGTATTCCAAATGAGGTCTAACCAACGTTTTATACAACTGCAACATTAAAGGCCAGCTCTTGTACTCTATACCCCTTCCTATAAAGGATAACATACTATATGCTTTCTTCACAACCTTCTCCACTTGCTCTGCCACCTTCAGAGACTTGTTCACCTGCACCCCCAGGTCCCTCTGCATTTCTATACTCTTAATAGGTCTACCCTTTACCCTCTGACTCCTCACAAAACCAACTCTGGACTCAACTATCATTGCAAACTCCTGCCCAACCTCCATTTCCTCGCCACAGTCTTTGAACATAGATCATAGCTCGTAGAATCATCTGGTGCAGAAAGAGGCCATTTGGCCCATTTGCACCTACCTGAATCCCACCAAGGCATTATCCGCATATCCCTATATGTTTACCCACTAATTCCTCTAACCCTATGCATCCCGGGACACTAAGGGGCAATTTAGCACGGTCAATCAACCTAACCCGCACCACAATCTCACCCAGGCTCTATTCTCATCAACCCTGCACATTTATCCTCTAATTCCTCAGACACTAGGGTCAATTTAGCACAGCCAATCTACCTAACCTGCACATCTTTGGAACATGGGAGGAAACCGGAGCACCCGGAGAAAACCCACGCAGACACAGGGAGAAACGCGCAAACTCCACACAGCGAACCGATTCCCAAATTCATCCTGCCTTTGAGTTTCGGCCCTTCCACAATCCACATCTTGTGTGACTTTGACGAAGGCAATCTTTCCCTCCTCCTCTTTCTCGACCTTTGACACGGTTCACCAAATCATCCTTCTCTGACGTCCCTCTATTATTGTCCAGCTGGCTGGGACTGTTTCAGCTGGTTCCATTCTTAACTCTCGAATCCGAGGCTAATCACTCGCGGTAGCTGCTGTTCCTGCTCCCGCACCGTTATCTCTGATGTCCTTCATTTGCTCATTCCAAACTCCTCCTTGCTGGAAACAGCCTGATATTGAACCAGTCTGTCCACAACCTTGTCCCATCACTCTTGATCCTGATTTGAGTTTCTAACCTCACGTTCCCGCCATCACTAAGATCTCTTATTTCCACCTCATGGAATCCCTATGGCACAGAAGGAGGCCATTCAGTCTATCAAGTCTGTACCGACCACTATCTCACCCAGGCCCTATTCTCATAACCCTGCACATTTACCCTCTAATTCCTCAGACACTAGGGTCAATTTAGCACAGCCAATAAACCTAACCTGCACATCTTTGAAGCGTGGGAGGAAACTGGAGCACCCAAAGAAAACCCACGCAGACATGGGGAGAATGTGTAAACTCCACACAGACAGTGACCTGAGACCGGAATTGAACTTGGGACCCTGGTGCTGTGAGGAAGCAGTGCCAATCACTGTGCCACCCTCTGTAACATTGCTTGCCTTTGCCCCTGCCTCAGCTCATCTGCTGCTGAAACTCTAATTGGTACCTTGGTTACCTCCAGGTTTGACTGTTCCAATCCCCTGGTTGCTCCCTCACATCCTACCCTAAATTTGAGCTTAGCCAAAATACTGTGTTTAATTCAAATCAAGTTCCCTTATCCCATCAGCCATTATCAATGTCTTGTACAACTTCAACAAGCCGTCCCAACTGCTGGATTCAATGTTCCGACCGATGAAACCAAGCGTGCCGAATACCTTCTTCACCATTATATCCACCTGTGACTCCACTTTCAAGGAGCTATGAAGCTGTGTCCCTCGATCTCTTTGTTCTATAACTCTCCCTAACGCACTATCATTAACTGAGTGGATCCTACCAAATCTATCAAAGTGCATCACCTTGCATTTATCTAAATGAAACTCCATCTGCCATTCATCAGCCCACTGGCCCAATTGATCAAGATCCTGTTGCAATCCAAGATTGTTGCATTTTCAAAGACACTTCTCCCTGAAGTGTAACAGCATCGATATTATTGATTGGGAGGAACTCACTCCCAATTGTTCAAAATAGTGACAGTCTGTCCATTAAGATGCATCACTGAGTCCAAACGCGAGACAGAGCAGTGGCAGATTTGGAAAGAAAAGGACACAAATGGGTCTCGCTGCTGTATGGGATGTCCTGCTCCATGGGTCTAAAGATCTACGGGGTGAGAATTGGCTCCTTCAGTCACATGAAGACCCACAGCAGAAGCTCATGACCCTGAGTAAACATTATCCTTGATTCAACACTCAGACACACGCACCCACACCCACACCCTCACTGCTCACTTTCGTCAGACTTACTTGGGTGGTTGTAGAGGTTTGTTTTTCAAATGGGAATTTTTTCAGGAATTGGTGCTGGATCCGTTGTTATTTGTAATTTATGTTAATGATCTAGATTGTGTTAATGATTTAGAGGTTGAGAGGTTCTTCCCGCTTAGCAAAGATAGCAGGACTAGAGGGCACAGCCTCAAGATTGGGGGCAGGAGTTCAGATCAGAGTTCTTCACCCAAAGGGTGGTGAATCTTTGGAATTCTCTGCCTGATGAGGTGGTGGAGGCTTCCTCACTGAATATGTTTAAGTCAAGAGTGGATAGGTTTTTGATTGACAAGGGAATTAAGGGTTTATGGGGAGAAAGCGGGAAAGTGGAACTGAACCACTACAGATCAGCCATGATCTTATTGAATGGTGGGGCAGGCTCGAGGGGCTGGATGGCCGACTCTTGCTCCTATTTCTTATGTTCTTAGATGAGAATATACGAGGCATGGTTATTAAGTTTGCAGATGACACCAAGATAGGTGGCATAGTGGAAAGTGAAGAAGGTTATCTTGGATTGCAACAGGATCTTGATCAATTGGACCAGTGGGCTGATGAATGGGAGATGGTGTTTCATTTATATGTGTAAAGTGATGCACTTTGGTAGATTAAATTGGAGCAAGACCTACTCAGTTAATGGTGGGGTGTTGGGGAGAGTAATAGAACAAAGAGATCGAGGGGTACAGGTTCATAGCTCTTTGAAAGTGGAGTCACAGGTGGACAGAGTGGTGAAGAAGGCATTCAGCATGCTTGGTTTCATTGGTCAGAACATTGAACACAGGAGTTGAGACATCATGTTGAATTTGTACAAGACATTGGTAAGGCCACACTTGGAATACTATGTACACTTTTGGTCACCCTTATTATAGAAAGGATATTAGGAGTTTGCACATTCTCCTCATGTCTGTGTGGGTTTCCTCCGGATGCTTCAGTTTCCTCCCACAGTCCAAAGATGTGTGGGTTAGGTTGATTGGCTGTGCTAAAATTGCCCTTAATGTCCTGGGATGCATAGGTTAGAGGCATTAGTGGGTAAATGTGTTCAGATGTGGGGGTAGAGCCTGGCTGGGATTGTGATTGGTGCAGGCTTGATGGGCCGAATAGTCTCTTTCTGCACTGTAGGGTTTCTATGATATTATTAAACTAGAAAGAATGCAGAAAAGATTTATTAGGATGCTATCGGGACTAGATGGTTTGAGTTATAAGGAGAGGCTGGATAGACTGGGACTTTTTTCCCTGGCGTATAGAAGGCTGAAGGGTGATCTTATCGATGTCTGTAAAATAATGATCAGCTAGATAGTCAATATCTTTTTCCAAAGGTAGAGGAGTTTAAAATGCGCGGGCATAGGTTAAGGTGAGAGGGGCAATTTTTTCACACAGAGGATGGTGAATGTCTAGAACAAGCTGCTGGAGGTAGTATTAGAGACAAGTACAATCTTATCTTTTAAAAAACATTTAGACAGTTGCATGGGGAAAATGGGTATAAAGGGATATGGGCCAAAAGGGGCAATTGAGACTGACTTAGAAGCTAAAAAACTTGGTGGCAATGACAAATTGGGCCAAAAGGCCTTTTTCCATGCTTTGAACCTCTATGATCCTACTCACCCTCCCTCACCCTCACTTACACACGCTCTATCACTAAATAAGTTGGAGGTTGGGAGAGATGGATGATGCAATGGGTGTGGAAGAGGTACCTGAAGGAAGGCCTGAGTTCCAGCAGAATCCCAGAGCAGGTTCCTACTGAAGGGAGCACTGAGTACCAGGGGAGGGAGGGCAGAACTGTCAAGAGATGTGGATGCACCGGGAGCTGGGGAAGCGTAGTGAGTGGAGTATAAACAGATCAACATTTCCATTCTTACAGCTATTACTGTTCACTGCTGCTCCAATCTCAGTGCTTTTAATCTTATGTTTGCGGCTGATAGGCTCAATGTTGAGCCTATCAATAAGTGTGAGAGAGAGAGAGGGGTGAGTGTGTGCGCGTGAGAGTGAGGGGTGAGTGTGCGTGCGAGAAGAGAGGGGTGAGTGTGTGCGCGTGAGAGTGAGGGGTGAGTGTGCGTGCGAGAAGAGAGGGGTGAGTGTGCGTGAGAGAGAGAGGTGAGTGTGTGCATGAGAGAGAGAGGTGAATGTGTGTGTGAGAGAGAGGGGTGAGTGTATGTGTGAGAGAGGGGTGAGTGTGCGTGAGAGAGAGAGAGGGATGAGTGTGTGCGTGGTATTGAACTCGCAGCCAGTGAGTTTGATCTGAAGGTACGAATACTTTAAGACCTACCCAAACTATTGTCAATACCGAACAACACCCAACCATACAGGGGATGGTTAGTAATCCTTTTCATTGTAACTGATCTCTTTGCTACAGAGTCCACTGTGACTGACCAGTGTGTCTCAGCGATAGCAGTTGACCCCCAGCTATGCACAACTCATGTACACATCAGGGAGCCGTTCCGACAGAGTGAGTACATTTATTCAGTTGCTCCTCAATCATTTGTGTCTGACTATTGTATTCCAAACTAGTGTTAAATGCAATTAATGGTAAAATCCAAATCTCAGAAATACGTTAATCCAGGAAATATTCTCACTTAATCAGCAACTCCAGTCTTTGTAACTGTACAGAGTCACTGTTTATTCAGGGTGAGGATCACTCACTGTGTAACTGTACAAAGTCACTGTTTATTCAGGGTGAGGATCACTCACTGTGTAACTGTACAGAGTCACTGTTTATTCAGGGTGAGGATCACTCATTGTGTAACTGTACAGAGTCACTGGTTATTCAGAGTGAGGATCACTCACTGTGTAACTGTACAGAGTCACTGTTTATTCAGAGTGAGGATCACTCACTGTGTAACTGTACAGAATCACTGTTTATTCAGAGTGAGGATCACTCACTGTGTAACTATACAGAATCACTGTTTATTCAGGGTAAGGATCACTCACTGTGTAACTGTACAGAGTCACTGTTTATTCAGAGTGAGGATCACTCACTGTGCAACTGTACAGAGTCACTGTTTATTCAGAGTGAGGACCACTCACTGTGTAACTGTACACATTCACTGTGTAACTCTACAGAATCAATGCTTATTCAGACTGAGGATCACTCACTGTGTAACTGTACAGAGTCACTGTTTATTCAGGGTGTGGATCACTTACTGTGTAACTGTACAGAGTCACTGTTTATTCAGAGTGAGGATCACTCACTGTATAACTGTACAGAATCACTGTTTATTCAGGGTAAGGATCACTCACTGTGTAACTGTACAGAGTCACTGTTTATTCAGGGTGAGGATCACTCAGTGTGTAACTGTACAGAGTCACTGTTTATTCAGGGTGAGGGTCAATCACTGTGTAACTGTACAGAGTCACTGTTTATTCAGGGTGAGGATCACTCAGTGTGTAACTGTACAGAGTCACTGTTTATTCAGGGTGAGGGTCAATCACTGTGTAACTGTACAGAGTCACTGTTTATTCAGGGTGAGGGTCAATCACTCTGTAACTGTACAGAGTCACTGTTTATTCAGAGTGAGGATCACTCACTGTGTAACTGTACAGAATCACTGTTTATTCAGGGTGAGGATCACTCATTGTGTAACTGTACAGAATCACTGTTTATTCAGGGTGAGGATCACTCACTGTGTAACTGTACAGAGTCACTGTTTATTCAGGGTGAGGATCACTCACTATGTAACTGTACAGAGTCACTGTTTATTCAGGGTGAGGATCAGTCACTGTGTAACTGTACAGAGTCACTGTTTATTCAGAGTGAGGATCACTCACTGTGTAACTGTACAGAGTCACTGTTTATTCAGGGTAAGGATCACTCACTGTGTAACTGTACAGAGTCACTGTTTATTCAGGGTGAGGATCACTCACTGTGTAACTGTACAGAATCACTGTTTATTCAGGGTGAGGATCACTCATTGTGTAACTGTACAGAGTCACTGTTTATTCAGGGTGAGGATCACTCACTATGTAACTGTACAGAGTCACTGTTTATTCAGGGTGAGGATCAGTCACTGTGTAACTGTACAGAGCCACTGTTTGTTCAGAGTGAGGATCACTCACTGTGTAACTGTACAGAGTCACTGTTTATTCAGAGTGAGGACCACTCATTGTGTAACTGTACAGAGTCACTGTTTATTCAGGGTGAAGATCACTCACTGTGTAACTGGACAGAGTCACAGTTTATTCAGCAGGGTAAGGATCGCTCACTGTGTAACTGTACAGAGTCACTGTTTATTCAGGGTAAGGATCACTCACTGTGTAACTGTACAGAGTCACTGTTTATTCAGTGTAAGGATCACTCACTGTGTAACTGTACAGAGTCACTGTTTATTCAGGGTGAGGATCACTCACTGTGTAACTGTACAGAGTCACTGTTTATTCAGGGTGAGGGTCAATCACTCTGTAACTGTACAGAGTCACTGTTTATTCAGAGTGAGGATCACTCACTGTGTAACTGTACAGAATCACTGTTTATTCAGGGTGAGGATCACTCATTGTGTAACTGTACAGAATCACTGTTTATTCAGGGTGAGGATCACTCATTGTGTAACTGTACAGAGTCACTGTCTATTCAGGGTAAGGATCACTCACTGTGTAACTGTACAGAGTCACTGTTTATTCAGGGTGAGGATCACTCACTGTGTAACTGTACAGAGTCACTGTTTATTCAGGGTAAGGATCACTCACTGTGTAACTGAACAGAGTCACTGTTTATTCAGGGTAAGGATCACTCACTGTGTAACTGTACAGAGTCACTGTTTATTCAGGGTAAGGATCACTCACTGTGTAACTGTACAGAATCACTGTTTATTCAGGGTGAGGATCACTGACTGTGTAACTGTACAGAGTCACTGTTTATTCAGGGTAAGGATCACTCACTGTGTAACTGTACAGAATCACTGTTTATTCAGCAGGGTAAGGATCACTCACTGTGTAACTGTACAGAGTCACTGTTTAATCAAGTGAGGATCACTCACTGTGTAACTGTACAGAATCACTGTTTATTCAGGGTGAGGATCACTCACTGTGTAACTGGACAGAGTCACTGTTTATTCAGGGTGAGGATCACTCACTGTGTAACTGTACAGAGTCACTGTTTATTCAGGGTAAGGATCACTCACTGTGTAACTGTACAGAGTCACTGTTTATTCAGGGTAAGGATCACTCACTGTGTAACTGTACAGAGTCACTGTTTATTCAGTAAGGATCACTGACTGTGTAACTGTACAGAGTCACTGTTTATTCAGGGTGAGGATCACTCACTGTGTAACTGTACAGAGTCACTGTTTATTCAGGGTAAGGATCACTCACTGTGTAACTGTACAGAGTCACTGTTTATTCAGAGTGAGGATCACTGACTGTGTAACTGTGCAGAGTCACTGTTTATTCAGGGTAAGGATCACTCACTGTGTAACTGTACAGAGTCACTGTTTATTCAGGGTAAGGATCACTCACTGTGTAACTGTACAGAGTCACTGTTTATTCAGGGTAAGGATCACTCATTGTGTAACTGTACAGAATAACTGTTTATTCAGGGTAAGGATCACTCACTGTGTAACTGTACAGAGTCACTGTTTATTCAGGATAAGGATCACTCACTGTGTAACTGTACAGAGTCACTGTTTATTCAGAGTGAGGATCACTGACTGTGTAACTGTGCAGAGTCACTGTTTATTCAGGGTAAGGATCACTCACTGTGTAACTGTACAGAGTCACTGTTTATTCAGGATAAGGATCACTCACTGTGTAACTGTACAGAGTCACTGTTTATTCAGAGTGAGGATCACTGACTGTGTAACTGTACAGAGTCACTGTTTATTCAGAGTGAGGATCACTCACTGTGTAACTGTACAGAGTCACTGTTTATTCAGGGTAAGGATCACTCACTGTGTAACTGTACAGAGTCACTGTTTATTCAGGGTGAGGATCACTCACTGTGTAACTGTACAGAGTCACTGTTTATTCAGGGTGAGGATCACTCACTGTGTAACTGTACAGAGTCACTGTTTATTCAGAGTGAGGATCACTCACTGTGTAACTGTACAGAGTCACTGTTTATTCAGAGTGAGGATCACTCACTGTGTAACTGTATAGAGTCACTGTTTATTCAGAGTGAGGATCACTCACTGTGTAACTGTACAGAGTCACTGTTTATTCAGAGTGAGGATCACTCACTGTGTAACTGTACAGAGTCAGTGTTTATTCAGGGTAAGGATCACTCACTGTATAAATGTACAGAGTCACTGTTTATTCAGAGTGAGGATCACTCACTGTGTAACTGTACAGAGTCACTGTTTATTCAGGGTAAGGATCACTCACTGTGTAACTGTACAGAGTCACTGTTTACTCAGAGTGAGGATCACTCACTGTGTAACTGTACAGAGTCACTGTTTATTCAGAGTGAGGATCACTCACTGTGTAACTGTACAGAGTCACTGTTTATTCAGAGTGAGGATCACTCACTGTGTAACTGTACAGAGTCACTGTTTATTCAGAGTGAGGATCACTCACTGTGTAACTGTACAGAGTCAGTTTTTATTCAGAGTGAGGATCACTGACTGTGAAACTGTGCAGATTCACTGTTTATTCAGGGTGAGGATTACTCACTATGTAACTGTACAGAGTCACTGTTTATTCAGAGTGAGGATCACTCACTGTGTAACTGTACAGAATCACTGTTTATTCAGGGTAAGGATCACTCACTGTGTAACTCTACAGAGTCAATGTTTAGTCTGAGTGAGGATCACTCACTGTGTAACTGTACTGAGTCACTGTTTATTCAGGGTAAGGATCATTCACTGTGTAACTGTGCAGAGTCACTGTTTATTCAGGGTGAGGATCACTCACTGTATAACTGTACAGAATCACTGTTTATTCAGTGTGAGGATCACTGACTGTGTAACTGTGCAGAGTCACTGTTTATTCAGGGTAAGGATCACTCACTGTGTAACTGTATAGAGTCAGTGTTTATTCAGAGTGAGGATCACTCACTGTGTAACTGTGCAGAGTCACTGTTTATTCAGGGTAAGGATCACACACTGTTTAACTGTGCAGAGTCACTGTCTATTCAGGGTGAGGATCACTCACTGTGTAACTGTACAGAGTCACTGTTTATTCAGAGTGAGGATCACTCACTGTATAACTGTACAGAATCACTGTTTATTCAGAGTGAGGATCAATGACTGTGTAACTGTGCAGAGTCACTGTTTATTCAGGGTAAGGATCACTCACTGTGTAACTGTACAGAGTCACTGTTTATTCAGCGTAAGGATCACTCACTGTGTAACTCTACAGAGTCAATGTTTAGTCTGAGTGAGGATCACTCACTGTGTAACTGTACTGAGTCACTGTTTATTCAGGGTGCGGATCACTGACTGTGTAACTGTACAGAGTCACTGTTTATTCAGGGTAAGGATCACACACTGTTTAACTGTGGAGAGTCACTGTTTATTCAGAGTGAGGATCACTGACTGTGTAACTGTGCAGAGTCACTGTTTATTCAGGGTGAGGATCACTCACTGTGTAGGTGTACCGTGTCACTGTTTATTCAGGGTAAGGATCACTCAGTGTGTAACTGTACAGAGTCACTGTTTATTTAGGGTGAGGATCACTCACTGTGTAACTGTACAGAATCACTGTTTATTCAGGGTAAGGATCACTGACTGTGTAACTGTGCAGAGTCACTGTTTATTCAGGATAAGGATCACTCACTGTGTAACTGTATAGAGTCACTGTTTATTCAGGGTGAGGATCACTCACTGTGTAACTGTGCAGAGTCACTGTTTATTCAGAGTGAGGATCACTGACTGTGTAACTGTGCAGAGTCACTGTTTAATCAGGGTAAGGATCACTCACTGTGTAACTGTACAGAATAACTGTTTATTCAGGGTAAGGATCACTCACTGTGTAACTGTACAGAGTCACTGTTTATTCACGGTAAGGATCACTCATTGTGTAACTGTACAGAATAACTGTTTATTCAGGGTAAGGATCACTCACTGTGTAACTGTGCAGAGTCACTGTTTATTCAGAGTGAGGATCACTGACTGTGTAACTGTGCAAAGTCACTGTTTATTCAGGGTACGGATCACTCATTGTGTAACTGTACAGAATAACTGTTTATTCAGGGTAATGATCACTCACTGTGTAACTGTACAGAGTCACTGTTTATTCAGGGTAAGGATCACTCATTGTGTAACTGTACAGAATAACTGTTTATTCAGGGTAAGGATCACTCACTGTGTAACTGTGCAGAGTCACTGTTTATTCAGGATAAGGATCACTCACTGTGTAACTGTACAGAGTCACTGTTTATTCAGGATAAGGATCACTCACTGTGTAACTGTACAGAGTCACTGTTTATTCAGAGTGAGGATCACTGACTGTGTAACTGTGCAGAGTCACTGTTTATTCAGGGTAAGGATCACTCATTGTGTAACTGTACAGAATAACTGTTTATTCAGGGTAAGGATCACTCACTGTGTAACTGTACAGAGTCACTGTTTATTCAGGGTAAGGATCACTCATTGTGTAACTGTACAGAATAACTGTTTATTCAGGGTTAGGATCACTCACTGTGTAACTGTGCAGAGTCACTGTTTATTCAGGGTAAGGATCACTCATTGTGTAACTGTACAGAATAACTGTTTATTCAGGGTAAGGATCACTCACTGTGTAACTGTACAGAGTCACTGTTTATTCAGAGTGAGGATCACTCACTGTGTAACTGTACAGAGTCACTGTTTATTCAGAGTGCGGATCACTGACTGTGTAACTGTGCAGAGTCACTGTTTATTCAGGGTAAGGATCACTCACTGTGTAACTGTACAGAGTCACTGTTTATTCAGAGTGAGGATCACTGACTGTGTAACTGTGCAGAGTCACTGTTTATTCAGGATAAGGATCACTCACTGTGTAACTGTACAGAGTCACTGTTTATTCAGAGTGAGGATCACTGACTGTGTAACTGCACAGAGTCACTGTTTATTCAGGGTAAGGATCACTCACTGTGTAACTGTACAGAGTCACTGTTTATTCAGAGTGAGGATCACTCACTGTGTAACTGTACAGAGTCACTGTTTATTCAGAGTGAGGATCACTCACTGTGTAACTGTACAGAGTCACTGTTTACTCAGAGTGAGGATCACTCACTGTGTAACTGTACAGAGTCACTGTTTATTCAGAGTGAGGATCACTCACTGTGTAACTGTACAGAGTCACTGTTTATTCAGAGTGAGGATCACTCACTGTGTAACTGTACAGAGTCACTGTTTATTCAGAGTGAGGATCACTCACTGTGTAACTGTACAGAGTCAGTTTTTATTCAGAGTGAGGATCACTGACTGTGAAACTGTTCAGATTCACTGTTTATTCAGGGTGAGGATTACTCACTATGTAACTGTACAGAGTCACTGTTTATTCAGAGTGAGGATCACTCACTGTGTAACTGTACAGAATCACTGTTTATTCAGGGTGAGGATCACTCACTGTGTAACTGTACAGAGTCACAGTTTATTTAGGGTAAAGATCACTCACTGTGTAACTCTACAGAGTCAATGTTTAGTCTGAGTGAGGATCACTCACTGTGTAACTGTACTGAGTCACTGTTTATTCAGGGTAAGGATCATTCACTGTGTAACTGTGCAGAGTCACTGTTTATTCAGGGTGAGGATCACTCACTGTATAACTGTACAGAATCACTGTTTATTCAGAGTGAGGATCACTGACTGTGTAACTGTGCAGAGTCACTGTTTATTCAGGGTAAGGATCACTCACTGTGTAACTGTATAGAGTCAGTGTTTATTCAGAGTGAGGATCACTCACTGTGTAACTGTGCAGAGTCACTGTTTATTCAGGGTAAGGATCACACACTGTTTAACTGTGCAGAGTCACTGTCTATTCAGGGTGAGGATCACTCACTGTGTAACTGTACAGAGTCACTGTTTATTCAGAGTGAGGATCACTCACTGTATAACTGTACAGAATCACTGTTTATTCAGAGTGAGGATCAATGACTGTGTAACTGTGCAGAGTCACTGTTTATTCAGGGTAAGGATCACTCACTGTGTAACTGTACAGAGTCACTGTTTATTCAGCGTAAGGATCACTCACTGTGTAACTCTACAGAGTCAATGTTTAGTCTGAGTGAGGATCACTCACTGTGTAACTGTACTGAGTCACTGTTTATTCAGGGTGCGGATCACTGACTGTGTAACTGTACAGAGTCACTGTTTATTCAGGGTAAGGATCACACACTGTTTAACTGTGGAGAGTCACTGTTTATTCAGAGTGAGGATCACTGACTGTGTAACTGTGCAGAGTCACTGTTTATTCAGGGTGAGGATCACTCACTGTGTAGGTGTACCGTGTCACTGTTTATTCAGGGTAAGGATCACTCAGTGTGTAACTGTACAGAGTCACTGTTTATTCAGAGTGAGGATCACTCGCTGTGTAACTGTACAGAGTCACTGTTTATTTAGGGTGAGGATCACTCACTGTGTAACTGTACAGAATCACTGTTTATTCAGGGTAAGGATTACTGACTGTGTAACTGTGCAGAGTCACTGTTTATTCAGGATAAGGATCACTCACTGTGTAACTGTATAGAGTCACTGTTTATTCAGGGTGAGGATCACTCACTGTGTAACTGTGCAGAGTCAATGTTTATTCAGAGTGAGGATCACTGACTGTGTAACTGTGCAGAGTCACTGTTTAATCAGGGTAAGGATCACTCACTGTGTAACTGTACAGAATAACTGTTTATTCAGGGTAAGGATCACTCACTGTGTAACTGTACAGAGTCACTGTTTATTCACGGTAAGGATCACTCATTGTGTAACTGTACAGAATAACTGTTTATTCAGGGTAAGGATCACTCACTGTGTAACTGTGCAGAGTCACTGTTTATTCAGAGTGAGGATCACTGACTGTGTAACTGTGCAAAGTCACTGTTTATTCAGGGTACGGATCACTCATTGTGTAACTGTACAGAATAACTGTTTATTCAGGGTAATGATCACTCACTGTGTAACTGTACAGAGTCACTGTTTATTCAGGGTAAGGATCACTCAGTGTAACTGTACAGAGTAACTGTTTATTCAGGGTAAGGATCACTCACTGTGTAACTGTGCAGAGTCACTGTTTATTCAGAGTGAGGATCACTCACTGTGTAACTGTACAGAGTCACTGTTTATTCAGGGTAAGGATCACTCATTGTGTAACTGTACAGAATAACTGTTTATTCAGGGTAAGGATCACTCACTGTGTAACTGTACAGAGTCACTGTTTATTCAGAGTGAGGATCACTCACTGTGTAACTGTACAGAGTCACTGTTTATTCAGAGTGCGGATCACTGACTGTGTAACTGTGCAGAGTCACTGTTTATTCAGGGTAAGGATCACTCACTGTGTAACTGTACAGAGTCACTGTTTATTCAGAGTGAGGATCACTCACTGTGTAACTGTGCAGAGTCACTGTTTATTCAGGATAAGGATCACTCACTGTGTAACTGTACAGAGTCACTGTTTATTCAGAGTGAGGATCACTGACTGTGTAACTGTACAGAGTCACTGTTTATTCAGGGTGAGGATCACTCACTGTGTAACTGTACAGAGTCACTGTTTATTCAGAGTGAGGATCACTCACTGTGTAACTGTACAGAGTCACTGTTTATTCAGGGTGAGGATCACTGACTGTGTAACTGTGCAGAGTCACTGTTTATTCAGGATAAGGATCACTCACTGTGTAACTGTGCAGAGTCACTGTTATTCAGAGTGAGGATCACTGACTGTGTAACTGTGCAGAGTCACTGTTTATTCAGGGTGAGGATCACTCACTGTGTAACTGTACAGAGTCACTGTTTATTCAGAGTGGGATCACTTACTGTGTAACTGTACAGAGTCACTGTTTATTCAGGATAAGTGTATTTAGTGTTTTTATTAAGGATCACTCACTGTGTAACTGTACAGAATCACTGTTTATTCAGGGTGAGGATCACTGACTGTGTTAAACTGTACAGGTATCACTGTTTATTCAGAGTGAGGATCACTCACTGTGTAACTGTACAGAGTCACTGTTTATTCAGGGTAAGGATCACTCACTGTGTAACTGTACAGAGTCACTGTTTATTCAGGGTAAGGATCACTCACTGTGTAATTGTACAGAGTCACTGTTTATTCAGGATAAGGATCACTCACTGTGTAACTGTACAGAGTCACTGTTTATTCAGAGTGAGGATCACTCACTGTGTAACTGTACAGAGTCACTGTTTATTCAGGGTGAGGATCACTCACTGTGTAACTGTACAGAGTCACTGTTTATTCAGGGTGAGGATCACTCACTGTGTAACTGTACAGAGTCACTGT